>OY757916.1:39909448-40374448 GCA_963585895.1 Sepioteuthis lessoniana | reverse complement strand
CTTTGGTAAAGAAAAGGATTTCATCCAAGCTATGGCTGAATCAGTACTACTGTATGAATGCACCACCAGGACGCTTACTAAATGTATGGAGAAAAAGCTAAATGGAAACTACTCAAGAGTTTTATGGGCTGTTTTGAACAAATCCTGGAAACAACTCCGTCACAAAACAGTAGTTGAACGGCTACTGACTTCCCATTTCAAAAAAAAAAATCCAAGTAAGATGAATAAGACGTGCGGTACACTGCTTGAAAATTAAGGAAAAACTTATGAATGACATTCTCTTCTGAACTACTACACTTAGATGCACCAGTGTTGGGTGCAGTTTAAAGGACCTGCCAAGAGCGATGGATGATAGGGACTGATGGTGCGCGCGCGCGAGAGAGAGAGAGAGAGAGAGAGAGAGAGAGAGTCAGGGAACTCCGTGATATCAGCAAGACTTCATGATTATATATATATATATTTATATATATATATATGGAAAATCAATTGATTCTTATACTAGAAGTAGTGTTAATTTTTGTGCACAAATAGGCTCAAGAAGCTGAAAATCTGTATTTGTGCATTTATTGACCAATCGACGCTTACAAACTCGTTTTAAAATTACTTTGAGATGTCACTGACGACAATATTTGACTTGGCACGAAAAATTTCAGAGATCTAAACCCAAAATAATTTTTAAAGTCTTTCTCTCCATACTGTTAAAAAATATTTTTTTAACCAATTAGAACCATAGATGAATCATCAACTTTCTTTAAATCTAATTTCGAGCCTACCTCAATCTTATAAATAAGCAATGAAATAGATAAAACCTTCAGTGGATTTATGGATCCATTCTGTAAATCTACTCAAAACTTTTGCCTTTATTTCTTTTGAGTGAAAATCTAACATTCTGTTCCTTCAAGATGTTGCATCTAATTTCGAAATCGCTTAATTATTTTAAATTGTTTAAAATGTTTTGTTTAGATAAATATTCGTACTACCATTACAGTCTTTCCTCGCTGATGAAATAATCTAACCGCATCTGCATAAAGCGCATAAATATACTGTCTCCTACATATTGACACACTTGCACAGATCTTTTACACATACAAAATATATCAACTAGATTTAGATAACAGAAACTATTACATTTAATTTATGAACTATTTTTTTTATTGTCGTGTGAATATTGGTAAGTATTAACGCTCTAATATTATCTTTTCTTACAAGTAAAGACTTTGTAACTTTTTTTAACAAACTTTTCACTCAAATTAAAGAAATAAAATTTATCTAACTTGTAGATCGGCATTTTATTCAATGATTTACATACTTTTCCGCCACACACACACACACACACACACACACAAACACACACACACACACACACATATATATATATATATATATATGAATGCACATTGCATTCAAAACGCCACACATTAGATAAAATCTTGTGGTGAACTTGAATGTACGATTTATACAAGTCCTGCTCTATAGCAAGTGATTTACGAAGTTTAACTTATCTAGTTGAGTATGAGGACACTTTGTGAGGACCGAATTCGGTTCACTGGTAAATTATCTGTGAAAATAGTTATTTGCTAAGCTTTGCGCGAAAAAAAAATTATAGGTCATCCTATAAGAATCGAACCCACAAACGACTTGCAGATTATTTTACCACAAAAAGCGCCTAATGTCTATAAGAGTAACTTATGGCCGCTTTGCTAGGGTTGGAGCCATTTAATAAATACAGAAGAATATTAGATTTTAGTAGACAATTTTTTTTAAAATTTTGGGTAACATAATAATATATTCCCCCAACCTCTCCACCACGAGCAGGATGCAACACAAGGTCAATTTTTAAGTAGAGTAAAGCTGGTTTGAATTCAGAGTTTTCCTTCTCCTTGACCGCTTGCCTAGCCAAAGCCAAAGAAGCCAGTCCGCCCTACGATTTACCCATTCTTAGAGGTAGCAGAGATGAATTAATGCCGTTGCAAGGGCATTATTAGTGCAAAGTGAAACGCTAACAGATTTGAACTCAGGTTACTAATTCCATTTTCTACGGCGATATCGGTTACACTCAATGCGCCTTTGGCTAACATAAGTAGCTTTTTCAGGCTCGAGAAAGAAATTTTATATTCCTATCAGATAGATAAATTAAACAAAAAAGATAATAATCATGTCCCAGTGAATGAAGAATTTAAATTCCTGATTTCTTTCTTTGTTTAATGGTATATCAACCTTTGTTGTCCCAAGGGTAATTCTCCGAAAGTGAACTTAATAGCGAGAGGAGTACGAACTCGCTTACTACGATTCCGCAGTCCATCATTTTAACCATTACACCATGAGAACACCCCCTTAAATTCCTGTGGCAAAATACAGTTATTTATTTATTTACTTTTCAAACCGGTTTCTTTATCCTGATTTTTTTCATAATAAAATTTCAGCCATTGTTTTGGCTGGCCATTTATTAATCTTCGTTTGTAAGACAAGGTGTTCTTACAATTATACATTGATTCTTTTAGGTGCGGTCCCGATTAATAAAAAGTTGAAAGATAAATTCTCTGCAACAATAATAAAATGGAAATAAAGTTATCCGAGAGGATATTGATAAGGTATTTAAACTGAAAAGAAAAATTCTTTGTGTGCGCTAATGTCCTTGCAAAGGAAAAATAGTGTAGAAGGAAAATCTTGCATATGGGCACGTGGTGTGTTTTGATCAGCGAGAATCTTGCTTAATTCGTTTTGCTGTGAGACGTGTCCATGGGCATATGTGGTTGACCTGTCGGTTATTTTGATACGTTAGTGAATTTGGCATCCATTCGTTAGGATGGCTGCTGACTGCTGTGGTTTTCTATTATCTACAATCTTTTTAAATGACTGTAGAAGTCTGCTGTGGAATATTTCGTTGACTGCTTTTATAGTTATTTACTAGGCTTAACCCGACCAAAATGCCAGACTTTTAGTCTTTTATAACTATCGGTTGGAATATATTTTTGAGGGGAATCTATGGGGCTACTGAATATTTTGATCATTGTTGGTTATTGATATCTGACTCCATTAGTTTCTTCTCATCCCATCTTAATTCACTGGTGTCTTCTTGTGTGTGAATGCTGCAAAGGAAGAAAGGCGGAAAGAGATATCTTTTCCATTTCAATTTTATTTCGTTTGGGTTTTTGCACGGCTACTTTGTCGCGAGGAATGTCTTCCTGGACTATTTGAGAACCGTTATTTCTCCCAAATCAGGCGTTAAAATATATTAGTCGTCTCCGGTGGTTAAAAAGTCCAAATTTGTGTGGTCATGTCTAGTGGTCTTTTCATGTTGCTTGCTTTGGCAATGTCGGCTCGCTGGCAACAGACACTACCCGCATACGAAACCCAGGGGACTTAGCAAAACAGGCGTGCTACCTTGCTAGCAGCCAGTGGAAAAAAGTCCTTTTCGTCTGATGGGTCCCGCTGAAGTGAGAGTGAATCTCTCCTTTTCACAGGGATGATTCCTTTTTTCCCACATGCGTCGGTCTACTTCCTGTCAAGAGCTTCTGGGAGTTTCTGAATTTTTCAAATTCATATTTATTTTATTTATTTTATTCATTCCCACAAATCACGTAGGTTGTTTACCACTGAGTATGTTATTTCTGTTCTAGGTGTTGATTTGATGCAAATTTTTATTTATTTATCTTACGTATTTGTTTTTTAAAGGCTTGATATATATATATATATATATATATATATATATATATATATATATATAAGTGCGCGCATGTGTGTGTGTGTGTGTGTGTGTGTGTGTGTGTGTGTGTGTGTGTGTGTGTGTGTGTGTGAGAGAGAGAGAGAGAGAGAGTGAGAGAGAGATTGGCTGAAACTTGTTTTCCCATAGCGATACAGTTAAATTTTAAAATCAAGCGTTCATACACTTAACCTTACATAAATTATCTCTATGCCCCTTTTAAAATAGATTCGTTCGTTCGTTTGTTTGTAATTTATCTTATTTATTATTTGTGATAAAATCATTTGCATTCTCATGGTGCAAGACTTCTAGCGAAACAGGTCAATCTATTTTTGATAGGTGGTGGATTCCCAGAGCATAATGGTTTAAGTGCTGGACTGCAGCCTCGAAATAAGCGAGTTCGAACCCCAGTCGTACTATTACGTTCACTTTCGGACTAATAATCTGGAGAAAAGTACGATCTACTTTATCATTCCTGCTATAGGTTTGTAGCAGAAACAGTTCTTTCTGCTATAGGTTAAATAATACTATTAATGTTCTTCTACAAGGACGGCTTCGGCATTAAATAATCCACGATGGTTCATATGTCATTAAACAAAGAAACCAAAACTTTTTTTGAGAGAGATTTTTACGCCCTGTCGACTGGGGCTGTTGAATATGCCGACTGCACCAAAGCAAGTAAGACTTCCCACCACCAACAACAACAACAACGAGGCCACTTTTTAATGATGGGTGAGGATTCGTAATGTTTGAGGGCGGGATCCTGATAGCCAGGCAGTCCGTGACCTGGCAACCGAAGTGGTCATGTGACCTACAATACTTTGGCCCTTGACGGGCGGTTGGAGAAACCTGATCTGGTCATGTCAACCCTTATAGCAACATGATTGTTTCAACCGTATTCTTCAAATTCCTCTTGTAGCCTCTAAGTAAAGTAAGTAAAGTTGGCGACCTTAGTCGAGGGTGACCCAAAAACTTCCTTTTTACTAGCCACAACTCCAAGGTGTATGGGAGGGCGCTACTCCTTTCCCTGTTTATTTGTCATTGCCTCCCACCAGACACGACTTGACACATGGTCAAAAGCCCGAAGGCCGATAGAAGTGGGGATAAAGGAGAGGGGAAGGTCGGGAACGAGCCGAGACTCGAACCCTGCTGGTCTATGCTGCTCATCGGCTCACTTGGTGCAATGTGAGCCTGATGAGGCAAGCAGTTTCACGAACCCAAATTTGGGTCCGGGCACGTATGCTGGGTTATGGCTTGAACTAGACACCAAGGTCTAGTGCCATACATAGGTTTCGAGAAAGTCCGCAGGGACTCCTTTCCCTGGATTGTTCCACTTTACTCTTGATCCGTATCTTATAATGCTGAGGGTTAAGCAAGGCAGCATCAAGTACCATTTTTGAGTCTTTGGTATGACTCGACCTGGGATTGAACCCCGGTATCCCGGGTCATTGGTGAACATTCTATCCCTATTTTATCTTTAAGGTGCTAGAAGGTGGGAGTTGAGGGTCAGTTATGCTGAGATAGCAATGCATGAAGCCATTTAAAAACAAATGATTAATATTAGATAGAATTATTAGTGTTGAATAGCAATCTTTGAAACCATTTTCCGCCCTGTGGGTTGAGGCTGTAGAATACACCGATTGTACTTTTGCGGTAGGGTAAAACCCACCAACGAATATCCTGGGTATGACACAAAACAATCTGATGACGAGACTCCAATCTTGGTGATTTTAGGAATGCGGAGTATCTCTTAATTGTTGTGGTTCACTCTGATCCGGAGTGGTAGAACTTTTTAGAGTCCCATTTATGGGTCAAATAGAACTATTTAATCATTTACTATAGTTGAAACCATTTAACTGTGTGCAAACAAATAATTGATTTTTTTATTTAGAATTTATTAGTGTTAAATAGCAATTTTTAAAACCATTTAACTTTGTGCAAACAAACAATATCAAATAGAATTTTTGATATTAGATGGCAATTTTTGAAACCGTTTAACTGTGCAAATGATTGAATAATGTTGAATTGAATGTTTGGTGTAAGATAGCAATTACCATTACTCTCAGGTCCACTCCGACCCGGTGTGATAGTACCTGTTAGGGTCCCATCTATGGGTCAAATAGAACTGTTCAATTTTTTGCTAGGGATTATTATTAGTTATTTGAAACCTTACAACTATGTGTAAATTGTTCGTATTAGATAGGAATACTAGGTAAATAGAATTACGTCTGTTAAACAGCAATACTTGAAACCATTTAACTGTACGCGAACAAAAGATTATAGAATTCTTATTATAGATTAGCTATAATTCTTATTATAGATTAGCAATACTTAAAACCATTAAACTGTATCCAAACAAATGATTAATATCAAGTAGAATTGTTTGTGTTAACAATACTACAAATTATTTAAACTGTATGCAAACAAATGAGCTTTGACTCGTTTTGAAATAAAATTACCTACAAACTATTCGTTTACAAATCTATCTATCTATCTGTCTGTCTGTGTGTGTGTGTGTATGTGTGTGTGTGTGTGTGTGTGTGTGTGTGTGTGTGTGTGTGTGTGTGTGTGTGTGTGTGTGTGTGTGTGTGTGAGCCAGGATTTAGAATTAAATAATCATCAAGGGTTGATATACCATTACACCAAATAACAAAAAGATTTTTCAAAAGAATAGTCAAAACGAACGAATAATCTTTAAAATTATCATTCAATTGCCAAATTGGATTGGAAGTTGTTTCATTCTTTAACTTAGAACATTAAATAAATGTATTGCTCTGATAAAAAAAAATTCTTGCTATGCCTTTTAATATGATTTCTCATTAAGTTTACACGTTTACATAAACTTAATGAAAATTTTTGTATAGATTTCATACAAATGTGACTTCTATCGGGCAGAGATATTATTTATTTATCTATTTATCTATTTATTTATTCATTTGGTTATACATTTATACACTCGCATCAAACCCACTTTCCTTTGAGGAGTGGTAAGAAAGAAAAATAATTTGAAACTACTTTTCCTGTTGTACCATGGTCAGTGTGAAACGTATAAGTCCGCTACTTTTACTTGGTTGGACTGTTCATTATTGGCCAGGAAATAAAACATATACACCCTTCTCTCAAGTCGTGGTCATACAAAAATATATTTAACTAATGACCATGATTATTGTCATTCTTGACACTACTTACAACTCAAAAGTAAGAGACATTTCTTGGTGGTTAGCGCTATATCTTGGTTCATTCGAGGTTGATGTCAAGATGACTTGACCTGCTTGTTATGAAAACAGAAACACCACAAGAAGAGAAATGTCTTTGAATTACCTCTTTCGACTAAAAATTGGATGTTGGATAGAATCCCATTTATAATGAACTGACAAGAAAACTTAGACTATTGTATTCAATGATTCATTACTTGCTAGTCTTAATAAGCATTTTTTCTTCTACTTGTGGAATTATATTTATTTTGGGGATAACAACAATGAATGATATCCGTGGTCTAAGTAAATCCCCTGTTTTGGATTTTTAAATTAATACAATTCCAAATAAAGTTTAGTTTTGTTTTTGACTTTGTTTTCTTTTCATTTGTTTTTCTTTGTATTTGTAATATCAACCCATATATTTTGGTTTGGTATCTTTCATATTTTTTTTACCAGGCTTCATATTACAAGTTCGTTTTTTCTTTGTTTAATGCTTGCACAAATAAATTTTCATTTTCAATGTTATTGTTCAATATTGTAGATGCTATCGCCTGATTTGAATAAATATTAACAACTATTCTATCTTTTTTTTAATTGGGCAAATTTAGAAATAGAATAAAAGAATATTAAATTTTTTTTCAACTCCTTCATTTTCTTGTAAAAGAAATGGAAAATAAGGTGTTAATAATAATAACTCTTAAAATATTCTTAATTCTAACAAATATAATATTCTTTATTATAACAAATTTGTTCCTTAACAAATACAATTGATAATGATTTTTTTTAAGTTACTGTTTTAATTTTACAGAATTTATACCTTTGATCAGTGATTAAAAAAATAGATAAATAATAATAATAATAATAATAATAATAATAATAATAATAATAACTTGGCGACTATAGTCGAGGGTAACTCGAAGGTTCCATTTCCAATAGCTACTACACCGAGGTGTAGGGAAGGGCGCTACTCCTTTCCCTGGATTGCTCCAGTTCACTCTTGATCCATACCTTATAATGTTGAGTGTTAAGCAAGGTGGCATCAAGTACCATTTTTGAGCCTTTGGTATGACTCTACCTGGGATTGAACCCCGTTCTCCTGGACCATTGGGGAACAACAACAACAACAACAATAATAATAATAATAATAATAATAATAATAATAATAATAATAATAATAATAATAAAAAACAATGAATAGTAAAATGTATTTATTAGAAAAATCATTTGATTTTAAAAGAAAAGAAAGAAGTAATGCCAGCATTCTTCTACGGTCTTCTTTTTTTTTTTACTCAACAAAACTAAATTTAAGTTTGTGTGTGTGTGTGTGTGTGTGTGTGTGTGTGTGTGTGTGTGTGTGTGTGTGTGTGTGTGTGTGTGTGTGTGTGTGTGTGAAATGTAAAAAGAGTAAAAGACATTTTGAAAGAATGCTTCATTTTTGACAGTAAATTTTACTCCGAAATAGTTTTCCTTTTCTCAAAAAGATATAAAACATAAAGAAATCAATTACAATCAAAGTAAGTAAAAAACGCACAAAAGAGCGATAGGAAAATCCCTCCCCTAAAAAAGGCCATGTGGATCGTCACACCCCCTTTCTTCAACATTCATTCTATTCTATCACTCACTGATCATACACGCCCCTCTTTAGTAAAAATGCACTCCTACCACTTTTGGTAATAAACTGTTTTAACATGAGCCTGGCCTACTTTGTAAACAGGGGTGTACAGGTTTATAAATCACCGTAGCAGTAGTTGTAGTAAGTAGAGAATGGCTGTACGGCATTGAGGTATTCCCTATGATTTAAGAATTGACGAGGAAGAAAAAGAAGAACCAGGCGTAGACAGTGGCTAGTTTTTCTCTCTTTTTTCACGGCACTGTCCTTTTTTTTACCATGGATAACAGACAAGAGCCAAGCTTAAGGATTCCTTGTGCTAGCAATTCCGGGGATTTCGTGAAATGATACTTATTTTGATCTACTATATATCTCACTAGTATTATCGTCATTTACATTTTAAACATTTATCATCAAAGAAAAAAGTATTTGTTGTTTTTACTATTATTGTTTGTCATCCGGACACACGTACACAACTTCACAGCTGATTTCATTCTCTCTATATTTACTTATTTTTTTTACTGTTTTTCATCAAGATGACTTCCCAAAGTAAGTTTTATTGTTTTTAAAATACCTTTTATTTTTTAATGTTGACTACGTATCTGCTTTTCTCATTCTGTTTTTATTCTGTTAATCCTGACACTGACATAAGCTTCTTTTTTTATTTTATCTATCTATTTATTTATTTATAAGCATACGTTTCTTCTTTGGTTAAAAGTGTTCCTATTTTTGACTTAGTTTCCTTTTATGGCCTAAAGAAAATCCCCTAAAACTATTTGTCATTTAACGATTTTTTAAAAACTTTTATATTCCTCTTCCCCCTTAGAAAAGTCATTAATTCCCTCATTGTTTTTCTTTATATGTAAACCGTATAAATGTAACCAAACAAAAACGGCACCGCATAACGAGATCTTTATGAGAGCAATACATTTAGAAATAAAATGCTCTAACTTATAGAATAATGCAATTTCCAGTCCAATTTGCAACTAAATATCAGATAATAATTTTGTAGGGTTTTCCTTCGTACCGCGTGTAATGTTTTAAAATTATAACTTATATATGGTGATATACTGTGAAGTGGTTAGCATTATAATCCTTTATTACTTCCTAAATAGAAGTATCGGTATCATCGTGAACCGCTGTTACGAGAACCAAGCACATTCAGGCATCGTCTCGTAAAAGTTAAATGTAAAACAAAAATCATAACATATATACATTTTCTTTTTGAGTTTTGATGTTTTTGTTTTTGTTTCCTTACATGGAGAAAGTCAGTGTTTTTGTTTGTTTGTTTTTGTTTAGATTTTTTTTTTTGTATTATTTATTTATTTTTGTGACGTGACTACTTTTTCGTAAAACGTTCTGACAACCTACAGAAAACTTACTCTTCCATTCGATCGAATCATTATTCTAATTTCTAAGTAATTCAATTCACTTTTAAAAAATTTCCCTTAAAATGAATTTTTATACTTCCTTGTTATTTTAGTTTTGTTAGAAGTTTTTTTATTGAGCACTAGACACGTAATGAAAAAGTAAAATTAAGCTGTCTTTACTAAAAGTTACAACATCAGGTGTTTTATTTATCTTTAGTGCACAAAATCTACCAAATGCTGATCAATGTAAAAAAAAAATGTATCGATTAAATCTACGGGTGCTCAAAGGCAATATAAAATACCTGATCTATTTATTTACTCTTTTTATTCTTTGAATTGTGTTTCCTCCTTTTTACGGAATTGGGATTTAATGTAGATTTTTTTCATACCATGTAATAGTAGCTTATATCATTGACAGTATTACTTGAGCTAAATAACTAAAATTAGTTTTAGAGTAAGAGTACGATATCAAGAAAAGATTTACGTGTGTTTTATTTTGTTGTTTTGGGTTTCTTGTATGTCAGTGACTCAGTATTGATTGACAATTAATTTCCGAGAAAAAAAAGTAGCTCAGTGGTAAGTGCAAAAGAACGTGAGACTGTGTTACTATAAGACAAGGTCAGATACCCATTCTACATGCCGGTTCAAATGAAATTTGGTACAACCAACACCACACTCGATTTTTTAGGAAAACACAATTAAGGTCTTTAAGAGCTTTAACCATAAACAGCCATGTTTCATGTTAAAATTAACGATCTTCAGCTGTATTTTGTTTTTATACATAATTTTCATTGTGTACATTTAAAAGAACTGATAGTAGGATCTGTTGTGTGTAAACTTCCAAATTAATCGAAATCTTTAAAAACGAAATTTAGTTTTGTTTTCAAATTATCAAACACAGACCACCGCTCTTTCTCTTTTTCACTTTTCCCCATTATTTTCAAAGTTAGGTACTTGACTAGAACCCCCTAAAAGGCACTCCTGCCCTCTCTCGAAACTCTTCCTTCTATCCCATATGTATCAGCAAATTTATTACGCAATTTAAAAGAACGCCTTTTTTTTATATATAGTAAAAACCCATAACTAGTGAATGAGTCATTATTACGCTTTAAACTTAGTATGGCACAAGGCCAAAACCAGTTGAAGAAAGTAAGGATAAGACGATACTATTCTAAGTGAGGATGATTTGTCTGCTTTGAAAATCTGCATGCTTTCATTTAATATAATTCTAACTTTTCCTTGGCTCGAACACCAACCTCTGGCGTTGATAGAACGTATACAAACGACCTATTGATAGGAACTTTTGCAGAAGTGAATTTATTAAATCTAGCTTAGACTGACTTAAACTTAGGACATATAAGAAAAATGATCTACAAGATATTTTTTCTTTTCTAATCAAGTCAAGAATGAAAAACGAGACTCGCTTCACCATTGAGCAGTGGTTAACAATCTAATTCTCTTAATTCCAGATTAATAATAATAATTAATCGCTCTAATGAATAACCCTCACAGCCTTGTGTCAGATTATGTCAACTTTTAAAAATGAAATCAGTAATTACGTGTGTTTATTTGTTTTATTCTGTAGTCAAGATCAGCGAAATATTCTCCCCCCCCTTCCTTTTGTAAACTTTGATGACCAAGTCAAAAATGAAAATCTTTTTCCTCGATTTTATTCCCACGTCCGCTTTTTTCTTCTTACATCATTACTGAATGATGGTTGATACTTCCTTTTTCTGTCATTTCACAAAATAAATGAAAATAATGTAAAAGTTGAGTAATTTCAACTTCCTGATTTAAGAAAGTAAATTGCTCAGCCGTTCACATACTTCATTTAAATTTTCTATTAAATATTTTTAAAGATTCATTCTGGATACTCTTTGATTTACACCTGTAAGTGTGTTAAATTATCCAAATATAAAATTAACACTTTATCAAAAGAAAATGTTCATATATAATGATGAAACAAATTCAACTATTCCAGAATTGCTTTGATGAAGGAAAATATCTTCATTTGATTATTTTAGAGCGCAATACTCGCTATTCATTTTACTTTATACATTTCTCAAAAAAACAAAAATAAATTTCAAATTGTACTGATGAAAAACATTTTACAAATGCAATTTGAAAATTATTTACTGTTTTGAAAATATTTCTTTTGCAAATATTTCACATTATTTATCAATTTTTGTAGTATTTCATGTTCTAAAAAACGAATATTGTATTTAATGGAAAACGTGAATAAAAAAAATATAGTTAAATGTGTTTGTTTAAAGTTTTAAGACAAACAGCATGACGATAGCAGCTGTCGTCTAAATTCAATAATTGCCAAATTAAATTTAGGTTTCTTTTTTCTTTTTTTTTTCTTTTTTTTTTTTTTTAACTTTTCTCAATGAATTGGCAAAAAATGTTAAGGAATGAAGTTAAGAAAGGAAACATGTGGTGTCAATCTCCAAGAAAATACCATTTCAATGTTTTACTGATTCATGCAAAAAACAAAAAAAAATCTGGTAACTGACATAAAAAGTTAAAGCAATTCAGTTAATTGCTTGAGGAAACTTTTGTTTCTTCTTTCTGATGCACCTCAGTTTTAACAAGCAAGGAAAAAATCATTTTTATAGTAGTGATACTTTTGAAACCTAGAATCGAATATTCGAGTTTCTTTTTCTTTTTTTTCTTTTTTTTTTTTTTTTTAAATCAATATGGATCCAGCTTGTATGAATTTAGTTTTTCCCCGATGATTTAACCATGTTGACAGACCTGACAATAAGTCAATATAACTTTGACAAGTTTATTTTTAAGTGAGTTTCCAGAGTTATTTTTACTGTCGTGAAAAGATTTCATTGTTATACATCCATAACCCGTAAAATGGGTCAACAATGCTTTCTTGGATTTGGAGAAAGTAAGGAGCTGTAATCTCTGCTCTTAAGTAAAGTAATTTAATCATTAGTCATTCCTTCCTTCCTACTCGACTAACTGCCTTTTTTGCATAAGTTATTGGATGTCATCTAGTGGAGGAATGAAGTGTGTACGGCAACATACAATTTTTTTTAAAAAATGTAAAAATAAATGCCAATTTTCGTCATCTTTATGTAGAAGCGAATTGTCATGTCAATGACAAGTGTGTGTGTGTGTGTGTGTGTGACAGAACCCAGCTGTTTTGCCCAGGGGGTTGCGTACCTGCTCCCTCCCTAGCTACTGCACTAACTACTATTATTATACCAATCACGTGTTTAGGGAGTAAATCATTTTTACATTGTTTAATGAATGTCATTCAGTCTTTAATGTCTCTTATTTGTCTCTGTTTCCTTTGTCTTTTACAGTATTGGGTTCAGTTAAAAGTAAAACCTGACCTGCTATTTTTCATTCTTCAAAATCTTCCATTTATCTTAAAATATTTAAACTTGATTCTTCTGTTTCTTCTTTTATTCATTTATTTTTCAGTTAAAAACAAGACGTAGGGCGTTGTTGTTGTTTTTTTTTTTTTTTTTTTTTTTTTCCATCTGCACAAACTTTCATTTTAATGTCAAAAGTAACATTATAAGTTTTAGAACGTTACTTTTTCATAATATGAAGCCTTCGGCTTTGTTATTTTGATAGGAGAAAATGTATATAATACTAAAATTTCCATTGTGTTACTCTATTCACTGTCAACATGCTGTAAGTGTGTAATAATCATAAATCAGCAAAAACGCCGCACCATGGCGAGATTTTAATTAGAGAAATACACTTAAAATTCTCTGATATAGAAAAAATGGTAAAAGCAATTTCCAGTATCAATTTGTAACTGAATGATTTTGTGAGTCCTACATTAACACAGAACGTCATAACATTTTTTTTCTAAATTCTTGTTAAAGCGGAAAATGAAATCCTAACTCATCAGAATATTTGCTTATTTCCTAAATAGAAGCATCAGTATCATTATGGATCGCTGTTATAGCAGGAACCTAACGAATTCTGTGTGTGTGTGTGTGTGTCAAAAGCATTAGAAAAGGTTATTTACACTGTTGTGAAATAAATAACTTTACGTGTACAAAATTTAATAAATCTCTCCATTTCTATGAATTTTACACAACTGTTATATCTTTTCTTTAAATAAGTTTTGACTCTAGTTTCTTTATTTTCCTCTTTTTATCAAATTTGTTTAAGTACATGTAGACTATGATAGTATTTATTTTTATTGGTCTAATTTTCTGTTTGTTTATTGAATTTTATTGTTCCTTACAACTAAAAATAGCGACGAAGCAAGAGACGAAAAACAAACCTCCAAAACGATCTTATCCTTTTTATTATTATTGTTATTATTTTTACTATTATCATTCACTCGAGTCATGAATGAATGAACGAAGAACTACCGTTTCATTCAGACGTCAAAACTACACCCCTTTTTCTTTCCTTCTCTCAACTCTTGACCCTACATTCATCTTGTCTTTTACTCTGAGTAGAGGGGAAGTAAGAAATCTTGACTGTTTTGTACATTATACAGCCAGGTGTTCCTGTTCTTTACTGTTTCTATCATTTTTTTTCTCTCTTTTGCCCGTTTCTTGTCGATTTCTACCAGATGACTAAACCTCTCAGTTATATTATTTGCTCGACTCTCTTCACTAAAGTCCCTCGTTCCCCTTTCCTGTTTCACGCCCACGAATACATATATTTATATACAACTCGAGTACAATCCATGACTTTTATCCTTACTTCCTTTTTAAACCTCATTCTTGGAATAACACAGATCCGTGGGTTGGGTGATGATGGCATTTTAACCCTTTACCGTCTTCATTCACATAAAAGTTGTGAACTGGTGTGCGCCTAACATCTTTGTTTTTTTTTCCATGTGCTTTTTTAAAAGTCTTTTCCAGACTTTGATTGCTTGTTTGTATATTTCATAGTTTTAAAACTTCGAAATCGAACCCTAATTCTTTATGGGGTTTAATTGTTCTTTTCTGTCCATGTTTGGAGAATTTTTTATGGGTAGTTAATTCTTCCTTGATAATTTTTACTGGTGGTGGTCATTTAGTTCCACTGAAAGAGACAAGCGACAACTCAAAAAAACTAAATAAGAAAAATTGATTGATTCGTGATATTCTCCAAGCAAGCCAACCAACATATATGTGGGGTTTTGTTTAAAACAAATGATAAAACAAACAGATTTGCTAAAAAAATTCATTTTTATTTTATTTATTTATTTTTATTTTATTTTATTTATTTTATTTATTATTATTATTATTTTTATTTTATTTTTTATTTTTTTTTTTGCAATTAAGATTTCTAAAATATTTTGGTATACAACATAGACGTGACGTTATAACTAAATTGTCTTATCATCAGTAAAAATGGATCGATTTAAAATGTCTTATAATTATTATGCCATATATATATATATATATATATATATATATATATATATATATATATATATATATATATATATCTTGCCCTGAGGCCAGAAATGGAGTGTTTATTCAATTGTAATTGCTTGCGTAAAGTGCTTTAATTAATCTGCTTAACACTTGTTAATACTTAACTAATAACAACTAAATTATTTTTGTTTATTTTGTTAGATTTTTTTTAATGTCTAAGATTGCAATTATAGCTTGAATGAAATAAAGGAAAAAAGTATATCATTACCCTGCTGTGTGTGTGTGTGTGTGTGTGTGTGTGTGTGTGTGTGTGTGTGTGTGTGTGTGTGTGTGTGTGTGTCTACAACCTCTCACTTGGGCCCCTTAGTCTATGACAACGAGAAACTACACTGTTAAAAAAATACGATCTCAATAATTGATGACACGAGTGAATTACAATTTTTTTTTAAATTTAAGCATAATGAAATTTTTAAAAAAAAATCAAAGATGAAAGAAAATAAGAGTCAAAATGAGTTATAATTGACCGTGCTTCAAAAATAAAAATAAGATGCTAACTTGCTTTTGTTTTATGATTTAGCGTAAAAATAAAATTGATCTTTTTTTTTCCTGGTGTATACATAATTATGTAATCATTTACTATCTTAGTTTAGCATATGGCCAAAAATGCTTTTCTATTCATTATAAAACTTGGGCATCTGTTTACTTAGCTTGAACCAATAGGATACATTTATCTCGAAATAGTTAGCAAGCTAGTATTACAGGTTATTTATTACTATTATGTGTTGTCACTTTGAATCACAAGGTGGGTGGCCACATGGATTTGTGCAAAACTCTTTTTATACCAATCCCACTTTAATGTGTCCTACACATGACGCTAACCTGCATCCGATGGTAAGGTTCTAATCTTAGAGCTCTGCAAGAGTGTAGAGTTACTCCTTTGTTGCCATTACTCCTCCCAAGTGGTAATACCTGTTTGGGTCTCATCTACTGGTTAAATAAACCTTTTTGATAATCTTTAGTATTAGATAGAAATACTTGAAACTACTTAACTTTATGCGAAGTATTTGTATTAAGAATAGTTACTTGAATCTATAATTGTTTACAAATTGTTTACTTATCCTTAGTTACTTGAAATCGTACAACTGCTTGCATAAATAAAATAGAATATACTGACTTGCTTTACATATCTCAACTAAAGTTTACATATTGTAAAACCAGCCAACCAACCTAACTCATTACATAACAAAGTCACTTGTGCAACCAGTGAGAATCAAATTCTCTACAGTAGACTACTAGCTTTGCTAATCATTCGTCCATTAATCTTAATTTATATCAAAATTCTTTCAACATCAATTGAAAAATTTAGGAGTCACCTTTTCTTTCACATATACACAAATATTTTCTTATTTGTCATCAGTTTATAACTACCTTTCTTTTCTTTTCTTTTTTTTTTTTTTTTGTTAGATGCTTCAGTTTAATTTTTATTTTTGTCTTTTTTTGTAATATAGATTTCATAATAAAACTAAATGTAAGTAAGTGGTAATTATCTCCAAAATTGTGATACAAGGTGTGCTTAGTGCAATGGTTATCATCATAGGAAATGGAATCAGGGACAGAGTTCAAATCCTGGACAAAGTTGTTTAAATTGGTGCCTATGTCTTTATGAAAGGCATGAATCCATCTATTCTCCTTCCAGCTATGAGTAAACAGTAGAGCAGATTGGGTTCTTTAGCCTTGGTAAGGAAACCAGTCAAGGAGAAGGAAAACTTTGAATTCAAACCAACTGTACTCTACTTAAAAACTAACCTTGTGTCACATCTTGCTCATTGTCATTTATTAAAATTGGCACAAGACCAGAAGTATAGCACACCAATAAGAATTGAACTCATTAGCAAAGGTCTTCTTGTTAAACTCAATTACCATCAAACTATGCAAGGTACCCATATACGTCATGTGAATATACATAATCTTGTATGTATATATATTTACCCAACCTCTCCACACAAATCAGATGTGATGTGTCAAATTTTAAGCAGAGTTTAACAGATTTGTTTTCCTTCTCTTTGACCAGTTGCCATACCTAAGCTAAAGAATCCAATCTGCCCTACTATTTACCCATAGCTGGAGGGAGAATTGATTAATTCCTTTCCCAATAGCATTAGCACGATGTGAACTACAAACTGCCTCATTCAGAATTTGAACTTTGTTCCTCATGTCCATTTCTTGAATGGAAACCATTACTGTGTGTGTGTGTGTGTGTGTGTGTGTGTGTGTGTGTGTGTGAGCTGAAGAATACACTGACTGCATCTCTACTGAGGAGTAAGACTTACCCAACAAGTGTCCTGGATATAACATTAAACAATCTGACAGTGAGGCTCCAGTAGTGCTGTGTACCCCTTTATTGCCATTGCTCCCTGATCCACTCTGACCGGGAGTGATAGTACTTGATAGGGTCCTATCTATGGGTCAAATAGAACTGTTTGACATTTAAATTGAGTGTAAACAAATTATTTTTGCTAAATTGAATTATTTGAAATATAACTTTTTGATCATTTAACTGTGTGTAAACAAATGACTGATTTTTAATTGGATTGTGATTGATAGCAATATATGGAACCATTTAACTTTGTTGGCTCATGCTAAACTGAATTGTTAGAAATAGAACTGTTTGGTCATTTAACTGTGTGTATCTACAAAATCTGTTCACAGGTGTGTGTGTGTGTGTAAGAAAAAAAAACAGGATTTGGCATTAAATAACCAACAATGGTTGATATGCCAGAAAACCAAACCAATATTTATGTGGGTATACATATGTATATTTGCATGTACGTATTTCTTGATCAAAGATATATTTCCAACATTTATTTTTGTTTGTTTTTTTATTTATTTTGTTTTGTTTGTTGTTTTTATTCTAGTTGTATAGAAAGCTGTAGTCCTAAATGCTATTATGACAAGAAGGAAATGACATAAAATTCTATCAATCTATGTAACTGTTACAACATTACTATACACAAAGATTAAAAATGATGATCATAATGGGCTGCAGTACTTAATTGGTTTATTCAAAAGGTCAGCTTTATCATACCAAAATTTCTTACCAAGCTTAAAATACTAACATCCACCCCTACTGAGAATTGTCTACCAGGAAGAGATTTGTAATTTTGATCCACAAGACAACCACACCCTCATTCTCCGCCCCTGCATAGACTGAAAGGAAACAGTTGCTCCTATTCCACAAAACAGTTTTTTTTCCTATGACCTCATCACAAAAGATGCTAACAGCAAGGAAATATTACCAGAAGCTAAAATCGGGGAAAAAATACAGCCAAATGAATAAAATAACAAATAAGCTGAACCTGTTGAAATTCTATTACTAACTTAGTAGATACAAATTATATAAATTTCCAAATACAAGCATGTTAATTGCAACTGTCAGTTTTATGTTTCTCATAATCATCAGGTAATAATGAGTTTTTCTCAAACTCATTGTATCTCCTTATGCCTTCTAAAAGTCTCCAATATCATTCTGAAATGATAACACTTGGGTGAGTCAGAAGTTTTGCTATATTTTGGTAACACTAAAGGTAAATGAAAATAACTTTTAGAATTTAAAATCTAATGCACTTGTCAGTAAGTTGATATTTATTGACTATTCCTAAATTCCAGTAAATGTGCAGCACAGCTGGTATCTGGCAGTTGGGAATGAGCTCCCACTGGCCTACAAAAGATCCATTATGGTATGTACAAACTCTCCATCTCTACCTCACAAACTTCCTTCCATGCATTCTTATTGCAGCACTGGTTAACACCAAATGGAGAAGGTTGTGAAAGTGTTTGGTAATATTACCATTCGAACACAACTTCTGGTGGTAGTGGCCTCTGTGACTGTGTGTGTATCCCATGGCAAGCCTGGTGTGCCGACTTGCAGGCTATCAAAGTGTCTAGGTGTGATTTAGAGAAACCTCAACTGATAAACTATGAAAAATTCTTGTCTTTGAGATTGATGAACAGTTGCAGCCAATGACGGTCATAAATGTGGCTGGAGACCACCTTTGCATTACAATCCCTAAAAAAAAAAAATCTACAATACAATTCAATGTGTGGAGTCAACTTAACTTCAGGGGAATTCCATTACATACACACACTGCATTCTATCATCTTTAACTGCTTCAAGCTAAGCTAGGAGAAAGTGAACTGAAAATAAATTAGTGAAAGAAGAAAAAAGTAGAGAAAATGAAAGATTAAGCAGTGTAGTCTACTTGGTTATTACCTGTTGGGGGAAAAAAAATCAGACTTCAGTTGCACTCAAAAAATAAGTACCACACACACACACACACACACACACACACACACAGTATTTATTCACTTCCTTTACATTGTTGGCATGTAACTGTAGGTCAGTTTAATTTGAAGATACCTCAGAAAGCCAGCCTCCTGAAGTGCAGCACCAAAATTACACCATCCAACACACTAATGTGCGTGTTTATATATTTTTATTTTTTAACAAAAGGTAATTGTACATATTTTAAAGTTATATATACATACATACACATACACACACACATATACATACATACATACATATATATATATATATATATATATATATATATATACATATATAACATTGTGTTTCATATAAAGGTAGGGATTTTTCTTCTTTTTTACTATGTATTATTGGTACTTTTTTGTCTTCTTTTTTTTTTTTTTTTTTTTTTTCCAACTTTTTAAAAAAAATTTCATAGAAGAAACAGATAAAAGAAATTTTTTTTTTCTCTCAACAACTCTGAAAATAGCAAACATGGCCTACCAAGGTCTCTGTAGCTGACCTCCAAGCAAAAAGTACAGAAGTGTCTGTTGTTAGTCGTCTTCACTTTTATATAGGAAATACTTTTACTGTCCTACATCTCTTCAGGACAAGTTGGACTCATGAACCACATTTTTGGAATGCACAAACAAATTCCAACCATTCTATTGGGTAACCCAAACAGTTCATTTAGTTTAGTCAGTAAAAATAAATACTTTTTTCTATTTTACATTCAACATTACCAAGTCTAATGGATTATAACGGCTCCTTATTTCATTTATGAAGTACAAATAAGAAGTACAAATACTTAGCAGTCTACAGTGTCTTAGTAAACATGAACACACATAGAAAACTAGAAGATAATTTTATTTTGCCAAAAAGAGAAAAGTTTTATATGCTATTGAATATTATAACTTTATTGAAGGACTAGATGAGCTGTAAATCCATTGGGTTCCCATTTTACAGCTATCCATGATGATATCGATGCTTTTATTTTGTAAGAAGTGAAAGATTTTCATTTGCCTTAGTTTTGTTTTGTGAATTTAGATAATTAAAAAAACATGATGTTTTAGTGTGAATGCAGAACCCCATAAAATTATCATTCAGTTGCAAATTGAACTGGAAATTGCTTTGTGTACTATTCTAATTCTCTCCATGATTTATAATTTGGGTGGGAGGGAGATATGATCACACTGACACAGAATTGAACATAAGTGATAAAACAAATAGATTTTTTTTTTTTTCTTCCAACTTGTTTTTATCTTTAGGTCATCATCAGTAGAAAAAGGTTTTTTTTTGTTCTTGTTCCTTCTCAAGTTTTTAAAGGAGTTGATATAAGAGAAGCAACAAAAATCTACTGATGACATATGTAGCATATCCATTTGTTGAATGAACATTATTTTCATGTATCCAAGTATATTCAATTGGTCTTTTATAGATCCATGTTGAAGGCACCAAGCTAATAACTTTTTAAGTTTGAGTTAACATTCAAATGATTGACTGTCTGGTTTATTTGTTTATATAGGTGTTTTTGATGGTTAAGTTTTATTTCAAAGCAAGGTAATTAAGTTTCATATTAAATCCAAATGATATTTTCAGGTGGTTTGACTTGTTTTTCTATTTGTTTTATGTTTATATCTTTTTTTTTTTTTTCAATTCTTTCTATGATGATGACTCTTTCTTCCCTGTTAAAATCATTTAAGTAAAAATACTGTAATTATTTAGTCTAAAGTAAAATGACCATTCTGTCTTTCCAACTTGTGTATGTGTAATGTATAGATTTGTTAAAATACTAAACCATAATAGTATGTTTTTACTCAACCCCTCTGCCATGATGTGATACAAGGTCAATTTTTAAGCAGAGTAAAGCTGGTTTAAATTCAGTTTTCCTTCTCTTTGACTAGTTACTTAATCAAGGATAAAGAAACCAGTTTTCTCTACTATTTACCTATAACTGAAGGTAGAAAAGATTCTTTCCTTTTCCAAGGGTGTTAGCACTATGTGAAACAAAATCAGTTTTATCCAGGATTTGATCTCTGGTTGCTGATTTCATTTCTTTCAATGATAACCATACACTAAGTGAATGTCCTAATAGTAATAGTAGCTTTAACATGATTGAAAAATGATAATGAAAGAAAGGGTGGTAGTTAAATCATGACCTGATTTGTACAAGTATAGTCTGATGTTCCATTCATCTAACCTTTGATATATATCAGTTGATTGCAAGATTATTGCGTAAAATTAAACTGGGTTGACGTTGAAAAATGTTTTAAGAACCCTGTAGTGGAGGATTACCTTTCATTCCCACATTTAAACATAGTACTACCTTTTTGGGATGAAGACTAGCTAATGGTATGATTAGTAGTGAGTGTTTACTTGCTCAAAGATCTGTGGTATTCTGCATTTTAGAATATTCATTTTTCAATTATCCCCACAATTTGTTGCCAAAAAAAAAACATTTTCCCCACATGAAAACCATTAAAACAACTAACTCAACCAAGCTGGTACAAATAATTTTTCAATGCTTGATTTGTTGATTTCCTGTTTGTTGGCCATCTTCCACATCATATAACATTGATTATTCTCAAGTAATGTCATCATTTGATTGTTATCAACCTAAACTGGTTCATCCAGCCATAAAAACATGATTCAGTGAGAAATTTTCAGTAAGAAACTCGTACAAACTACTTTTGACTATTCAAAGTACTTTCTCTATAACCTACACAAATTCAGAAATAAAAAATTTATTCTATTTGAATTGTATTTTTCTGAAGCTAAAACAGCATCATAATCCAAAAATATACTTCATTTTCTGTCTTCACTATCAATAAACAAAGATGTCAATTTTGGCCTTTTTTTTTTTTTTTTTTTTTTTTTTTTTTAAATACTTGCTATAGAAATATAATCAAAAGTAATATTTTTTTAATGAAGTTTATTCAAAATAAACACTTCTAATGCCATCTACCAATGAAACCAGAATAAACAGTTTGACCAAACCTATCAATAGTTTGGATCTAAATCAAATTTTATATTATTGGCAGATAAAGAAAGATTGTAATGTATTTTTATTGTAATTATGTTATCCAATAACTATGTATTTTATATCCAAGTATATATTTGACCTTTGAACCCAACCCAAACTTGTTCAAAAAGTTTTATTTGCATCAAGATTGTGTTTCTCTCAATTCATAGTGGGGCATTCTGTTGTGGTATAAGGATTAGCAAGCTCATCTCACAGACCCATTACTACTGAATAGTGAGTTCAATTTCACTGGGTGCCCCATACTTGTGATTTGGTGCCAAATCTAACCTATGTTTAAATTCATAGTATTTAAGACACTGTAGATAAATTGGGACAAAGAATGGAATCTGCATGCCAAGGACACTTGTATTAATTTTGCATTAATGCCCTTGAGAATGGTATGAACCCATCTCTTTGCTGTGGTTCAGCTACAAGTCTATGTGAAGGAATACTTTGAATTCAAATCAGATCTACTACACTTAAAATTGACTGACTATTAATGTCACATTCTGAGTTGGATGGCTGGGTAAATACATATCAAACAACTATTGTTTACATTAATCATGTAGTTAGCATTTAAACATACTCACATGCTTCTTATATCTTGAACAAATTATCAGTTCTTACTTAATATGATTAACTAATTTGCATATTCAGTTTTAAAAATCGAATTGTGACTACTGTTTTTGGTGTTCATTTTTAATCTGGTCTCTTGTGATCTTTGTAGTAAAATTTTTTTTATAGCTTTCATAATTAAATCCCTTGATTATTTAATAAAGTCATTTTCAGTCCTCAAACTTTTAGATCACACATTGAAAATTAGCAACTTTTGAGATCTTCATTCATATATTTTGAAAGTCTAACAAATGTAAAATTTTATCTATATTCACTGACTATAAGACTGTCCATTTAGTTATTTACAAGGGCAGAAATATGGGTCACTCAGTGAGATTCAAACTCACTAACATTGGCTTGCTCATCTAACTTGTTAACCATTACACCACTTACTTTGTATACATATGCCCATTGTGTTCCAATTAATATTACCTGCAATGTTTTGTTTTGTTTTTGTTTTTTTAGTGGGGAGGAGGGTTAATGATGTGGACTCATGCTAGTTAAAAAGTGAATGTTATATCATGTGACAAATATAATTCCTTTCATTTTAGAGTTTTGGTTATGATATTGATCTCTTTAAGTAAACATTAACATTTGAAAATGGTGACAGAGAATCTTTATTGTTGACTTATTGATTAGAATTCACCTGCAGCTGGACAATATTATTCTAACATTTTATTAATGTTACAATGAAATCAACAGACTTGACCATCTGTGATTTATACATATAGCTCTATACAGAATGATGGAAAAAAATTTCTCATATGATTTAATACTTTTCAACATAATATCCTTCTTTGTCAGTGCTCTTAATTTAGAACTGGATATTAATTACACTGGTCAAAAATACGTTGAAAGTTTCTGATAAAAGTTTAGGTATCTCCTCTATATTGACATTTGATATTGCCGTTATGGAATTAGGGTATTACAAATACTGGCAATCAATTGTTAGAGTAAACAAAGTAAGCAACCAGATACCTCAACTATATAATATAAGCCTTTTTTTTTTTTTTTTTTTTTTTTTTTAAAGATTTTATCAAGAACAGTAATGAATACATGTCAGCCTATAAACTTTTTATTTATATGATTGTGTGTGTGTGTGTGTGTGTGGTCATTCAACAACATTCATCATCATATCGCGCTGGTAGCACGGATATCCCTGACCCTCTCTCGCCACTCCTCCCTATCATTCATCGCTCTAGGTAGGTCTTCAGGACAACATCCCGTATCCTCACATAGCTGCTGAATGTATGTTCGTGCTGGTTGTCCTGCTTTTGCACGGCCATGTGTGGGGGTCCATAAGAGTACATCTCTTATGAGTTCGTCCCTGCTTCTCCAGCAGTGTCCTGCATGTCTGGTGCGTCTAACTTGAATAGTTTTTGTGATAGGGGGCAGGTGGCCGTACAGTTGGTGTCTTGTGGGGTGTTGCCGCCAGGACTTGTTTAAGATTGCACATACCATTCTTGTGTAATTGCCGTCTAGCTTCTTCTCCAGCCATTTTGTTAGCATCCATGTAGTGCAGCCATATAGCAGTATCGATGTGACCGCTGCCTGGAAGAAACTGCATTTCATTTTATCGGTTAGGTCTGATTTCCATATAATCAATAGCCTATTGATAGCTGTCCATGCTTTCACTAACCTTGTTTCGATGTCCTTATTGGTTGATTCGACGCTGCTTCCTAGGTAAGTGAATTTGTCTACTAGTTTAAGAGGGGTTCCTTCTAGAGTGGAGATGTCCCCCATTTGATTATAGCACATATATTCTGTTTTGTGTGCATTAACGTCGAGGCCTATGTTTGCTGCTGCTCATTCCAACCTCACAAATATTAACCATCCGTAGAATCCTTGAAGGTGTACGGGCAAAAAACCTACAAGCGACATTAATATTTGTTAACTTTACCAAGGCTTTTGATTCCATTCACAGAGGAAAGATGGAACAAATCCTACTAGCGTACGGCATACCTAAAGAAACTGTAGCGGCAATAACGATTCTCTATAGAAACACTAAAGTAAAAGTATGATCACCAGATGGAGACACAGAATACTTCGACATTGTAGCAGGAGTACTACAAGGGGACACGCTGGCCCCGTACCTCTTTATCATTTGTCTAGACTACGTACTTAGAACATCGATTGACAAAATCAAAGAGAATGGCTTCGAAGTGACGAAGAAAAAAAGCAGAAGGTACCCCACAACAACAATTACCGACGCCGACTACGCTGATGACATAGCGATACTGGCAAATACACCTGACCAAGCCGAAACACTACAACATTGATGATGACCACTAATTAAACTGAAACTTAGCAAATGAATTATGTAAGTGATTTGTTTATAATGATGAAGGTTTGTGTTGAACCAGTCATCCAAAATTTAAGCTTTATTTGTCAAGCCCATTTACTTTGATAATAACCATTATACCCCACAAAATGTCTAGGTAGAAATATTTTCAACAGAATTCATCTTGCAGCCATATAAAATATATATATATATATATATATATATATATATATATACATCAGGATTTGCCAGAAACCTTTCTTTTTATCTGGATGTTTATCTTGACAGGATTCTATCTTTTTGCTGCCAGTTTTTTTTTGGGGGGGGGTGTTTTGTTTTTTAATATATAAATAGCAAAAAGCATGTAACTTTAGGAGTTTGAAATATTGCCATATAAAATTAAGTATCACACACCATGGCAAGGTAATTGCCTTTTATATCTTTTTTTTTTTTTTTTTTTTTTTTTCTGTTTGCAAAATATCAGATGAATATAACGAAGTTATTTCCTGGAAGAATTTTGCTACAGTTTTTCTGCTCTCTTCCTCTTTAGTCTTGTATCAGACTTAGCTTAATGTTGTAACTACCTATGAGCAATTATCAACTTGTTTTTTGTAAGATTTGGGCCAATATTGGTATTTACTAAATTTATTCTGGAATAAGGCCACGAGTATGAAAGCATCCGATGAGGATTGAATTCAATAGAGTAATAATGGCCTATGAGATATGTTTGCCTAGTGTTGTTCCATCAAGAGATTCCTGCATTGAACCAAAATTTATATATGATTTTTTTTTTTTTTTTTTTTTTTCTCAAGCATTGTCATAGTGCATGATAACAGTATCAACTTCTTTTATTTAAAAAAATAATTAAGTTACATCATAACCAAGCAAATCCTCATGGTACCATGTTTGGTCTTTCACTATAATTTTTGGTTAGTTGGTTTAATTTGGGACTGCGGGGTGGGCACATTCTTTTGTAGTTATTTAATGCCAAAGTCAGTCGTTTTTGCAATGACTTCTAGTAACTTTTTCTATTTAGTAATAATTTGATTGGATATGATATTATGGTTTCAAGTATTCTTATCTAATCTTCAAGCAGATCTATTTAACTCATGGATAGGACCCTTACCATTTGATTTGGTTTGGTTTTATAGCCTATCAACCATTGTAGGTTATTTAATGCCAAATCCTTTTTATACTTATATATTGAATATATAATTTCTAAACACATTTTGAAGATAACATTTTTAAATGAACTTGAGTTCTTTTTTTTTTTTTTTTTTTTTTTTTTTGCACACAGTTAAATAGTTTCACTTATTTCTATCTAATACAAATAATTCTATTTATTATTGATCCTTTGTTTTCACATAGTTAAATGTCAAACATTGCTATTTAACAATTCAATCATCAGTGATTTATTTACAGACGGTTAAATGATCAAACAGTTCTATTTCAAACAATTCAGTTGGGCTCTAACAGGTTCTACCACTTTGGGTCAGAGTAGACCTGAGAGTAATTATAACAAGTGATTGCTTATTGGTAAAATATATGGAAACTTCTACACAAAAAATTTTTTTTTTTTTTTTTTTCTTTTTAAATCAAAAATCTTCAGATTTTACAAATATTGAAATGCACAGCAAAAGCAGAAATCACTGCTTAATAAGATCATAACTGTCCTCTTCCCATTTGTTGAGGAAACAAATTAACTCCATCTTCCCTTGGCGGCACCTACCCAATTACACTAAGATGAGTAGGGTCAGAATCAACTCCCGTTGTCTGAGATACCCACCACACACAAAAAGAGGCGTTTGTAATGGTTGTGGTTGAAAGTGGACTCTGCTACTCAAGTTCAAATCCTGGATGAAACTGTTTGCATTTCACATAACTGGGAAAGTTATGAGTCAAGCTATTCTCTCTCCGACTATGGGTAAATAGGAGGATAGACTGGGCTGTTTAACCTTGGTATAGCAACCAGTCTAGGAGAAGGAAAACTCTGAATTTAACCCAGACCTGGAAAGGTATGGGCTCTACCAGGCTATTCCTACCCAAGACACTACATGAGTAGTGCCTTTACAAACAAACCACATTATGAGATAAGTCTCTCTCTTTTTTTCTCATAATAAACATATTCTGAATATATTTGTTTTGAACTCCTTCCCCAAAAGTGGCAAGGACATCCACAATATATTTTGTCTAGTTAGTGAAGTATACTGGTGTTTTTTTGGGGGGGGGGCGGTGGGATAGTTTTAAAAAATTTTGCTTTTAGCCTGTTATTGCCATAATGTTAAAAAAATCAATTTCTTGTATTATTTCTTCCTTGTGTTTTCAGTTGATTTTTATTCTGTGGTTACAACGTGTCATTAATCTCTCCTTCTCATGTTTTTTTTTCTTCCTGATTGCCTTCAGCTTAAATTATGTACAAATAAAAATTGCTACAGCTTGCATCATTTGCATCTAGATAAATGCAGAAAGAGAACCAATTTGACTGAACATACCATTAATTCAGTCTACTTAAAATGGATAGCGGGGGGGAAAAAACTACTTTAGAGCTTTTATAGAAAGCTACACCTGTTACTGGATGTGATGGCCTATAAAATCTCCTCGAATTTACATCTAATATTATGGAATTAATCTAGATACAAATATTAATAGTCTGAAGTGTTTTGGTAAACATTAGCCTAACAAATACATAGACTTCAAATATGAGCATCTTGCATTGTGTAATGGTTAGTAAGCTTGGCTAGCAGACCACGATTAGTGAATTTGTTTCTCACTGGGTGCTTCCTATTTAGAGCCTTACAGCAAGGAAAACTTTGCAAATGACTCTCAGCATTGAATGTAAGATTTTTTAAACGCATTTTTGTTAATCAAATATAGCACTCTTTTTTTTCTTTTTTTTTTTTTTTTTGGTTGAGGGGGGCAAGTAGTTGCTCAATTAAATTAATACCTGCTTGAATTATTTAGGTGATGGGAATTATCTTTTCTTTAATAACTAGCATGGGGAGGAGTTTCAAAAAATAATGTTTACACAATTTAATATTTCTCTAGCAAGGAATAAATAGTATCACTACTATTCTTGTTCAAGGATGGCTTTGGGATTAGATAACCAATGAAGGTTGATATGCCATTAAACAAAGAAACCAAACCAAACCAAACCAAACAATTTAATATTGATAAAAAATATCTATTAGATGCAAAAAAGTTCAATTCTATATATGAAACATTGGCAAGGTCTAAAATAAAAATATTGCAATTTTAGTCAACTTCTCATAAAGGAAGGAAGGAGTAGTGTAGTGGCTAACATGGTGGACTGCAACATAGTAAGTTCAAACCCCAGTTGTGCTATTATGTTCTCTTTCAGACTAATACCCTTGGGAAAGGTATGAAACCCCTTGCCTCCCCACCAGCTATGAATTGAATAGTACAACTACTGTTCTTCTACAAGGATGCCTTTGGCATTAGATGACTCATGAAGGTAGACATGCCACTAAACAAAGAAACCCAACCATAAATGGAGTACTGGTATCTGTTGAATTGATTGAGCTTTAGACTTGATATCACCACACCCTGATAGTTTGGTCTATTTGTTTAATTGCATATCAAATCTTTAGATCTTATTCAATGCTGAAGTTTGATGCCAATAATTTGCACAGTTATATGATCTCCTATATTTCTATCTAATACTAATTTCTGAAGAGATCCTTAACCCATAGATTGAACCCTAACAGGTACTCAATCGAGGTCTGAGTGGGCTGGGAATAATAGCATTGAAACTAAAAGGATACTCCATATTCTATAAAGCTCCAAAACTGGAACCTCACTACTGGATGCAATTTTGTGTCATGTCCAAGACATTCCCCTTCTCTGCAGAAAAATGTTTTGGTCACTGCAAAGTACTAAAGAATTCATAGCTTAAGTGTATCAAATGGCTAAAGTTATTATATGCTTGATGAGGGTTGGAGAATGACTCGGTGATATCAATAGGTATACAAATAAGAGGTTATCCCACCAGAATTTGGGATGTTAATGTTCACCATAGCACCAGTCCTCCACTTCAGAAGGTTCTTAGAAAGGCTTTTCTCCTAAAGAACAAGCCTTGTAACATCTCACTGGCCATTTCCTACTTACACTAGCTCTGTTAAGATAAATTAATAATATACCTGATATATGGATCTATGTTACAAGTATGTAGATGTGGAAATATATTAGTGTATAATTTTAGAAAACTACAGTTACTTTTCAGTGAAATAGATTCTTCACTGCAGGAAATGGAAGTCCTATTTTGACTCTAACAGGTTGGACAATGAGATCAGATATCTTTTCGTTTCTATTGAAGATATTCAAGAGGTTCATTGTTAAAGAAAAAAAACAGAAACTACTCTCGGGGGGGGAGGGGGAAATCGGTATGAGCTGAGTCCATGATAAGGATGTATATGTTTCCGCTGCTAGGATACATTCTCTAACAATCATGTTACATCAGATCTGAACCCAGGATTTGCCACCTGACTTGAGGAACTTCTCAAACTGACCAAATACATCTCTTTCAGTCAGATTCATCATAGAATAAGCCATCATTGTAACTTCCATGGTTACTGGCCGACACTTTCTACTCCTCTACTTCAGGGCTCAGCCGACTATAGAATTCTCTGCAGAGAGTTAAGACCCCCCCACCTCAACGAGTGTCCTGGATATGACACTAAACAATTTGATGGAGAGGTTCCAGTAATGCTGGAGCTTTGGGGAATGTGGAGTACCCCTTCATTGTCGTCGTTCCCAGGTTCACTCTGGCCCAGAATGAACCTGATAGTCTTATCTATGGGTCAAATAGAACTAAACTGTTTACTTATACTAAACTGAATTGTTTGAAATAGAACTGTTTATATGTATAAAAATGGATTTGGCATTAAATAACCTTCAATGGTTGATATGCCATAAAACCAAACCAAATCCACTATTTCAGAAAATTGATAGAAAGGCTTCTCACCTCAAAAACAAGCTTTTGTGAATTGGCTGAGGCAGTGTACATAGTAACTCTTGTTATCCTATCAGCAAGATTAGTTAAAATTAATAATCATCAAAATGATAATGATATATCAAAGCATAATAATGTCCAATTACGTTTTTTTTGTTGTTGTTTTTTTTTTTTATTAATAAAAAAAGCTTAGTAAATAGCAACATAAAGAAAGCAAGGGGAATATCCTTATACACACATTTCTGAAGCCTGCTGTCTTGACTGCTTATTGTCAGTGTAATCACTTTGAAGTGGGAGTTATATTAAAAAAAACTTTTAAAAAACTGAAGGAAATGGTTAAAGAGATCAGGAGAAAAGGAAATGTTGGGTAGAAAAAGTAAGGTAGAAAGAGAGAGAGACACACACACACATACACAAAGAATATGATGTATTTGATATTTAAGACTTATAACATTTTGACTATCTTCTTTGAAGTTTTGATGTTTGTTATAAATGAAAGGTTGTTAAATATATTTCCTCTGCTGTGAAACATTCTCTTGTAACAATCTCATTATGTCAGTTTTGAATCTGGGATTAGCCACCTGACATGATGAGCTTTTTAAACTGACCAAATATGTGTCTCTTTCAGACAAGTTCATAATAGCACTTTCAGGGCTGTTGGACCATGCATCACCACCATCACCCTACTTCAAAAGATAAGAGGTGCTTGTGGTAGAATGGTTATTGTCATAGGAAATGGGCATGAGGATCAGAGTTCAAATCCTGAATGAGTCTGTGTGTATGTCACATAGCATTAATACCCTTGGGAAAGTTATGGATCCAAATATTATCCTTCCAGCTATGGATAAATAGTAGGGCAAACTAGGCTCTTTAACCTTGGTGTGGAAACAGGTCTAGAAGGAAACTCTAGATTCAAACATATTGAACTCCACTTAGAAATTGACTTTGTGTGGAAGGATTCAGAAGATTGGTGGAAAGGCTTCTCTGCTAAAGAATAGACTTTGTGAAGTGGCTGATCCACTGACCATTTCCTATGATAGCTCAGTTGCTGTCCTCTTGCAAGGAAAAGTTAAAATTGATGATGCTGTTAAGTTAAATAGATAAACAGAAATGTTATTTTCTAAATTCTAAGATTTTGGGGATACCTTTATACCTACAAAAGAGTACTAGATTCAAGTAATAAAAAAAAATATCGGTGGAAAAATATTTAGTTTGCTTTTTCTGTAGAAGGAGTATGAAAAGGTGGATGATCTGCATTTGAGATAGGTGACATAGATGCATGTACTGGGCTGGATGAAAGTTTGGCAGACTTACAGTATATCTGATTTCTATGTATATTATGAAAGTGATAAAGAAAATTCTATAAGTAAAATAGTTAATGGATGAACTGATAAGTTATAAAAGGCAGAGGTAGGGGCAACTATTTCAGTCTTATTCTTCCACCCAACTTCAATCTCTTCACTTTTTTCCTCCTTTACAAAGACAAGTCAAATTCTTTCTACCAATTCAGCTAGATACAGCTGGGAGAACAACCAAAATTCATTTGTCTAACAAATTGTAGGAATTTAGGTTTCAGACAAAAAATGTGTTTAAGTTATGACTAAGGTTCAAGTCTAGTTGCTTTGCTCTCTGCTAATTTATGACTGATAACAAAAAACCGGGAAAATTCCAAATGAGCAAATACATTTGATGTTTAAGCTTAAGGGAAGCAGCAGAATCTGTTTCTTTTTGTAATCAGTGAAAACTCAGCTGATAAATAGGACTGCAAATTATTGAGGTGTGTTTTATGTACTTATATATGAGGATCATTCAATAAATAAGGGATTTTTTTTTTTTTTTTTTTTTTTTTCCTTAAATGTAAATTCTGCATTGTTTGAAATTGGTTTATAGCAAAAATTATTTTAATTTCCCCAACAATATTTGTTCTAAGACTTTAAAGTAGTGGCAAATCAGTGCTCCAGCCTTGAACAAAAGTCTTTGAAATTTTTGGTGTCTGAGAAGTGCACATTGTGCAATTTACAGAATAATATGGAAGGAATATGGAAAAGCATGTTTTAGTGAAAAAATGTTTCCAAATGTAGTAAACATGGGTTTGACACTAAGTCAAAGAGACCGTCAATGGAGTAGAAACTCAGTTGAACTACACTAGTAATTGAGTAATACTAGACAGTGGTCAATTGTAATATATTGACCTGCGATGCACCCAGCAGATGTAGCTGACAGATACATCCGGCCATAGATGAAATCAACAAAGTGACTACAGGGAAAACAAGCAATGCGAGGGTATAAGCCATAACCAATGGAGAACAAGCATTGCGTAGGTAATGAGGCATGGGTCATGTGGGAGTTTTAAGATTATATAAGGTTTTTGAATTTTGGCTGAAGTCTGTTCCTGTTGGCTGTTCCAACTCCTGACAATTCCTTTGTGTATGCACAAATTCTCTTTGATTGCTCTCCTGCTCCCCACAAGTGTCACCGTCATGTAATAAAAATATATGATCATATTTTTATATATTCATGTTCCTCATTTGTCAAGATCCAGTGGTAGTATATTTCACAATGATATTATTGATACATCAATTTAGGAAGGATTCAAGCATTTTATGGTTATTTCCATTATATTGAGAATTTGGATAATCAAAAAAAAAAAATGATGTTCATTGCAGACTCAATAAAATTATCATTCATGTACAAATTGTACTGGAAATTATTTCATTCTCATTGAACATTTTAAATGTATCGCTCAAATAAATATTTTGCTTTAACATGCCATTTTTGTTGGGTTGAAGTTGTGTGTGTATATATATATATATATATATATATATATATATATATAAAGAGAATGTTGGTGATAAGTATTATCACAAACTTCAGTTTTCATCACTTAGTTTAAAATTAGAGAAGCCATTGTGTTGTTTTTGATATCTTTTTTTTTTTTTTTTTTTTTTTTTTTGGTGGGGGGCTTTGTGTTCCTTCCATTTTATCCAATAATTTATTCATTATTTTCTTTATTTTTTATTTTTATTTTCTAGACTTGTCTAAATGCATTTATTCCTTCTGGTGAATGGAATTTTTTTTTTTTTTCTGTTCTTGTATTCCTTCTAATTTTTAACATTAACTATACCATTCTGGGCAGAGTGACCCCTATTTAAGCTGAACATTCCTAGGAAGCCAGACTCTTTTCCCAATTTTCATGTAGTTCCTCAACCCACAACTGTCAGTAAGTTCCATTGTTATTGGCTAGACACTCTTTGTCTCAGACAAGGGAGGCTAATGTTGCAGCTCAGCCTTGTTTAATGTTGACTCTTTATTTTTTATTTTTTTCCCCCTCTTTAATATCATTTGATTATTTCCACATTATGAAATATCTAAAAAAACAATAAAGACTCTGACATATCATATTTAGAAGATAACTTTATTTGTTTGTATTAATTGCCTTTTAAATCTCATGGAAACACACCCACACAAACACACGTTTTTGTCTTTGTCTCTAGTTCTAAGATGAAACTAACTTTTAAAGGAAACTCAAATTATCTGAAGAACAGTAAAAAAAATTATCTTAATGAACTTGTTTTATTCTTAAATTTTTACTTTAAAAAAAAAAAGGTATAATTTCAAATTTTTTTATGCACAAACTTAGCACATTTGTTATCTATTATTGTTGAGTATTTTAGCTGTATTCATTAAAACAGTCTGGAAAGTGCTTTCCCCATTGTCAATGAAGTTTGGTTAAAACAATATTAATGAACTTATTTTAAATGTTAACTCTATTCAATAAGAATGTGCTTTTTTTTTTTTTCTTTTTTTTTTTTTCTTTTAAGAAAATTATTAGACAATCTTGAGAGTGAGGGTCTAAGAGAATATACAAGTTGTTTCCAAAAAAATTTGAATGTTTCAGAAAATTGGTCATCTAATAACTTGAACAATTCTTGTTCAAATAATCTCAAATTTTAATAGCATATGTAGAAACAAGTAAAAGTTAGTGTTTATAAACCTTTTTTCTTTTACAATGAAAGAGTTCACTACCTGGAAAAAAAATGAAACAGAATTTTGATTTGTTTCTATATATGATGTTGAGATTTGAGATCATTTAAATGAGAATTGGTCAAGTTATTAGATTACAAAATGATATCAATTTTTCTGAAACAATCTGTAATTTACTCACTTTGTTTGGAATATTACAAAAATAATTTCATGTTAGAGAAATGTCTTTGGAGTACAGTTAACCAGAAATATCTCCATTTAAATTTTGAAATATTTCCACACTTCAAGCCATAGATATCTCTGTTGACTTTTGTGCTGAAGTCATCTGAAGTTACAAATGCAACACAAGAAATCCAAAAAGGAGCAGATAATTAGATACAGAAATTTCTTTTTATTTGTTTAAATCTTAGGGTTGCTAACAAAGGTATCAGTTTCACTGTTACTGCCTAAACATGTTAGATAGTTATTGGAGAGTGGTTTGGTTAAGTACTTGCTCACCCATTCTCTGCTAGGAACAAGATATTTTTGTCAAGATACTTGGCAATGAAGCAGTATACTGGAGGAAAATGACTCATGCCTTGTCCCAAAGATATTTTTGTGGTGAATATAAATGACCTCAGCTGAAATTAAAATGTTCACCATATTTTAGTGATCCTAAACTTAACCCTGCCTGACATCTCCAGAGAAAATGGTTAAATTTTTGTATTACCACAGCAAAACTGGAACATGATAGCAAGAGTTTAGTTAGAGCATTCTAACACTATTGCACCTAGAGAATAGTTCAACTTCTTATTCTATTGACAACTTAATAGTCATGTGATCTGTGTTCATGTTGGCCCTAAACTTTTTAAGGGAGATAATTATTGAATATGCTCTGTATGTATTTATTATTGTAATATAAAGTCTAGAAATAGGAAATGTCTCGGCATAGAGTCTAATAACCATTAAAGGCAGCCTTTAAGTAAATAACTGTAAAGTGATAAATTATTGAAAACAACAAAAAAAATTCAGTTCTTAATACTTCAAAGTTATACCCTATAAAAGTTCCACACACCCAATATCATCCATAATTTATATCAAATTCTTATTTGTGTTCTTTTACCTGGCTATCAGGGTGGGATTAAAACATAGTGTCTGTGTTTATACCCGAGTTGCATTATTGTCTTCAAGCCGGACCCAGAAAAAAGTGGGCCCTGCTTGGTTCTGGAGATTCTGATTTTGGGCCATCATCCCTCCATTGCACCAAAGAGACACTTTTGTGATATGGATGCTGGGTGAGCAGTTTTTGTTTTTGCCCACACATTGATACTCACATTAAACTGCCACTATCCTCATGGAGGGAATGGTGGGGTACCTGTCTAAAACTTTAAGTGTTATTTAGTAAGCTTTGCTTAGTTTGGCATGCAGACTTTAGATTATTTAAGTACCTGCTGTTACTATAGTATCACCTATAAGTATGTCATCATCATTATCATCATCAAGGCATGCTGACAGCATAGATTTCTTTGACTCTCTTGCCATCTGTCCCTATCAACCATCACACATTGGTAAGTCCTCTTATCTGGTAACCCAAACAAATGCCTGTTCTGGAGCTCCAAGGAGTGATTGCCCCTACATTGCCATAAATAAGTACACTCCTACTAATTTTTAATAAAAAGTTAATTTTTTTTTTCTAAACCAAAGATATCAGGATTTTATTATTTTTAGTGGAGCATTATACAATCAGTATGGATATTATTATTACCAAACCCTGAAAATTTTTTAAAAAATTCTACTGGTATAAATGATGAGGATATTTATGTATAGATGGAAACTTCTGCTTGTTTGAGATGGTGGGATCAGTCATATTGGTTAGTTGAGAATAAAGGCGCAACAGTCGACTGGAACCCTTTCATATCACTCAAGAAAACAGAAGGCAGCAAGCAAGGACAGAAGAGAGCAAAGAAAAAGTATATAAAAAGAGAAGAAAAAGGAGAGAGGAAGTGAAAGCAAAAGAGACAATAATTAAGTTGTATAATCTAATTTCTCTCTTTCTCCTTTTCTTAACTTGAGTGGCATTGAGTAACAATAACAACAGAATTTTAAGTTTTTCTTACAACCTATGTGCATCTCTCTCTCTCTCTCTCTCTCATTCAAAATCTAAAATTGTTTATTTGCTTGTTCACCATTCAGAAAGCATAGCAGCTATTTAGCCAATGAACAACTATTTCTTATTGATAAGCATATCTTAAGTGCTTAACACTCATTGCTTAGACTTTTACACACGAATTTTTAAATTCGTATCAATGTGTACCTGTCTAAACTTTAAAACTTAACCTACAAATTAAGTCTTGTATATTCTCACACACAGAATGAATGTGACTTCAAAATAAACTTCATAGTTAGCAAATATCTGATTAATTTTAGTATAAAATATTAACAAACTTACTTATTTGGTTACCTTGGATAGTGTAATGGTTAACAAGCTAGACGAGCAAACCATTAATAGCAAGTTTGATTTTCACTTAGTGCTCCATACTTCTGACTTTGTGCCAAACTAGACTAACCTTAGTTACTGATAAGTTAATTTGTTAATCAAAAAATATCTTTATGAATTTTTTAATTGAAATCCAAGACCTGTTAGTATTTCTTATTTAATGCTACCATTCAAGTTTCCCTTTCTTCTTTTTTTTTTTCTTTTAATTTATATAAGGTGTCAAATAGACTTGCTTGTTCACTATAAAATTACTTTTTAATTTATATCCTTTTTATTCTTACCTCAATTTTTCAAAATCTTGTTTGCTTAGTGAACTCCTTTGTGCTCTTATTGTTTTGGAAGATCCAGATATTGTAAGGTATTAGAAAAGAGAACAGGCCATCCTTATTTCTTCAGTTTGGTTTGATTGGGTTTTATGGCATATAAAACCATTCAATGTCAAATCCTCTTTATACATATATATATTAAATATATGATTTATAAATACATGTATTAAATATATACATACATATATATTAAATATATTTGTTGATAACATTTTTTTTTTCTTTTGTATCCTGTTAAATGATTTCAAATATTGTTATGTAGCAGTAACAATTTAACATTGGTCATTTATTTGCACACATTTAAATGGATATACATACATAATTTGTAATTGAATAGTTTGTAGTTAATTTCATTTTTAAATGAGTTAGAACTAATTTGTTTGCAAACTAGTATTGCTATTGTTTCTACACAGTTAAATAGCTTCAATTACTGCTAACACAAATAATTCTATTCAATAGAAACAGTGAAGCGGTTATGAATATTGCTATTTAACTCTAATTATTCTATTGATCACTATTCATTTATTTGCACACAGTCATATGGTTCAAAGTACTGCTATAAATTACTAACAATTCTATTAAATATCACTTATTTATTTACACACAGTTAAATAATCAAAGAGTTCTAACAATTCAATTTAGCATAGGTCATTTGTTTGCACAGAGGTTAAATGTCAAACAGTTCTATTTGACCCATAGATAGGACCCTATCAAGTACTACCACTCTGAGCCAGAGTGGACTTGGGAGCAATGGCAATGAAGGGGTACGCTATATTCCCCAAATTTCCATGGTTGGAGCCTCACCATCAGATTGTTTAATGTCATATCCAGGACAATCGTTTGGTGGGGTCTTACTCCTCTACAGAGATGCACTTAGTGTATTCTACCATCCCAACTGGCTACCCAAAGGCCCCTTTTCAATAGCTACTATGTAGGAGTGGGCACTACTCTTTTCCTGGGATTGAAGCCTGCTCTCCCAGACCATTGGCAAACACTAACCATTATGTTAATGGGCAAGGTATGGATGTGTGTACAATCTGACATTGTTTGTAAATAGAGTAAATAGATTAGCATTTTAAAATTTTTTATTTTCTTAACTAAAATTTACAATTTTTCTTTTTGGGTTCAAATTAATTCCTTTTGTTGAGGAGAGAACTTTTCAGTAACATCTTGTATATCTTTACTTATATAGCCTGCAGTTGCTTATGTGCTATGTTAACAACATAAGACTGAACTTGGAATAGATGACACTGACTTTTGATGTTATGACAGATCAATTTAGGATCAAAGTTAACTCTTCTTTTTACATCCTGTCAGAATATTGTTTTTGTTTTGTTTGCTGTTTTCTTTGTTTTGTTTTTTTAATGTTAGAATTTATGCTATAAAATTTGAATACTAATGATTTTTCTCCCCAACTTTTAATGTTGTGGATAGTTGTAAGAGTTGTCACATGATCCCAGAAGACAAAAAAATGGGATAAACAGTTTGTTCATAAATATTTTAATAAATTGAACTATCCATCTTCATTAATTTCTTAACTATCTTTCATAGGGAGGAGGAAATTCCTTTCCTTTTCTAAGGAAAATACCAAAACTCCTAAAAAGAAACTTCTAAAACATTGAATAAAAAAAAACTTCCACTTTGAAGTAGTCTAGAAATGTAACTGCTAAAACTCAAAACACAAACTTTCTCATTACTTACTTCAATCAAAATTCACTTCTAACCCTATCTGTCTATCAAAAACCTCCACACTTCTGTTCAGAAGGGATGTTGGTGGTGAGAAGGCATCACATAACACACTGATCAACAATAAGTACTCCAACTAGTTATAAGGTCTTTTTGGAAACTGATCTGCCATTTTAAATATCCCAACAAACTGGTTGTACAGCCTTGATATAGTTGGGCTATCATTCAAAATGGATGGCTGAACAGATACTCTCTCATGTGCTTACTCTGTCAGTAATAAAATGTTATTGAGGGAACTTTTATATTGTGTGACCATCATATTCACAACACATGTATCAAGTTTTGTATGTGTGTCATCTTTATTTTTTATTAGTTTATTTATATGCATACAGATATGTACATTATAAATATATGTGTATGTAGATATTTTTAGTGTCCTGCTTATGACAAACTACCATTACTCCCAGGTCCACTCTGACCAGTAGTGTTAGTACCTATGAGGGTCTCATCTGTGAGTCAATTTTGAACTACATTAATACATTGGCTCTTGAAACCTTGATATTGTAACTAAATATAAAATCTTTAAAGTTTAAAACAATTCTGAACTACATTTAATTGCTTGCAAATTTGTATTAGTTGACCTTAGTCGAGGGTGACCCAAAGGCTCCCTTTTCAATAGCTATTACACCAAGGTGTAGGGGAGAGCACTACTTCTTTCCCTGGATTGCTCCACTTTACCCTTGATTCTTACCTTGTAATGCTGAGTGCAAGGCGGTATCAAGTACCATTTTTGTTGAGTCTTTTGTATGACTCTACCTGGGATTGAACCCCAGTCTCCGAGACCATTAGACAAGTCTGTTTCTGTTTCACTTTATGCTAATGGTCCATGAAAGGCATGAATCCATCTCTTCCTTCCAGCTATGGGTAAAATAATAGGGCAGACTGGGTCCTTTAACCTTGGTTAGGCAATCTGTCTAGGAGAAGGAAAACTGAATTCTAACCAGCTTTACTTTGCTTAAAGATTGACCTTGTGTAGTTCTTGGTGGAGGGGTTGGGTAAATACATACTTCAAACTATGTAACTGTGTGCAAATGATTCTTCTTAAATAGAATAGCTACTTGAAACCATATATGCATGAAAAAAAAATGACTTTGACATTAAATAACCCAGGAAGGTTGATGTGCTATAAAACCAACCAACATATTTTTCAATTATCTTTAATTTTTTATTTTTTTATTTTCAAACACATTGATTGTAAGTTTTTGTTTTGACTATTTTGCAGGGAGTGAAGGGACCTTTGCAACCACCCCGGGCTCTCATCTCAGCAACACCACCAAATCCCACTTAAACAGTGACTCCCCGTTGTCACAGGATCTAAGCAACCTCTCAGCCCAGGATTTGTTTATTGATGTTCCAAGCCGAAAACCCTCGTACCTGAAACTCAGCTGCTCTGTTAGTGGCTATGGAAAATACAGCGTCTACAGCTCATACAAGGGCATAGAGAAACGGTCACCCTTCTCTAGCAGCTCCTCCCTAAAGGCAGAGTCGAGATCTACCTCGTCTGAGATGCCTGTTATACAATCAAACAGTAATGAAAGGACTTTAAGCATTGAGTGTTCTTCTAAAGACTCAGAGCCAGAAAAAGACATGGATAATTCCTTGCCTGCCGATTCCAATGGAGTTGATAACACATCACAGTCTTCCATTGTCAATGGTGCATCCTCGGAGGCCCCAATTATTGTAAGTAAAACAATCAAATAAGTAAATGAGGTTTTGTAGCATGTTTATTGTTAATACAGTAAACTCTCATTGTAAAGACATTTGTTCTTTACACACATTTTTTTTAAGTTCTTTCGAGACTATTATTGTCTAGATTAGTTTGAAGCAACAACACACAAAGATCTCAGTACATACAGTATTCTAAGAACTAAACCATTAGAATACATATGTCACCTAAAGAAATTGAAGTCTTATCAAATAAGCTTAAAATTATTTTTAATACATTTTATATAAAATCCACATATTCTTACCATGGCATTCTTAAAATCTCCTTGAGTGATGTACAAGTAAGTCACACACACACATACATACATACATACATACATACATATATATATATATATATATATATATGAGAGAGAGAGAGTGCAATTTTATTGTCTGAAGATTACCTTAAAGCATAGAACTGTTGGTATCAATCTGGTTTTTTTTGTTTTATTTATTTATTTATACACTTAAAGTAGCTCTATCAACTGATATCTAGCACTCTCATTGTGAAGGCTGCAGATCAACAATTTTACTATGTTGTCCTATCTTTATTAATTAACTAGCAGGGGTACCCAATGTTACCTGTGTATTATGACTAATTATGTGTCAGAGGAACAATATTTATTAAAATTTTGTTTTTTTGCCACTATTTTATTATGTATTACATCAGATTTAAAAGTTCAAACTAAAAAATCATCCCCTGAAGCTTCACCAAATGATTTAATCACTTTTTCTATTTTTTTTTTTAAGTTGTGCAAATATTAAAATAGTTTTTTGAATGAAAATAAAAAAGGTTGAAATAATTACACAGAAATGTAATATTTATGCTTTAAAAATTACATAAGATTCAATTTCATGGAAGAATGTTTTAATTAAAATATTCTGAAGCACTGAAAAGTGAAAAAAAACAAACTATCTCCAAATGTTTCATTTTGTCAATGAGTAGTTGGTATCTAAAAACACCTTTGTGGGGGTTGGGATATTTTGTAAGATTATTTAACAAAATCTCATGAAATTTGATCAGTTAGAAGTTTTAAAATCAGTAATATTTGATTGAATAAATATTAAACATTTTTTTGTTAAATAAAAAAAATGTGGATTTTAATGAAAAATAATTATTGATTTTTTTTTTTTTTTTTTTTTTTATGCAAAAAGTAAACTGTTTATTTAGTAAGCATGTACAAAAACATGAACTTATTATTGGCAATGTTATCATTTATTACTCACCAGCCATGCACCTTTTCTTCTATTGTATGGATGGTCAAAGACTTAATAATCTGGGTTTTTGTTTGCTTGTTTGTTTATTTTTAATCCCAATATCTCTTTTAAGCAACTTTTTTTATTGGTTCTCTTATAGGCATCCATAGAAAAAATATCATCCAATTAAAAACCACTCAAAAAAACAGATTTTAAAAAAGTATTATTTAGATAAAATCTTTTTTTTTTTTTTTATCCATCTAATTAGTCTACTTAATTTATACTGTATTTTTTTACAATAAAAAAAATAAAAATAAGGCATCCTTATAAACAAAATAGACAAACCATTATAAAAATATAAACAAAATCTAATTCTCCACAGAATTATAGTTTAAAAAATGTTAGGGTAAGTGAATCAAATTAAGAAAATGATTGAGGGGGTGCATGACAACAAAACAATAAATAAAATAAAATAAAATGTTGTCTTTAGAATTAAAAAAAAAAATGTCTTTTAAAAGAAACCTCATTTTTTATTACTTTAGATACTGAAAATTTTTATTAAAATCTGATAATCAGCTGATTTAGGGGAATAAAAGAAAAAAAAACAACATAAAAGTGCTTTGGCATGTTTTTGTACATCATGTGTGTGAATAGTGATATTGACTGACATCTCGTTTAAGAAATTGCTAGTTTAAAAAAATTTTAAATTTGAATTTATATACACAAACTTAATAAATTTTATTTAACCTGTTATATTCCAAAATCTTTTCCGGTCTTTGGTATGTTATCCCAAGTAATTCCCTTTTATGATATCTCTCTGGGGAATGATATAGTTACTTGGCAGTGCTCATTTCCTCTCCAAGTAACATGTGACAGGTTGTATTGGGTTATATGGTACAAGTAGCAAAGTATGATCCCTGACCTGACTTATGGTGCTGATTTGAATTCACTTTTCCTCTTCCCAGATTAGTTGCTGAACCAAGGCTAAAGATTCCAATTTGCCCTAATGTTTTACCCAGAGCTAGAAAGAGGGAGGGACAAAAGAGGGATTCATGCCTTTCTCAAGGACATTAGTATAAAGTAAAAAGCAAACCACTTAATCTAGGGGAAGCCTCTCTGCAAGATGTGACACAAAGTCCTTTTTAAGCAAATTAAAGCTGGTTTTGATTCAGTTTTCCTTTTTTTAGACTGGTTGGCTAACCAAGGCTAAAGAACCCAGTTTGCAATACTAGTTACTCATAGCTGGTGGAGGAGCAAATAGTTGGATTCATACCTTTCCCAACAGTATTTGTGCTATGTAAAATCTAAACAGCCTTATCCAGGATTATCATTCTAACAACAAATTTGTTTTTATATTCTCATAAGACTATTGGTGACTCATTCGCATGAAGTGCACATGAGGATTTCCATACATTATTTTAAGAACTAAAAATCAGTAAATACTTAAAATAAGGCTGCCTAAAGTAACATAGAAATCTGAAAAAAATTCAAAAATGTTTTTTTCAAGTAATTAATAAAGTAAAGTTGGCAACCTTAGTCGAGGGCAGCCCGAAAGCTCACTTTTCAATAGCTCCTACACAGAGATGTAGGGAAGGGCACTACTCCTCTCCCTGGATTGCTCCACTTTACCCTTGATTCTTACCTAATAGTACTGAGTGCTAAGCAAGGAGGCATCAAGTACCATTTTTTTAAGTCTTTGGTATGACTCTACCTTGAATCCTGGTCTCCCAGACCATTGGCGAACACTCTACTCCCAGGTCTACTCTGGCCTGGAATAGTAGCACCTGATAGGGCCCTATCTATGGGTTAAATAGAACTACTTATGCTAAACTGAATTGTTTGAATTAGAATTGTTTGACTAAACTGAATAGCTTAGATAGAAATGTTTTTGACAATTAAACTGTACTTATATTTTAAACAGTATGTTTATGTTAAACTGAATTTTTTGAAATGGAACTATTTTTGACATTGGAACTGTATTTACACTAAATTGAATTGTTTAATATAAAAGTGTTTCAACATTTAACGGTGTGTAAACAAAATCTGTGCTTATACTAAACTGAATTAGCTGAATTAGAACTGTTTTGATAATTAAACTGTATACTCATGCTAAACTGAATTGTTTGAAATAGAGCTGACTATTTGCCTAAAAATGGATTTGGCATTAAATAACCTACAAAGGTTGATATGCCATAAAACCCAATCAACCAACCAACCTATGTTTTACAGATAAGTACTGCAAGTTAATTTCATTTTAAGATACTCAAGAAATTTATATTACAGTAAACTCCTTACCAGACTCATTGTAATGGTGATATTCAATCGCACGTATTCTAAGGCACATTTGTTTTATATTCTCATTTGATTGTCAGATTAGTTTGTAGTAACAGCTGATAAAGATTTCAGTATGTTATTTTTAAAAAAAAATAAAATTAGTAACCTTTTAAAATAATACTGCCTAAAATAATACAGAAATCTAAAAAGAAATTCAAATGAAATCTTATCAAATAATCTTGAAATAATTAGGATAGAATGAGCTCCAAATCAAAGCACATTAATTTCCAAATATAATACTGTCTTTTATGATATATAAAACATATGGGCCAATAAACTGTATATTGATAATAAAAATTAATTTTTATCTATACTTTTTATTTCCTCCTTGTTGATAAGATATTTTTTATAAAATCCACCCACATTAACAGCAAATTCATTATAATGACACTCTAAAATCCCCAGAGGATTCTTGAATAATATGAGTCTGCTGTATAATGGCAATCATTCCACTCTGTTTTGCCTTTTTTTTCCCTCCAAAATCAAGATTTTAAATTATCTTAATCTGATTTTGGCAGCCATTAAGCATGATATTAAGTCACATCCTATATAACATCATATTATATACAAATAAGACAAAGTACTATATAATTAGCATTTAATAGTTCAGAAATTATAACAGTTGAAGTGAGTGCTGTTACAGATGCCAGTAATATAAGTTACAAATTGGACTGGAAATTGCTTTATTTTCTAAGTTTGGGTATTTTAAGGCTATTGTGCTTATAAAGAACTTTGTTGTACTCATTTTGCTCTTACAGTAATATATAAAGATCATATATATCTCATCCACAGACACTGTTTTGTTGTATCATTCTTGTGTGTGTGTGTGTGTGTGTATATATATATATATATATACACATACACACACAATGTAGTTTGGGACTGCTATGTATTTTGGTTAGATTCAATGCTGTAGAGTTTGGTAATAATGCCTAATAATATCCATTTTCATTGAATAAAATGCTGGTGTCTGATTTAGAATGAAATGAACATTTTATTAAAAAAATTGTTAGGGCTATACTTATTTCTTTATTTTTTAGAATTTCATGAAGGTGATATTCCTTGTGAAAATTATTCTTCACTTCTATTTTTCCAAATTTTCTTTTGCTTGACTTACATGTTGTAATTTTCATTATTAGGTTGCAAATGTATTGATGTACTTATGTACACAATCTTCTTTGTTTTATTGATAACATAAAAATGTTAATTGTGGACAGAACAATATCAAATTGAAAACTCTCTTCAAATAAAATATCTGGCATATTTATAACTCAGTTACAGCACAAGATCCTCCAAGACAATACTTTAGAAAATAGTATTCAGGAAAATGGGCGAAACAAGTAGGGTTTCCTGTTTGATATCCCAGAGGTAATGTAAGATGCTAAGTTGGACAGTAAATAGTAAAGTGACAGGATTTCTAATTCTGGATACTTACACAAAAAAAAACTAGCATTTTTTTTCTCTTTTTATATAACTTAGGCATATAATTTTTCCGCTCTTACTTATATTTTCTTCATGTGTTCTCTTCTGCTACTTTTTTTCTTTTTAAATTCTTTTGTTACCACTTATTCTCCTTCGTGGGTTCTCTTCTTCCTGCTACTCTTCTTTCTTGTGTCCTCTACTCATGCTACTCCTCTTCTCTCCAGTCTTCTTTTTTCCTTCTCACCTCTGCTCCTCTCCTCCTTCTCACCAACATTCCTCTTCTTTTCCCCCCATTCAACTCCTTGCCACCATTCATTTCTACATGTCCTTTTTTCAATCTCTTCATTCCCCCCCTCACCTGCTTTTATTGTTTGTTTAGTGTTGTTTTTTTTTGTTTTTGTTTTTTTTTAATTTACTGTCTTTATAATCTTAGCTGATGTTACCCTGAGCCAATAAGGAGATATCCACTTGCTCAACCAAATCTTAAGACATGCCCTTAAAAATCCTAGTGTCCAGCTAAAACAACTACCTATCACCAATTATTTGAACTGTACATCAGATAAAATAGAAATGCAGTCAGAATTTTGTTATAAAATGCAGCCTCTTGAATGGTTTTAGAATCAGAAAATACACTGTAAGCACCCAACAATGATAATTAAGATAAGAATAGATTGTTTGAATAAATGAATTCCTTTGTCAATCTTCATTACATATGCAAAAGATTTTTAGATCTCTGATCTAACTAAAAAAGCTGAGATCCTATTTGAAATATATATAATCTCCAATTTCTGTGGCCTTTCAGAATTTTGACTTGTTGCTTTGTTTCTGCTTTTTGTTCCATTTCTTGGACTGTTCCTTGTTTTTGGTACACGTGTTTGAATAATGCTTGACTTTCTTTTCCTTTTCTTTATTATCTGAGGTCTTCTTGGTTCATGTGAATCATGTCTGCAAAGGAGTAAACTATTTTTTTGTTCAGTTCAAACTCTTGAGTTGATGTATAGATTTTTATCAAATGACAGACAGCTGGTCAGGTCCTTTTATATCTGTTATCACTTGGCAGTGTCTCTATTACTCATACATAGAAATTTATATGTGCCTATCTGATATGTTATCCCACAGAAATCTGATAATTTAAAAAATTCCCCACTTCATATATACATAAAGCTACTGTGTTTGTTTATCCGGTTCTGACGTTCTCCTTAAAATTGTGCACCCAAAACAACTGCTTCTTCCCACTTCAAATAAGTTTCTGTGTAAACAGCTTAATGATTTAATGATGATTTTTTTTTTCCTGATGGGGGTTAACTTATTTGCATATTATGCTTTAAAACCATTTAAAAGAAAAAGTTTATTAGAAAAAATGAAATTGAAAATAAATGACTGTTTTATTATTTATTTTTAAACTTATCAAAAAATAAGTGATTGCTTTATTGATAACTTTTTAATTACTCTCAATTGTGATAGTATTATCAATTTTGACCTTCTCACAAACAACATTAGCTCTATTGTAATTTTAACCACCCACTTAGATTGTTCTAGAAAGAAATAGATATATGTATTTACCTCCCAAAAAGTGAACTTCAATTTTAAATATTTTTGTAATTGTAATTATATTTGTTAGGTGTATGTGTATTGTTGTTTTTTATTCATTTTGTTAGGTGTATGTGTATTGTTGTTTTTTATTCATTTTGTTAGGTGTATGTGTATTGTTGTTTTTTATTCATTTTGTTAGGTGTATGTGTATTGTTGTTTTTTATTCATTTTGTTAGGTGTATGTGTATTGTTGTTTTTTTATTCATTTTCGGTATATATGTTCACTATATTTCAAAATAAGTAGAAATCTATGATTTATCTCATAATGATATTCATAATTTAAATTCAGGCAATTATGTATGTATGTATCCCATTGAATTTTCCCAGGTACAGCTAGTTATATATAAAGGGAATTTGGATTTTAAAAAAGATTTCCATGAAGACCCTAGCCTTTTAGTAGTGAAGGAACTTTCTTTAATATAATTAGAATCTGAGACATTTTTATTAGGCTCATCTTGAAGAAGAAAATGAATGAAATGACCATCATTCATTTTGTGAGTATTTATCTCCATCTTTTTGGCTATAATATACAACTCAATCTTTTTAACCACATGACCACTTAGGTAGTCTGGGCAAAACCAAAAACAGTTCTGGTCCCTCTGACCACTGTAACACGGGCATCAGTTTAGTTTGATCCCACCTCCAATTTTGTGGATTGGGGAAGGTGCTGCTGCAGAATTTGAATCATCAAGATGAGTCTCTCTATCTTTGAAGACACTCCAGTTGAAGACACTCCAATCTCAGCCCTTAGTTTGGGGAAAGTATGTGTTAATATATACTATAAACTCTTATTGTGTAATGCTAGTAGACAATTATCTCATTTGAATGATACAAAGAGAAAAACCTTTTCTGAGCAAGGAAGTCAGCCATTAACTTTTTGCTGTTTGTGTTCTTTGTGTTGCAAATATAATTTAACAAAGGATCATGGAGCTGGATAGGAAATTTTTTTTTGCAGCTTTATATTTTCAGACTTGTCAATTTCTGACTGCCATTCATTTCACTGTAATCAACACATCTGGTGGGCAATTCCAAAATGTACCTAGTTATTCCTGAAAGAATTTATTGATTTTTTTTTTCTTTTATGTTCCTCTTGCTTGGCTTCACTCAGCCAATTGGTCTCTCACAAAGATCACCTCCTTTCTTACTCAGTAGGTGTTTTTATAATCCTGTACTCTAGTGACTTCTCTGGCCGATGCACAAAAATGATGGAATACAGTTTTGCTGAAAAGTGATGTATATTTGTAGAAAGTCTAACATTTTGATGATTAAATATTGATATCAGAAATAAAAGATAAAAATGCTGGAATGTAATTGTTTATAGTAAAGTCAAACACTGGTTCACCAAAGTTAAGCAGTGCTAAACCTACTCAGGATTGAGATGAGTGACCATATAGTAAGAGCAGATATTGTAAGCCACCTAAGGCCAAAGCAAAACTTAGTAAATAATAACTTAACCTCTTCCCTATCAATGTCAAGTCTACTGACTTTTATTTATCAATGAAAAATCTATCATAAAGAGGTTTTGAAATGACCATTATATTACTCATAGTTTAAAGTATCTTGCTTCTTATGTTCTGGCATGCAAAGGAAGACAGTGTGATTTTCAGCCTATATGCCTAGTTGTGAAGAGTGTATTTAACACCTATACAACCAGTAAGTGAGGAGTTAGTGGCTAAAATCGATTTATTTGTACCTGTTCTATTTATAGAATAGTTATTTACTAAGCTTTGTTTAGTTGTGGCACAAGGTCAAGAGTATGAGCCACCCGGTGAGAATTGTAATCACTTGTAATGATCTAAGCTTAGCTTGCTAGCCATTATACCATTCTAGTTGCTCTCAAAATACTAAGCAAAGATTTTCTTCACAGTGTCTCTTGCATATTATTAATTCTCTCTCTCTCTCTCTCTCTCTCTCTCTCTCTCTCTCTCACATACACACACACACATACACACACAACATTATATACACATGCTGCTGCAAAAATTAAATAGCAGCTGTGCAGCCAACATCAGATGGTGACTCTGCTCAAGCACGAATTCTGCTCCAAATCACCTAGATTGCCCCAGCAGTATCTTACAATACCACCAGGCTTTGATTTTCTGACACATGATGGGAATGCCAAATCATGATGCAGTTTCCTCATATAACTCATTATTCACTACATTCCAGTAATGAAGCATTACACTGTTATTAATACTAGCAACCGATTTTATTGAGATGGCTCTGCATTATTTTCTTGTGTGATGTAGCAATTCCACAGCCTTCCGTAGTGTCATCCAAATTTTCCTGAATATTATGTACACATACTGTTGCAAAAATTTACAACAGCTGTACAACTAATGAATCCTTCATCATATGATGACTCTGGTGTTAGTTATGGTTTTGAGGCCAAAGTATTATTACCACTATATATAATCCATTCAATATCTTTTATTGTATTGCTAACCCATGAACACTCCTAACAGAAGCTTGGATCACTTGTCTTACAATTTAACAACAGTCCCTCATTCATTTAAATAATATTTAGAAAGGAATTAGACCAATAATAATAAGCCCCCCACCTCTCAGAAAATCAGTTCTTTTCCCCAGAGGCATTTTTAGGGGAGGAATGGAGGTTATTAAATGGGAAGTAATTTATCCAACAGTGTTTAAATTTGGTCCTTATTGCCAGATAAATTCCTTAATCCCTGAAGATTATTTTTGTATAAAAAACAAAAACTTTTTTATTGTATTTCTAAATACATAAAAGCTTTTTTTTCTTTGTAATCTTTTGATGTTAATTGCTCAGTAGTCAAAAGTAGTTCAGTAAACTGCATTATATATCAGTTTTTTGTAATGTAGCAACCTCAGATCATTTATATTTTTATTCTAACAAACGTACCAGCTATGTATAGGCTGATGGGGAGTTATCGTCTTTTCCAATTACAGACTGAAGCTTGTCTACCAGGATGTATTTATAGCAATGATAAGCAGAGGGTAACTAATTGTTTTAATTTTCTGTGCAAAGTTTATTTTCTGCCTTTTTTTGTAAAGCTAACAATTTCATAAGTGTAATGGTTTTATTTTGGTTGAGTTGGGTTTATGGCATATCAACCATTGTAGGTTATTTAATGCCAAATCCTCTTTATACATATCAAATATATGTGATTTGTAAACAATTTATTGATGACATTTTTAAACAAACTTTAGCTTTTTTTTTTTTTTTTTTTTTTTTTCACACACAGTTAAATGGTTTCATGTATCACTTGCATTTCAATTAAACATCAGTCTTTACACATGATCAGTTTTATTTCTAACAATTCAATTTAGCAAAAGTAATTTGTTTGCACACAGTTTTAATGTCAAGCAGTTCTGTTTGACCCATAGATAGGATCCTATCAGGTGCTACCACTCTGGGTTTGTGTGGACCTTGGAGCAATGGCAATGAAGGGGTACTCCACATTTCCTAAAGCTCCAAGACTGGAGTCTCACCATTAGATGGTTTTGTGTTATACTTATGACACTTGTTAGTGGGTCTTATCCATCTGTCAGCCCCAGCCCCAGTTGACTGGGATGGTTTTATTTTATTCATTTGACATTTTTTCTAAAATAATCTGTTTTTTGGTGTATGTATGTGTGTGTGTATATATATATATATGTGTGTGTGTGTGTGTGTATATATATATATATATATATATATATATATATATATATATATATATATATATATATATATATAACCTAAAATGGTAAAATTCCACAAGAATTCAAAGCTGTGACTCCAAGTTTCATGTAAACTTTTGGCCACAATCATCAGGCAGCATAATCTGTCTGATTGTGATTTAAATTTTGCATGAAACATGGAGTCACAGCTCTGAATATTTGTAATTTTAACATTTTAAGTTTTTAAGACATGCAACATTTTTTTTTTTTTTTTTTTTTTTTTTAACAGTTTGTGTTTTTAACCAACAGATATTTTTTACACACACGCAGCAGAAAAATCAGCAAGTGATATTTTTCCCCACTTCTTCTCTCTATACACACACTTTGTTCATAAGTATATTACTAACATTAATTTTATTAAATTAGTTTTCTTCTAAACTAAAGCTACCATGATTTTTATCATTCCTAGTGGAACATGATGCAATTAAAACAAATATTATTAGATATAATTTATCAAATCCTATATCAATAAAAATCTATGACCAAAAATATGAATGTATAGCAGTCCAAAAATGAGTACATTTTAATTTTGTCTATTTGTGTGTTTATGCAACTTTATTTTTGGTGGCAGTTTAAATACTTTAGTGTATTATAACTGTTTTCATTGTATAATCTTCTGCTAAAAATAATAAAATCCTGGTATCTTTAATTTAGAAGAAAATTAACTTTTTACAAAAATGTTATTAAGGGTTTATTTATGTGGAATATTATATCTCTCATTTCTATATTTATGTTTACTTTATCTTTTGTTTATTTTTGGATCAAGAATTGTCAGCCATTATTAATTTTGATCTGTATTTTCTTTATTTTTCTTTATCTTTTAAAATTTTTTTGAACTACAACTCACTTGAGCTGTTCATCTAGAGCTGTGAGGGGGGAAAAATGGATCAAAAACAAAGAATAAGCTCTTGGTCATATTTGAACTCATGTCTTTCTTTTGCCTCAGGAAATCTTGCTTACATGTACAAGCTACTCTAATCATTAGTTAATCTAAGCCCAAATCTAACCTTTAAAAATTTATCCTTTATGGATTGTTATCAATCTATTCAACTTGAGTCTTTGGACCATAGGTGGCCTTTAGCCAAAAAGATAAGAAATATTGTGCTGGTATCACCAAGCTGTACTCATTCGTGCATACATTTCCTCTCCCACTTAGTTTTTCATTAATAACACATTTAGCCATAGTTAACATATTTTGGAAGCTTTATTGTGAAGCCTTAAGAGGAAAATGCTTTCATTTATGCCTAGACTTGCCAAGAAGAAAAGGAAGGCTATCAAATAGTCCAACTTTGGTTGGTTTAATGGCATATCAACCTTCATGGGTTATTTAATGCCAAAACCATTCTTGTAGAATGATATTGGTGCTATTCTACCAATAGCTGGGGGCAGGGGAATAATGAGTTTCATACATATCCCAAAGGTATTTGTCAAAAAGTAAAGTCAAACTTTGGATATTCAGTACAAGTTTGTTTGTTGTGTTTTATAGCATATCAACCTTTGTAGATTATTTGATACCTAATTTGATTTGTAAACAAATAGTTTTTATGTAACAATTTTAAAACAAGCCAGAACTCATTTTTTTGCTCACAGTTAAATGGTTTCCAGTATCTAACATTAATAGTTTTATTTGCACACAGTTAAATAGTTCCAAGTATTGCTATTCAACTTTAGTAATTCTATTCAACAGTATTGCTTTCAAACATTATTCATTCATTTGCATATGTAATACTAATAGTTTAGTTTAACATTAATCATTTGTTTGCACACAGTTAAATGGTTTCAAGTCTAGTAAATAACTAAATAATCCTATTTGACCCATACATGGAGCCCTATTAGGTACTACCACTCTGAGACAGAGTGGGCCTAGGAGTAATAGCAATAAAGAATACTCCTCAAAGCTCCAGGATTAGAGCCTCACCATCAGATGGTTTAGTATCATATCCAGGACACTCATGGTGGGAGTCCTACCCTCAGAGATCCAGTTGGTATATTCTACAGCCCCAGCCAACTGGGCTTAGAGTACAGAGACTGTATATGGTGTATATAGTTGTCTGATCGGTCATCACCTAACCTGGTCGTAAGTTGCTGATTGTATTCTGTTCTCCCAGCATTATATTTGTTATTTTTACACTAGCATTTTTTTTTTCTTGTTTTTTTTCCATGTTCTGGATTTATAATAGGAGTCATTCTGTAGATTTCTTCCTGAGTGGTTGGGTTAGGCCATTTAACAAAACAAAACAAAAAGGAAAAAAAACGCTTAAAACAAAGAAAAATAACTTCCTACTTTCTTTAAATGATGAAATAAATCTGCATCATTGCTCTAATTTAATGAAGGCATCCATTTCTATAAGGGGAGGTAAGTTCAGATTGCTACACATTCTGAGAGGATATACTCTACCCTCAGACATATCTAGCTTTGCAGTTGAAGTTAGAAGAGAGGTGGCTTTGTTGTTTTCTTCTTATTCTTCCTGCAAAATAATGATTAGGTTTTCTTTCTTTTTATATAAATCTATTTGTGACTGATGCTTGATTGTACATTTTTGCCTAACAAAAGAAATCTGTTGCTTATTTTTCTAATTTAGGCAAAAATAACTTCTGTTATTGTGAGAGAAAGCTACAAAAATAAGGAGGGAAATCTTTCCTTTCTCTCATCTGTACTAGGTACCACGTAAGTGTTTCCCAATGTATATTCTGGTGACCTGCTGAGGTTCACTAAGATCAAAACTATTTTTATAATATAATTCATTTAAAGAAAATATTTTCTTGGTCATGTCATGCTGAAAGTTAAGCCCATTCAGTACTTAAATGGGTGACCACTAAATAATAGCACATACTGTAAGCAAACTGAAGTCTGTGTAAAGTTTACATTTGTTTATTTTTTTTAACATTGAGAGAATGAGTGAAGTAATTCTACTCTTCTCATGAACTATGCTGTGAATACCATTGGGTGTACAAATGCTATAAATACGATTTTGGGTGTGCAAATGCAGTTTTTTGCCATTCTGTGTGCAAATGCTGTTTATTTATTGTGGAGCTGTGCAAATCCTATTTATTTTTCACTAGGGTATTCAGATGCTGTTTTTGTTTTGTTTTTTTACTATGGAAGTTATGCTAATGCTGTTAGGATCATAGTATATTCAAATGCATTAAAGTGAAAGATAATTTTAAAGTGAATTTTTTTATCTATTCTCCCTCCAACTATGGGTAAATAGTAGGGCAAACTGTGCTCTTTAACCATGGTATGGCAGCTGGTCTGGGGAAAGCAAACTCTGTATTTAAACCTGTTTAACTCTGTCTTAAGAATTGACTTTGTGTTGCATCCTGGTCATGTAGAAGGGTTGGGTAAATATATATTGGTTAGAAACAATCTTTAACTCCTTACGGAAGAGTAATTTATATGTCTAATATATTTTGTTGCAAACCATATTATATATAATATATATATATATATATATATATATATATATATATATATATATATATAATCTCATGGAATGTAAGACATTCTCTTTTTACCAAAAAATATTTCAAATAATATCTACCTGATCTTATACACAAAGCTGTCTGGTAGGCTAATGTTTACTGAGATGCTCTAGACTAACAGTACTTATGATTATCTGTTATCCTAACTCCATGATTTTGTAATATTAAATATAATTAAAGAGGGTCCTATATGCCATGAAATCTGGTATAAAAATGGTATAAATGAGATTTTTTTTCTCATTTTATTAGAATGGAGTTGGTGGGTATTAAAATTAGGGGGATGGTGATTGTCCATGAGATATGGGTACTGTTTCTGAAATTTTTGGAAAGTTGCATAAGGTTTCTGGGACCAAGTAAATTGGTATGCACTACTCTATCATAAAGCCAAGATATAATCTTACCAGAATATAGTACAGGTAGCTTACAAATTTGACTTGAATTCCCTTAAAACTAGTAAAATTTATGAAAAAATAAATTTATAAAACTAGTAAATTTTATAAATTCAGTATGGAAAGGTTAAAGCCATATTCATAAAGTACCCTATTCATAAAGTACACAATGACTCTAAAATATGAGTCCTTGCTATGTGTCACCCGAATCCAAAAGTAATGCCTCCAATTTTTTCCATGGAAACCACAATAGTTACAAAGAGTACAGTAACATTGTCGATAGGGCAAATTTTCAGCTACAAAACACTATTTTACCGCATAGTCACCATCATTGGTTATGGACCATGAAGGCTTTTGTTCATTGGTGGTGAAAAGCTTTTGTCAAATCATTCAAAGTAAAACTTTTTTTATGAGCCTTAAATATATTTTTTAAAAACCAGTGTTAAAATATTTGTTTGTATTTTGAAAGAAACAAGATTCTTGGACATTTGCCTATTAGATATTTTCTTTAAAAGGTTAAGAAGGTTACTGGTATAACATCTTTTTGCTCAAGGAAGAGTTATATATTGTTATATTGACTTTGACTGAAAAAGATGCTTATCCTATAGTTCAAGGCTAAGCTAATCTTTTTGTACTGGGATATGGCCACCAAATCTTGTAATACGATAACTTCTGTTGTCCCTGTACATTTGTGGTTAAGATGGTTCGGAACTTTAGCTTTTATTGTAGATGACCATGTTTATTATATACAAAAAAAATTAAACAATGTTTTATGAATTTAGAATTTCTCTACCAACAATTTTAACTAGCAAAGTGATAGGAAACAAATGTGCAGTGTGATGTAACATGTGTAGTATACATATTTTTATGATATCAAGATTATTTATCCACTTGAGTCTATTATGGTTTTTTATGAGCTTTTTCTCTTTTCTTATAAGTCATTTCAGTTTTTATGGTAGTAAATAATAAAATATATTAATAATACATTTTATGCATTTGTTTGTAAATTTTTTTAATAGTTTTCTTTACATTCTATGGTATCAAGTATTATCTAATACAAATAATTTTCAAACAGATCTATTTGACCCATACATGGGACCCCAACTAATACCACCACCCTGGGTCAGTGAACCTTGAAGTAATAGCAATACAGGAATACTTCACACTGTTCAGAACTCTAGAACTGGAGCCTCACCATCAGATGCAGTTTTGTGTCATACCCAGGGTAAAATTTTGAGTTGGAGAATTTTGTTCTGTTTGTTAAAGGAAAAGTTGTCACTGTAGAAAAAGTAACTCTGAACTGTATTTTCTACTTTTTTATTCATTTTGTCATAAAAAATTTAGCAAACAATTTAAGATTAGTACTGTTATTTTCTTTCTAATCATTAAAATTCAACTAAATTTTATTCTAAATGGATTATATTTGTTTTTCATGTTATTTTGTAAGTGAGGGAAGTCATAATTATTTGAAGTGTAGAGACACATGGAAGTGAGGCTCATCACAGATTTTTATAAGTTTTAACTGATAAGTCTAAAAAAAAAAAAGTAAAAATGAATGAAATATACGTGTACAGTAACTAAGTTCCTATCTGGATTATCTTAAAGCCCTCCTATTCAAAGCTTTGCAGACTGTAAATACCCTAGTGATTTACCTGTTTATACTTGCTTAATAAAACAATCCTAGAGTTAAATGCTTATTTCTGGTCATGAAAGACAGTTGTTTTATTCATATTATTTTTTTTTTAATATACTTCTGTCTAATAATGGTTATTACATTTCCATATAAATTTCCTAAATGAGATGTAACAATTATGGGACAGATCTGTTTTCATCTTTAGCCCACCAACTGTTCACTTAGTTGGTCTCTATTATCTTCTTCCAACCTGTTATCTGTCCTTGTAATGAGTTGATTTAATGTAAGTTCAAATTCTCAACCTCTGGCCCATTGTCCACTCATCTATCAGCAGTCTGTTTACAATCCCACCTTCCTTTCAACTTGGGTGGTAAATGTTTGCAAGATAAGAATTCTCTACAATTCATAGTTTCCTAATGACAAAATTGAAGAAAATAGATTTCTATGAATCTGGGATATATATCCCTCATTTCAGAAGGGAGAAGACTGAAGTATATAAAGTAATCATGAGAGAGGGGGAAAAAGTGAAGAAAATAAGAGAGAAAGATGCATTAAGTAGTCTCTCTCTCTGAATGAGAGCTGGTTCTCTGATTGATAATTTATATATAGTTGGTTGGTCTTTTGTTTGATGGCATATCAACTATCATGGGTTATTTAATACCAAAGCCATCCTTGTAGAAGAACAATAGTGCTACTACTTAACCTTTCCCAATATATTTGACTGAATATATAATTAAATTATGAAGAAGGACCTCACTTCTATTGTCTGCAAAGTTTTTTATCTTAGGTTGTTTTTTTTGGGGGGGGGGATCGGAACAAGATTAAAATTGTGGATCACCATATGAGGATCAAACTCACTGTTATGGCCTGCAAGACTAACTAGCTTAACAATGACTGTTCCACAGCAAAGTTTATTTTTAGTTTATTTTTTGCGAAAGGCTAAAAGTGTAGAACATCTAGTGAGAACCAAATTCCACAAGTAGCTTGTTCCACAGTAGAGTATTAAAACTATTTTATTGAGTCAATCCAATCGGAGCACAACTTTACTTTGTGTCACCTAAAACTTTGAAACGGATCTTAACATTCCAAATTTTGTTTAGAGAACTGCACCTTTTCTTGATGTTCTTAATATTACCATAATACAAGATATGACAGAATGGTCTCTGGTTTGGAATGTAAATAAAAAGGCAGTGTAGATCCTATTTTAATATTTGATTTAACTATTAAAAAAGAACAATAAATGCAATTTTATTTTATTGTCATCAGTTTATCTTTAAGATTATATCATCCAAATACTTGCCCATGTAAATTAAACACTCCTGAAACCTCACCCTGAAGTTCTGCAGCACTCATTTAGTATTGCTGGTATTGCTGTGATTTTATGATGAATGCAATCTTTTAGTTGGTCAGTTGTTTGCAGCTTACATTTAAAGATTTGAGCCTTTAATCATCCTCAGAGAAATTAATCACAAGGGCATAGATTTGTTGAGTAAGCTGACAATGGGATGTCACTACACTACGATGATAGTTACCATATTTTTTTTTGCGGGTGGGGGGGATAATTTTCAATCACAAATAGATGATTTTCATTCCACACCAAGATAGCAACTGAAATGTTATGGGGGCTGCTGATTCTCAAAGATGTACACCTCCCACTCACTCACTACTACTTCCACCTGTATGATTTTAATTCTTGGAAATCATTCTGCTGGATTCTGTATTTCAGCCACTCCATTCTTCAGCTTTCATCTTAGGCATAATCTCTGAGAAAAAAAGGAAAAAAACTTATTTCTTCTGAAAATAATCAGAGAAAAATTATCACTGATATAAACAAACTGGAATTGTCTCTTTTGGCAATACACAATGACATGTATATAAAAATATCACCACTATAAGATAAAATCTATGACACTATTAAAACTAGCAAAATTATTACACTGAAAGTTTTAAATACAATAAAAGGGTAAAGCAAATATTACAATAATAAAATATAAAAAAACAACTCACAACTCTGATTCCTAAAGTTGATCATCAGCTGATTTACTTTCAACCATGTCTGAAGACTTCTGAATTTTTTTTCATATATCTATTACTAGTGTGCGTGTGCGCACGTGCGCTCTTAAAGTTCATGTGGTTATATATATATATATATATATATGCCATAAGTTACAGTTTGCCCAGTCAGCTGGGGCTGTAGAATACACTGACTACTTCTCTGAAGATGGGTAAGATGACCCCCCCCCATGAGTATCCTGGATATGACACTAAACAATATGATGGTAAAGCTTCAGTTATGCTGGAGCTTTGGGGAATGCGGAGTACCTTTTTATTGCCATATGGGGGTGTCCTCGTGGTGTAATGGTTAAAGCGATGAATTGCGGAATCGTAGTACGCGAGTTCGTACTCCAGTCGCGCTATTATGTTCACTTTCGGGCAAATACCCTTGGGAAAGGTATGAACCCCCTTATTCTCCCTCCAGCTATGGGTAAATAGTAGGACGGACTAGGTTCTTCAGCCTTGTTGAGGCAACTAGTCTAGGAGAAGGAAAACTCTGAATTAAAACCTGTTAAACTCCGCTTAAAAATTGACCTTGTGTCATATCCTGCCCGAGTGGAGGGGTTGGTAAATAGTACCTTTTTATTGCCATCGCTCCCAGGTTCACTCTGACCCAGATAGGTAGAATCTGATAGAGTCCTATCTATGAGTCAAACAGAACTAAACTGCATAGGTTGAAATAGAATTGTTTTGACATTTAAACTGTGTACTTATACTAAACTGAATTGCTCAAAATAGAACTGTTTTGACATTCAAACTATGTACTTATGCTAAACTGAATTGTTTGAAATGGAACTATTGAAATTGTACTTGCACTGAACTAAATTGTTTGAAATAGAACTGTTTTAACATTTAACTCTGTGTAAACAAAAAATATACTCATACTAGACTGAATTTTTTAAATTAGAACTGTTTGACTAAACTGAATAGCTTGAAATAGAAATGTTTTTGGCAATTAAATTGTGTACTTATGCTAAACTGAATCGTTTGAAATAGAATTGTTTATTTGTATAAAAATGGAGTTAGCATTAAATAACCTACAAAGGTTGATATGCCATAAAAACCAACCAAACAAACAAGTTACTGTTTAGATAAGATCATGGAACTTACTTTTTTATTTTTTCCCTAGCTTTCTTACTAGTTTCTTTGTAAAAGGGTCCAGTTGGTAACTCTTGGAAGCAGAACCTTTGGTAACTTCATTTTCAACTGGACCCTAATACAAAGAAACTAGCAAAAAAGCTAAAACATTAAATCATAGAAAAGCAATGTTTTGTGGTCTTTAACCAAACTTTTTTAAACAAAATATACAAACATATATTCTCTTAATGTTATCAGTATGGTGCCAACTAATCAGAGACAAGGTTATTGAGTGGTTTTATTGGTGTTATTTGAACTACTGTAACGCCATCTATGTTCTGAAGGGAATGTGAGTTCAAATCTCACTGGGAGTTTATTCTTTATACTTTTTTTCCAATGCATGCTGTTTCTCTCTGTCATAAAAGTTATAAATCTGAGAGAGTCTTGATAAAAAGTAGAATATGGAAGATGAAGGATGAGACTAGTTAAAATCATTAATAATAATGATTGACAGAGCATCATCTAAAAATTAGATTTTAAAAATTAAAAAAAATAAGTGACAAAATTTTTTAAAATCTCTGCTGTTTTCAGTACCATCTTGGCATTTTGTTAACATGGAAACTATTGCAAACCAGACTTGGGTTGACAAAGTGGCATGTAAAAGACATTCCTTTTAAACATAAACAATTTATATGAAAGAAAACAAGATCATCCTGCTTGTGGATTTCAGTCTCTCTGCATTATATTTCTTTACCAAGTGAGTCTGTAGTCTTCAAGGGATTGACCCTATTTGACTACCTGAGATTTGGCTCCACTAGTCTTCGAGACCTATTGTTTTCAATGGCTCTTGGATTTTATAGTTAAAAATGTAGTATTCTCTTTGTTCTTCATTGGGTTCTGCTGAAGTAAAATATCTGTCAGTTACTTATGTATAATGCTTCTTTCTGAAGTTATGCCACCACGTGCAGACTCTTAGGATGTCCAAGATAATTAAACCAAAAAGGATGCAAAATATATCATTGCTGCAGTGGTTTTCTTGACGTATATGCTACTTCCTTTATTTATTTTCATTTTTTTTTTCTTAATGAGTGTTAGGTTAAGGAGAGGCTTCCTGGTGCTGTAAGCTCTTCAAAAGTAGACATCTATACCATGCTGTATCAGACTGAAGTAGGGGAGAAAAGAAGTTGCTTTAAAAGTAATGGTTTTCCTCAGAGGACTGTGAGAAAATAAACATTTAGAATTAAGATAAATCATATAAATTTGTAAAAAGTGATAAAAGAATAGTCTTGTTCATATCAAAATAGTTTTACACTCACTAATGATTATTTATATGTTCAGTTGCTTAGAATTATTACCTAGTGCAATAAAAAAAAAAATAAGTTGACAATTTTTGTTTACAAGCTTGTTAGGTGACAAAAAATGAAATTCTTGCTTATATTTGACCTATATACATATCTATTTGCAAGAAAATCATCATTAGTAATCTCTTAATTTGCAATACTGTCTCAAATGAAATTAGTTCTACTTAATTAAATGGTCCACCAATCTATAGCAGGTAATAAGCCAGTTTTATGGTGAAACACAGGATTGTGCAAGTGTAATACTATACTCACCAGTCCTTTTAAGGATATAACAGCACAGCTTCACAAAATATCAAATGACATTTCAGAGGTGCTTTTACTTTTTGAAGACATTCTGGAATATGGAGACTATTTTGAAGAAAATTAATGTTTCATTCATTGTTCATTTGTCTTCATAACTACAGCAATACAGCTTCTGTCGTTTTTTTTTATTTTGTTTTGTTTTTTTTTCTTCACACACCTATTATTAACTTAGTTTTATCATACAACTTTTTTGTTCAAGTTTTTAATATTAAAAAAAATGACTATTTCTATGATGCTAATTAATTACCAACTCAACTAGGCTGCACTCAATTATTGCTTTGTGATGACCAAATAATATATTTTAACTAATATATAATTTTCTTTGTTAGTTTGCTTACTATAATTGAAAATACACACACTCACTCATGTATTATTTCATTGTTTTATAATTAAATATTTTAAGCATATGTTTTGTCTATCAGTTTTCCAAACCAATTATAGAGTATACTTTGTTTTTCAGTTTTTGGTATTGTCACATTATATGCAAGTAGCTAATTAGTCAGTCTTATCAACAGGACTTAGAATATGCTGACAACATTCTTTGTAAAGGGGTATGACCCACGTCCAAGGGTGTTCTGGATATGACATTAAACTGGCTCCAGTAGTGAGAATCCAGTTTTGTAGCTCTGAGGAGCATGGAATACCCCTTCATTCTCAGGTCAACTCTTGACCTTGTTAGAATCCTATCTATGGATCAAATAGATCTGTTTGAAAATTAAATAGGAATACTATTCATGAAACAATATAATTGAACAAATTATTATTAAGAGAATTATTAATGTTATATTAGAATACTTGAAGCTATTTAAGTGTATGCAAATTATTTGTCTTAAGAATAGTTACTTTAAGCTACAGTTGTTTACAAAAGATTATTCATTACTCAAAACAGTAAAATTGCTTGCAAATTATTGCTAAGATGTGTCATATGAATAACTAGTGAGTATTCATTTCTAACTTCTTCTAATCAAATTGTGTGTGTGTGTGTGTTAATAATCACTGATAATAATGTTGGGTATATAAAACTTTTTCTTGACAAAGACCAATAAAATCAGAGTGAGATTACTCAATTTAGATTCATTTTGGTGTAAACTTTTAAAATGTTCTATATATGAGTGAGATAGAGGCAGAGAGACTAGTTTTGGTCAAACTACCTATAGTGTGCAAAAATACTCCTACATTCCTATTAAGGATGGGACCTTTTTTAGGGAGTCCTATATTTCTTTTGTGATGCCTATTTTCTTTGTTAACTAAATACTAGTTCGTCAAACAGCCATTTAAAAGATAAGTTTTCCATTCTTGTTACATGGCTTGCCCAGTCTTTTGCAGTGTAGCTTCATAATTTTTAAAATCAGGGGAAATATTGGGGATGAAATATTATTAATATGAGGCAACAGCAGGAAGGACAGAAGTTATGAGGTAGTCTATAATGACATAGTAGTGAATAAACATTTATAATTTAAAAAACAAAACAAAAAAACAAGAGTAACGTGTTATGTAACAGCCTCACACCTTCAGAGATCTAGATTTGACAGACAGGTGGGATTAGATCATTTTCAATTGAAGCAAGTGATGAGAAAGTTTGCATTTTGAGTTTTAGTTGTTAGATTTCTGGCAGAGAAGCTAGCCTGAATTACTAACATAATAGTAAATGTGAGAACAAAACTGTAATGATGTCACTGCTTCCTTGTCTTGACAATCTTTTTTTTCTATGACACTTTTATGAGAAATAACAACTTTTAAGTTGATCCACAATATTTCACTTGTCAAGATTAATAAAAATCTTGCATATAATCATCAATCTAGATATGAAAATAATAAAAAGAAATTTTTTAAAAGTGAAAACAAAAAAAAAATTGGTTCAGAATGCTATGGGGTTTTTTTTTGGGGGGGGGGTCTTACAATGATTAAGGATTTTTTTAAATCGGGGTAGCACACCTATCTACACAAATTCTCAGAAATTTATGATGTTGCTTGCTGAGATTCTTTGTATTCATTTAACTTAATCAAGGGTAATCTGAAATTAAAAGTAAATCCAACTAAGTTTTGTATTAAGAAAATACTATTTGAAATTATTAATAATGATAATGAATGATTGATTGTTTCATCTAAAAATAAATAAAAGCTCTTGATGCTTGTGTTTTTTGTTTTTTTTTGTCTTTTTAAGTGCTGTGACTGATAAACTGAAAAAGAGAGGAGTTTAAAAATTTGAATTTGATTTTGTGAACCAATGGCTCATTGTAACTCAGTTGATCAGATTTCTTCTCCAATACAAAGGAGATGTGGGCTCATCCTTTTTTGCTGATATTGTTGTTATTATTTACCTGCAGTGTTTTTTATTGTCTTAGAATGAAAACTCAAGTAGTGTTTAAAAAAGCAATTAAGATGAAAGAAAATACTTGTCAGAATAAATAGTAATGATAATGTTTTGTCTTATTTTATACTTTGTTATCAATTCTGTCCCATTAGGTGTAATACAAACTGAATGTTAAAATGTCTGTAATGTTACTGAAGTGGGTTATTGGAATAATAACTTGAATCATAACTTATAATATAAAAGGGTTTATTTTACAAGATGTACAAGGATGTGTTAACAGAGGTATATTGTGAGCTAGTCTCACTTGGAAAGCCTGGTATTTAACTGACACCCCACCATGCCAGTATATGGTACCAGGCTGTTTTATAGTGGGGGCGTCACACAGGTGAAAACTCTATGTGAGGCATTGGCAAAAATTCATGGCCCTGTCAGCATTCCCCTACTGGGTCACCTCAGGCACCAAGCAATGAACTTTGTCCTACAAAACAAGTAAAGTCTGGAGGAACAACCCCCTGAAGCCAATCGAATCTTGGCCACCTTCAACAGGAAAGTGGGCATTCCAGCCACCCTCACTAGAGAAGCTGGCTTCTGGGCCAACACTATCAATGCTTATATTCATAAAGAATATTCTATTCTATACAGAGAGGTAGCATCTCTCCTCTAAAAAGTGTGAAAAGAAAGATTTCTTATAATCAGTATTCAGAGTTGGATATAAAATACTTTAGTTTGGTTTTGTTGAGGGTTTTTTTGTTTTTGTTTTTGTTTTTTTTTTGTTAAAGAATCTTTTGATATCTTTCTCTTTTGACAGGATGGGGATTACTTTCTGAAATTAACCTTAAAAGAAGAGGAAAAACTAAACAAACTGTGTACAGAGACTACAAAGGATTTGGATGCTCAGCATTTACCTGATGAAGGTGAGTTCATTAATTTTTTAAATTTTAGTCCCCTACCCTATCCCTTTAAAGTGGGTGTACAGGTGTCCTAATGGTTAATGGCTGAGAAAAGGAAATTTGTGAATGGAATACACAATTTAGCTGAAAGGTCAAAGAAAATCAATAAAAATACTTTGGTGACTAAATAATGATGCCATGAATTGATAGGAATAAAGATTTTGTGAAAACCTTTTAGAAACCTTTCAATCTTCATAAATAAAAAATGATATCAAGTCTTAGAAAGCCAAGGAAAATGTTTTGATGATTGAATGATGAAACTGAGTTTTTTTTTAAATAAAAGACTTCGTCAAAAAGATGCTGCAAACTTTTATTTTAGATAAACATATACACAAACATGTGTATCTGTGTGTGTTTATTTGAACCATAAGTGCTTTTTTTTTTTTTTTTTTTTTTTTCTTTTCAAACATTAAACTTTGCACTACAATTTAACTTATTTGCATACGACATCATTAGCAAATGATGAAATTGTTTATTCATAATGTTTCTCAATAACTCCATAAATCTTTTGGATATATATGCATCCCGACCAGCATTCTTTTTTTCTATAAAAGTGAAACTGACTTATTTTTAAAATTCCCCTAACTTACTATCAAATAGCTAGAAAGTTTCTCTCTATATTGCAATTATATATGTAAACATTGGTGAGACCCAACTATTTTAAGTTTATAGTTTTATAGACACACACGCGCACACTTATATAAATGTAGATATATATTAAAATAGAAACCTTATGGAAGAGGAACCAATTTTCTTGCAATCAGTATAACATGACATTCAGTCTTATTTTATGGTTCTGAATACTAAACTATAGGGTTTTTACTATATGTAATTGTTATACGGAAAAAGGTTTTGTTTTCAATTCTAAAATCTTGTTCAGGGCAGATCAAGGAGACTGTAAAGGCAAACTTGTAATTTGAATCTATCTCCTACTCTAAATCCTTAATGACCCAACAATCTTTAGCAACAATTTTATTCTATTTCAAATACCTATGAACAGTACTTACTATAGCTATTGTAGGCATTACTCAAGAGAAAAGTTCTGTTTGTTTTAATACTAATGACAATACTGTCTATAAACTGACTTATAATTGTTCTTGTTTTTTATTTTTACAGTGAGTGGTAAAATGCGAGCAGCAGTTGGTAAGGCAACATTGCTCACCAATCAGAAATTTAAGCAATTCAGAGATTTGTGCCAAAATTATATGGTAAGTTTTTTTAATATTTTTTTTTTATTGGACTTTTAGGTAAGACACCTTTGATAGCCATTAAAGTCTCACTCTATCTATAAAATTTATACAATAATTAATTGCAAACAAATAAGTACTCAGTGACTAGTTATATCCCTTGAGAAACTATAATGATCAGGTTAAGTGAATGTGCTCATCCTATATTATTATTTATGATTATTATTAAGCTGCTAATTGCTTTATTACTTAAAGAGGAGGAGCTTCATGATGTAATGGCTAATGTGCTGGGCAGTGACATTGTTGAAAGCAAGTTCAATCTCCAGTCATGCCATTACATTCACTTTCAGACTAATACCCTTAGGAAAAGTTTGAACCACTTTATCCTCCCAGTTCTATTTTTGTTGTCAAAAACTACCTACATACTTATTGGATTCCTATTGTGACAGTGGTCCTTGATAATATTGATACTTCTATTTAGGAAAGAGTGAAACATTCTGATTTGCATTTCATGATTATCTCCATTATATTTATGTGGACATGAAAGTGGGACTAACGGCAGCTCTCGACAAAAGAGGGTTCGTTTGTGTCTGGCGTGCAGGTCAGTGATTTGATACAATGAAAAGAAAAGAAAAGAAAAGAAAAATACTCACCGCTGTTTCAATAATCCACCTTCAGCCCATTAAAGGAAAAAAGAGAGGAGGCGCCCGACCTGAATTTTTATAGGCTAAGGAAATGGATTATGGGTAAGGTGACGTAAATAAAAACCGACTCGTTTTTCTTTTCGGTCGTCTTTTTTCTCGGCGAGAAGCAGAAGCAGGTGGAAGAGAAACGAAGGAAGAAGCACAGAGAGGGTGGAAAGGAGAGAGAGAGAGATAGAGAGGAGGAAAGTGGAGGAGGAACGCAAAGAGGGAAGTGGTGTAATAAGCGCTTTAGACTGAAATCTAAAGGTCGCTGGTTCAATCCCGAGTCCAACACCCTAAAACCACAAGCTATTTCGGTGTAATGGGGGACAGGTTCGACCTTAAATTAATTCCTGAATTCAATGGTTCGACCCCAGTACTTGACTGGGTGGAAAAAGTGGAACTACATTGTCTCTTGTCTGGTGTAAAGAGCATCGAACATGTGATTCCTCTACGTCTGTCTGGTGGGGCTTTCGCTGTGTATCAACAGCTCAGTGCTGAGGAAAAACAGTTATGAGAGGATCAAGGCAGCACTATACAAAGCGTTTGCTATCGACCCTGCCACTGCCTGGGAGCAATTTGAGGCAAGAGCATTACATCCAGGCGAGACTGTGGATGTATATTTGGCCGAGCTAACGAAGCTGACGGTGTTGTTCGGTGGGCTGCCCGAGCGGGCCTTGGCGTACAAATTTCTGGCGGGGCTCCCGACCGGAGCAAAGCAGCTCCTGCGAGCGAGCTCAAACATAGACTCGATGTCCCTTAAAGACCTGGTAGACCGGGCCAGGACCGTGATGAAGGACAATTCCGAGCTGAGGGATCCGGTAATCGCCGCTGCGCAATCCACACCGAGTGATGACAGACCGTCTCAGGGGTCTAGCCCGCGTAGTGGGGCCGTGTGTTATAGGTGCGGTGGCCAGGGCCACATTGCGAGGAACTGCTGGCGGCGACTGACAGCTGTTCGCTGCTTCCGGTGTAATGAGACCGGACATATGGCCCGGGATTGTGCGGGAAACGGGACCGGGGGCAAGGTGCCAGCGTCAACCTTTCCCCAAAGCAAAAATTAAATGAGGCACTACCGATTATTCAAGTCTATGTTAACGAGACATTGTGCTCAGCACTCCTCGATTCTGGTTGCTCCCGCACCATAGTGTTCGCGGGCCTCTGCCGTACTTGGAAGGAGAAAGGTGTCAGGGTGACCACGATCAGTGGAGAAACGCGGACATGTTGCGGGGTGGGCGCGGTAAATATCCGCACAAGAACTGGAAACTCGGCCAACGTCGAGGCGCTGGTAGCGCTCAAAAAACCACTGAGCTTTGACCTGCTTCTAGGCTATGATGCCATCAGAGCCCTAGGTGTTGTCCACATAACGCAGACGGGGGCAGTACAGTTTCAGAAGACCCCGGTGTGCGCAGCACTGAGGATCAACCAGCCTGACTTTAGTGTCGAATTTGACCCGCACCAGAAGGCTTGGACCGCCTCATGGAGGTGGTCAGGAAATCAGGAACCAGCCAAACTGCGGAATGGAGTAGCCGAGTACCATGTGCCCGACTAAATAAGGCCTGCATACGAAGAGGAGCTCCGCGAATGGATTAAGGATGGCTGGTTAATTCCTTACCCCTATAAGAAACTTGGACCACCCAAAGGTTTGATCCCGCTGATGGCGGTTGCTCAGCACAACAAAGCAAAAGTGAGGCCAGTGATGGACTACCACGAACTAAATGCGCACGTTGATGCATTCAGGGCGAATGCTGACGTCTGCGCCAACAAGCTACGAGAATGGCGTCAGCTGGGTTCCAATGTGTGCCTGCTGGATCTAAGAAAAGCATACCTGCAGGTCCGGGTCAGCGAGACGATGTGGCCGTTTCAGACGGTGGTAATTGCCAGCAGAAGGTACTGCCTTACCAGACTGGGCTTCGGGCTGAACGTGGCACCCCAAATAATGAAGACCATCGTCAACGCGGTGTTGTCACAGCAGGAAAGAATAAAAGAGGGGACATCGGCGTACCTTGATGACATATACGTGAACGAAGACGTTGTGTCGTCATCACGCGTAAGGTCAGGGTGTTTGTGACCTTTCCTCTCCAGTTCTTGGGTTGCATTTGGTAGGCCGTCTTACCTCTGGGCGGTTCTGCCGGGTGTGCCTCGGCACTGGAGATTTCCTCCGGCCTCAGGGGGGTTGGGTTTATTGCCTGGCGCCTGAGGCGCCCCAAAAAGGGGAATGCCGACGGGGCCGAAGGTATTTTTGGCCTTGCCGGACGCGTGTGGGCTTCGGCCCTGCGACCGGGCCCACCTTAAAAACGGCCTTGTGCCATATTCGTGCGTTGGTGGGACGCAACGATAAATACAAAGGTCCCAGCTGGCCAAGTTTGGTCTGATCTGCAAGAACCCAGAACGTTTGGAGGATGGCACCCGTGTCTTGGGCCTGAACGTTCGACAGGAGCGGGGGACCTTGAAGTGGGGGCGCGGAACTGCAGTTCCTGAAGTACCCGATATCTTCACGAGACGAGCTGTCTTCTCCCTGTGTGGAAAACTTGTGGGGCACCTACCAGTGTGTGGATGGACTCATGCGGCAACAGGCACCATAAAAAGGAGAGCAAGCGCAGTCACCAAAGGCTGGGACGACGAAACAACAGACGATCTGTTGGTTCGCATGGTGAAGGAGACCATCGCAAGGGTAAAGCAGGATGACCCCGCAAAAGAAGAGTGGTGCGTACAGGGAGACGAACTGAATGTGTGGGTGGATGCGAGCTCTTTGGCGATTGGTGTGCTGTTGGAGAAGGATGAAGCTGCGGTTGAGGACGCCTGCTGGTTGCGACCGACGAATGACGCTGCTCACATCAACCTGGCAGAGCTCGATGCGGTGATGAAAGGCGTCAACCTGGCACTCCAGTGGAAAGTCAGGAAATTACGCATACACACTGATTCGCTATGCGTATACCACTGGATATCAGACACGCTGACATGCAAGGCCAGGGTGCGCACCAAGGCGGCCAGCGAGATGCTGATCAGACGGAGGCTGGAGACCATAAGAAAGCTGGTGACGGAATACAATCTGTCTGTGGATGTGGTACTTGTCACCTCAAACTGTAACCTCGCTGATAGGCTGACTCGAGTGCCACAGAGATGGTATGATGCCATGAAGAAAGAAGCTGGGCCAGTACCGTTACTATGTGCTGCCTCTATTGAGGCGGCGGACAAGATCAGAGAGATACACCACGACAGTGGGCACCCCGGAGTGAGACGGACATACTATTTTGTGCAATTGACCAATCCGTCAGTGTCAAAAAGTGCAGTGAGAGCGGTGGTCAAGGAATGCCAAACATGCCAGTCAATCGACCCCGCCCCGGCTAGATGGCGGAAGGGTCGGCTGGGAACAAACACGACTTGGAGCCGACTGGGCATGGACGTAACCCATTATGGCAGCCAGCACTTCCTCACACTAATAGATTGCGGACTGATGAGGTTCGCGATTTGGCGCCCGTTAGTAAGACAGGACTCCTCCAGTGTCATCCGTGAATTGGAGTCCATATTTTACGAAAGGGGGCCGCCTGAAGAGATCCTCACGGACAATGACACAGCCTTCTGCAGCATGGAGTTTAGGCGTTTTGTAGACGAGTGGGGGATCAGGCTCAGACACCGATGTGCGTATAGGCCGAGTGGCAACGGCATTGCAGAGCGGTGCCACCGAAGTGTGAAGAGGATCGCGGCTAGGAAGGCGTGCACGATCGCGGAAGCGGTCTATAGGTATAATGCAACGCCAAAGGATACTGTGACTGCTGCGAGCGCACCCGCCAATGCAATCTATCGGTACCGAGTGCGCATCAAGGGCATTGACGCGCATCTGCCTGATCGGCAGGGAACAAGAGGGCCGTATGAGTTAGGGGACACCGTCTGGGTGAAGCCTCCCAATAGCCGGTGCACCACCCGTTTTCGAAGGGGAAAAATCACCGGCATCGTCAGTGAGCAGGCCGTACTGGTCGATGGCACTCCACGCCATGTGAGGGACATCCAGCCCGCCTTAAACTCGAATCCGTTGGCAAGTAGTAGCAGTGGTGAATCATCCAACGACGAACTGTGGATCCGACCTATACCCCGCGTGCCTGATGATCCGGCCGCGAACACTGACGCTGATACCGATAGTTCCGATGGCACTTCAGAGAGCTCAGATGAAGAAGTCCAGACAATCCCCCTTCGTAGGAGTGCCCGCAACAAACGACCACGTCCGCCATGCCACATGTGTGATCTTGAGACCAGGGGGGAGTGTGGACATGAAAGTGGGACTAATGGCAGCTCTCGACAAAAGAGGGTTCGTTTGTGTCTGGCGTGCAGGTCAGTGATTTGATACAATGAAAAGAAAAAAGAAAAATACTCACCGCTGTTTCAATAATCCATCTTCAGCCCATTAAAGGAAAAAAGAGAGGAGGCGCCCGACCGGAATTTTTATAGGCTAAGGAAATGGATTATGGGTAAGGTGACGTAAATAAAAACCAACTCGTTTTTCTTTTCGGTCGTCTTTTTTCTCGGCGAGAAGCAGAAGCAGGTGGAAGAGAAACGAAGGAAGAAGCACAGAGAGGGTGGAAAGGGGAGAGAGAGAGATAGAGAGGAGGAAAGTGGAGGAGGAACGCAAAGAGGGAAGTGGTGTAATAAGCGCTTTAGACTGAAATCTAAAGGTCGCTGGTTCAATCCCGAGTCCAACACACAGGGGGATTATCCACCCTAAAACCACAATTTAGAATTTGGATGATAAAAAAATGACATTCAACAACAATGAAGACTTCACAAAATTCTCATTTATTTCCGTATTAGACTAGAGACTGCTTCATTCTCAAAGTTAGCACATTTTATATAATTTGCTTCATTTGCTTGTTTGTTACCTATGAATTCTGTCCACCTTCAAGTAAATGACCATCTGTCTTTCTGCTGGTAAATCTACTGTAATGTTCTAAGCAATGTGAATAAAAATAAAGTGTCCAGTGACATTGAGAATTCACTAACAACAAAACCAAGAAAAAGATACAATCAATCGAAGTAATTTACAAGATAGACAGGTGAAAGCATTTTGGGGTGGTGGAGGTAAAATGAGATCAGGTCATCACCTATCACAACATTCTTGCTTGATAGACTGGAAACCATATTTAAGTTCACATTAAATTTGTCAATTTGTTTGACAAGAACAAACAAGAAAAAATGTAGACATGTTGAGCAAGCCTGTTAATCTATTTGTACTATAAAATACAGTGACTTTTTTATACTTATTAGTCACACTCTGATCTCACTACAAAGTAACAAGAAATTTTATTATTGTAACTAAAGGCATTACTTGAGTAAACAAAGGAGTATCAGAAAGAAAGAAATCATGGGAACCAAAAAGGAGAATAAGTTGGAAGGAAAGAAAAACTGGTGTGTGTGGGGGGGACACAGGAGAGAGGACTGAAGTAAAGAAAGTTATAGTGAATGAAAAGAAAGATAAAGTGAAAGAGCTACAGAAAGATAGTTTATAATATCAAACTAATCACAAATATTCAATTATTCAGACAATTGAACACCTTGCTTTTGTTGTTCACACAATGTTTCAACAGGCACATTCTCCAGTCTTCTTCAAATGTAATGTAATTAAAGATTCTTGGTCTGGTCTTTCTTCCCTAGTACAAAGCAAAAATGATATCAGATTTTTTTTTTTGTATCTGGAGTTGTTCTTAGACTCTTTCAGAAAACTCAATTCACATCCCTTTTTAGATTGGAAGCTACAAATTCCATAGTAGTTTGCCTTATATATTCTGCTTTCTTGATTTTTCTCATTTTCCAACAGCATTTCTTGTTTCTCTATTGGACTTCATATTAGAGAGATAATATCATAATGATATATTTTGCAGCACCTGTAATCAAATGTAAAAACGGCATAAATATTTATAGAAGGTTGAGTTATTTTTGGACTGTTGCATATTCATATTTTTGGTTGGTTTCAATTCTGTAGTAATGGCCCAGTGAGTAGAGTGTTTGCCAATGGTTCGGAAGACCAGGGTTCAATCCCAGGTCGAGCCATACCAAAGACTCAAAAAATGGTACTTGGTGCAGCATTGCTTAACACTCAGCATTATAATGTAAGGATCAAGGGTAAAGTGGAGCAATCCAGTGAATGGAGTCACACCCTCCCCTATGCCTCGGTGTGATAGGTATTGAAAAAAGAGCCTTCAGGTCACCCTCGTCTATGTTCGCCAACTTTACTTACTTTTGAAAATGCTAAATTCTTAGTATCTTTGGTTTAGATAAAAAATTATTTGAGATATATTTATTTATTGGCTCTTTACGTTTCACTGTGTCAATGCCATTAGGTAAGATATGAATTCATCCCTTCTCCTCCCTGCTACGGGTATATAGTAGGGTAGGCTGGCTTTCTAGCAACCAGTCTAAAAGGATAAACTGAATTCAAAGCTCTCATTGCCATTACTCCCAAGTCCATTCTGATTTAGAGTGGTAGTACCTAGTAGGATCCGTCTATGGGTCAAATAGATCTGTTTAAAAATAATCAGTATCAGATAGGAATACTTGAAACCATACAACTGTGTGTCAAAAACACCTTGACAACTATGTAAAAAAAAATATATATATATATATATATATATAAATGTTCATGATATCCTAACTTCTATGCATGAAATAACATTAGATGGGTTGATATACTGTTAAAATCAATCGAGCCTTTTTCTACCCTCTTTCACATCTTTGGGGCTGTAGAATACACCAACTGCTCCTCTGTAGAGGGGTAAGACCCCCCCCAACGAGTATCCGGGTATGACACTAAATAATCTGATGGTGAGGTTCCATTAATGCTGGAGCTTTGGGGAATGTGGAGTACTCCTTCATTGCCATCACTCCCAGGTCTACTCTGGCCCGGAGTAGTAGCACTTTATAGGGTCCTATTAATGTTTACATTTAAACTGCATACTTATGTTAAACTGAGTTGTTTGAAGTAGAACTGCTTTGACATATAACCGTGTTAACAAAAACTATACTTATACTAATTTAAATTGTTTGATTTAACTGAATAGCTTGAAAAAGGAAATGTTTTTGACAAACTGTGTACTCATGCTAAACTAAATTGTTTGAAATAAAACTGATTATTTGTATTAAAATGACTTGGCATTAAATAGCCTATAAAGGTTGATATGCCGTAAAACCCAAACAACCTACCAACCAACCTTTCACATCTGTCCTTTCACTTTCTTGATAATATTACATTTCTCTTCTTTTGTTGCTTAAATAATGCTTTTTTTTTTCTTTTTTTTTTTTTTAAATAAAAAAATTTAGATCTTTAAAATCAAAATCTGATCATGTCCTGAAATGGGTAGATTTCTTCACAACCCTATTAGATCTAATGGTTGAGGTTCTGGGACAGTAATAGTCTTTTGAGATGTCTCTGTAACAGCTGGGTACTGTGGCTGTTGTACATGCTCTCATATCTGAGTATTGTAGTTTGACTTCAATGATGTGGAACTCCAATGACATCCTGGGAGCTGAAGTTAGAGCATTTTAACCCTAAGAACTTGAATGGCTGATATTTGTGCCATTACTTAAAAGTTCATATACCCAGATAGCCTGAATTCTGACCAGGAGTCCTCTTTTCTGCATCTCTATAGCCTATAATTAACAATATTATTTCATTAAGATTATTTAATATTATTTCTAGTGTGTGTGTGTGTGTGTGTGTGTGTGTGTGTGTAAATGAATAATGGAAAAGAATCCGACAATATGGAGAAAAACATCCATCATTGATCTAACGACACTCAATATAATATTTTCTAAGTCCTGATGATGGTTTATTAAACCAAAACCTTATAGCGTCAAATTTCTTTCACATTAAATTCTTCACTTTGGGTTACTTTGTTTTTCAGTTTCTCTCTGATTAAAATAGACACTGTTATTGTACCGTACATTGCTTTAACTTATATGTATTAACTATAGTGAACAGTATTAGAAGTTAAGTTTTAGGTTGCAGGGCTAAAGATACTCAGACTTGTTGGGATCCTACTCTCTTAAACCTGCTTATTTGAAGGGCCAACCATAATCTTTTTAATCTTTATAAGATCAATGATGCATCTGGTAACCTTCAGGGGTTGGGGGTTCTTTAAAACTGAATTTCTTTGTTTTGCTTATAGGATTATCCTGATATAATCAGATGGTTCACAGATTATCTGATTCTCATAAGAATTGAGACTGTATGTGTGCGTGCTTGTGTATGAATTCATTCAGTTTCGTAGAGGGATATAAAAAAAGATAAAGTGACTCTAACAATAATCTTGAGTTATCAGAACTTTTAGATGAGATATTTTTATAATTTTTTTCCACAATGCTTCTGGTTTCTGAACTCATCAGTTGTTAAAGAATACAATGGGCATTGGAAATAAGGGAAAAGCCTTCAACAATTGTATCGACCCAGTTTATTGTGATAAGAACATCTAAAAAATAAAAGACTAGTAAAATAAATAAAAAATTTTTAAAAAACTATTAGTGAATTAGTGTAATAACTTTGAGCATTTTGATAAGATGCAATAGTAAGATGAAAATGACGACGCAAAAGATGATAAAAATACTTCATCTTAGAATTCAGTTAGCATAAGGCTACTACTAATACTATTATTAAATTACTGTAATAACTTAGATTATTATGATAAAAAGTAGAAAAAAGGATTGAATGACAGAAGAATATTTATGCAAAGATAAAATACATTTAGATGTACCATGCAATCAAATATTGCACACCTTTAAATAATCAAGAATGTGGTGGTAGAAAGAAGTTTCTTGACTTGTTCCAAATTGGAACAAAAATGGATATGTCTCTACATGTTGGCTGTTCTGCTCCAACTGACTAGGAATTTGAGTACCTCCACTTAAAATGGGACTGACATCTGTTTCTTGATAGCAGTTGTAAAGAATATTTCATAGTTCTTTCTACTAAGTAAGGACAGCTAATCATGATTAGTATCACTGCTGAATGATAAAGGAAAAAAGGAGCTAATGATAAAGAGTGGAAAAAGAAAATAAGTTTAAAACTAATAATAAAACTGACTTGAGATTTCATCTAACTTTCTAATTCCTTATTTCATATTTAAAAAAAAACAAACTAAAGACTGATTTGTAGAATTTAAAAAGTAAAATGAAATTTATCAATGTATTCATCTGAAAGTTTACAATGAAAGCACACACACACACACACATACATACATACATACATACATACATACATACATATATAATCACTGGTGACTCAAAATCATCTATGTTACTTGGACTCGTATTTTTAACATCATTTACTTTATGTATAATGTAGAATATAAAAATTCTAACATCCAACTGCCTATTTTTTCAATAATACAATTTATCAAATCTTTGTGTCTGTACAGGTTTTCACAGCTGATTCTTGAAAACAGACCATTCTACAAAAATCAAAATTATATTATCTTTTTATCTATTGTATTTTTAAGAATAAATGTCTTTGGTCCAGGTTAAGTGCCTGTCTCAGTGGCCACTAGAGTCTTTGATGTTAACTATTTACTGTCTGAGCCAGTGGAATTGACCACACTGTCAGATTCATTTCCATTATTTACTTCCACACATTTATTTGCCAAAACATTACATTGTAAATACGTAACATGGAAATAAACTGGTTCTTTTTTCTTTTTTTTCTTTTTTTTTTTTTTTTTTTTTTTTTTTTTTTTTTTTTAATAGTAACTATTTAAATAATAATTGAAGAAACCAAGTCTGGCCTGCAGTCATATTTATGAAGCCCCCCTTAAGGCTATAAATCTTATCACTATCAAAATAGTGCATTATCTGCAGCAGTGGTTTTGAAACTTTAATCCATGGATCTCTGGGGATCCATCAGATTACAGTTAAAAATTTAAGTTATCATGAATTTTGAATTAGGTTTGGTTTCTTTAATGGGTTATTTAATGTCAAAGTAATGGGTTATTTAATGCCAAAGTAATCCTTGTAGAATAGCTGTGATATTCTTTCACCCATAACTTGGGGGATAAAGGGGTTAATAACTTTCCCTAAGGGTATTAGTTTGAAAGTGAACATAATAGTGCAACTGGAGTTCAAATTCTCTAAATCTGAGACTGCAGTCCGGCACTTTAACCATTACGCCACAGAAACTCATCTTCAAATTAGGATATCCAAGATCAACCCTGTCCAGCATGACACTGGAAAGAAGATCTGTCACAAATCAGGTTCTTCAATGTATTGAACATCTAGTGATCTCCACTTGACTAAAGATCTGTCTAGAGTGGTTGTTCCCATTTCAAAACAGGTTAAAAGTTGTTCTGGAAACAAATATTTTACCTAGAGTCATATCATGATGTTGAATCTTGTGGCAGAAAAACCCCATCCATCAAAGTTACCCACATATATATAACATATAATAAAATTTGAATCAATTAAAACCATTTAGGAGTCCATCAGAATATTTCCTTTATAGAAGAGGTCTTGTGGTTTTGAAACTACTAATCAAACTAAGTATTAGAAGTATGTGGGTGACTTTTCAAACTACATATTAGAAGCATGTGTAACCTGTTTTACAATTGGATTTTTCATGTGTATGAAAGAGATAAAACTTTCCTTATAATCTAAACTGGAAAAATATCTTTATTAAATCTAATTAAAATTGTATTTCTTTTACCATTTCAGTCTCCAACTTCTGCAGAGGAAGAACATCCAACTAAATTGGAAGATCTTCAGGGCTTCTGGGAAATGGTGCAAATTCAGATTGATGACGTATATGATATGTTTGCTGAGATTGACCTTATGCGTCACAATGGATGGAAAGAAGTGCAACTTGAAGTGAGTTTTCAAATTCTAAGCAAAATGAACTAAAATCCAAATTTACCATTTGAAAAGTTTATCATTCTTACCAAACATTGAAGATTATATCCTCCCTCTACCACCAAAAAAAAATTATTCTTTATCTCATTAATACAAATCCAAGAAACCAACCATTTGCTCAAAGGAAATATCTCATGTTTATATATTTCCTTTTTGTCTGTAATACCAAAATCAAGTGGTAAAAATTATTTAAAGACCTTCATTGTATCCATGATGTTGAAGTATTGATTGATGGTCAAGTTACTGAAGTTAAGCAGTGATGAGCCTGTTCAGTTACAAGTAGCAGGTACTGTAAGCAATCTGTGTCAAACGAAGTAAAACTTGGTAAATAACATTGAAGTGTAGCCCAAAAAAGTAAATGTGGGGGAGTAATCACTTCAATAAAATTTAGTTCAAGATGTTAATGCTATTTATACTAGGCATTAAAGCAGTCCTATTTCTCCAGGAAACTAAATTAATACAAATTGTATGGGAAAAGAAATAATGCTATTGCAGTTTTAATAGCACTTTTTTATGGAAGCTTTTTGTATAGTGCCAAATAATATCCTCTTGAAACAGATGAATGGCAATTTCCTAAACAATTTAAGGAAATTTTCATTATAAAAGTGTTACAATAAAGATTAAAATATTTTATGTATTTTGATTTATCAAAATATAAAAGACTTTTCTATACAAACAAATATACATTGATATATAATAAAAATTTTAAAAGATTTTGTAGTTACTAAGTAATTATGATGGTAAAGAATTTGTTTATTATCTGACATGCAAGTAACATCAATACTGACTGAAAATAAATTAGCAAAATCATGAAGGAAAATCCCAATTTTGACCTAGGTACAATATGTGCATGCTAGCTGGTAGTAGATATTCTCATGAAATTTTCAGTTTTTGGCCATCTTGTGAAGTATGCATAATGTTATTTCTGACAAATAATATGGAATTACCACTGAGGATTTTTTTTAACAGTTAATAAACTAATAACAGTATGCAAAGCATTTTTTAATTAATGGCTGAACATTGTGGCTTTATAAACCAATTAGACTAAATTATTTAACTTGTTAAGTTTTCCATGCTATATAAAAGAAAATATTATAGAATAACCCAAAACTGAAGAAAAAAATGATGGAATGATCCTGTAATTAACATTCTTATGACAAATATCCACAGAAGCCTAGATATGCAAATCAGTTTACAAATAAGGCAATTCTAACAGACTTCAACAAAAAAAATGTATTGCAACTTATCTGTTATTACTTTATTTACTTCTGTATTAAAAAGAAAAAACCTAAGTGAACATCCTCTAAGCGTGATAGTTATGCAGTCTGTTAATAAATATAGTAATTGATTTCTCTTCTTTTTTTTTTTTCTTTTCTTTTCTTTTCTTACAGTCAAGGAGAAGCTCCAGCTCTAGTCAAAAGTCAGCCAGTGTCAATAGTACACCCTCACACACCCCAGGTAAGACATAAACTTTTTTATTTATTATATATATATATTAATTTTATCTTTGAACATACATTCATTTTTTTTCTCTTTAGAATTCATTAAGTTTTGAAAAAAGTTTTTCCACTCTCCTTTTTACAGTTAGATTTTTTTCATTCATATTGATTATTTCAAATCTATCAACCTCCCTTTCATTTATCTCTAACACCTGATTCAATGAAAGGCTTTTTGTTTGTTTTTTTCCTTCTGTCTCTGTAGAACTTTTAAAATATCAATTGGATTGGATAACTTTCAAGGCAAACCAGCTAGGTGTTCTATTATTTTTATTTAGCAGTTTCTTTTTTTTTTTTCATTCTAATTAACTTTGCTACCATTTTGTTATTCAAATCACCTTCAAGATTCTTAGCCTTACAAAAGCTGCTACTTGACTGGTAGATAGTAGTATTGTAAATTCCTGGGATTGTCATCTTTTCCAGGTTTCAGATTTCGGATTTTCTTCGATATCTGCATTGTTGTTATGTGGAGAGAATGTTGAGCTATTACGCATTTAAGGTTTCCAGTGAATTGTCTTGAAATCTGAGATTAAAGGAGAAAAAATCTCAATTTCTTTCTTCTTACTCATATTTACATAACCAGATCCTGTCGTCTTGCTGCCGTTCGAAATCTGATGACAAAATTAGAATTCAAGTACAAATAAAAGAATAAAAATTTTTAAAACATACAGGGCGTTTCATAAAGTACGCAAGCTGAAGGTAGAACTTGCTCTACAACAGACAAGACCACACCCATTTTCTACAATATCAGACTGGCAACTGAAAGTGAATCTTGGAAAAACAACTCAAGTCCTCTGATTGCATCATAAAAACAATTCTTTATCCAAACATGGTCATCTTCTTAGATTCAGCCAAGCAGCTGACTAGATGGGAGCTGATTCTTCTTTGGGAAGAACACATTAAGAAAACTCACGAAATAGCAGTGAAACAGTACAGAAGCCAAGGCTGGCAGGGTCACTCAAAGCCAGTTGAAGTGGGTCATTGGAACTTTGCTGAGTGATTACCCTACAAGTCCCTGATAGGGCTTGGTATGATACAGTCTGAATATCATTATTAAATGTTTCATTAAAAAGACAACTAGAAGGATAAGAGAATTTATACTCATGTAAATTTTTTACCAACATTGCAACTAGATAGTAATACTTAGCAGTTTAAATGATTATATCATGCACTAACCTCATTTGAGCAGCCATTCCTTAGTGTTGTAGTTATTAACATGAGATAAATTTAATGTGAAATTTCCCTAGTGTTCACTTAACATGTTGACAATGTTGCAAAACTGAAAGTCCAGTATTGAAAGAACTCTAGATAACACTTTTATAATTGTTAAAGATTTCCAAGGACAAGCCTGTGAATCATTTCACATATAAATCTGACAAACATGTGAGATGAATTTAAGTTGACTCTATAGAATTTGGTTGTTACATTTTGTGAGACTGAGTGTGTAAAGGATTGAAAGTGCCCAAGTGATAAATGTAACAAAGTGATAAATGTAACAAAACAGGTACAAATCTACATCTAGGTTAAAGATAAACTTTCAACCTCTGTCTTAAAGTTAACATACATGAACAATTATCACCATTTTGTTATTTGTATTTTTGAATATAGTTTGAAGGTAAGTTCTCAAAAGACAGTTCTCTCAGTAAGTCTTTGAATACACTTACTGTATCCTCTGCTGAGGGGTAAGCCCCTCTCTTGAACTGTATTTGCTGGTGAGACTCCTGTTTTTTATTGCCCTTATTCCCAGGTTCAGTCTGACTTGGATTGTTAGTTCCTGTATGGGTCAATTAGATTTGTTTGAAAATTATTACTGTTGGCTAGGAATACTTGAACCCTTTAATTGTGTGCAAATTATTTGTATTAAGAATTGTTACTTGAAGCTTCATTTACTAAGGATTATTATTACTTGAAACCATATAATTTTTTTGCAAATTATTGGTATTAGACAGGAATACTTAAAACTCTATAATTGTGTGCAAACAAATAATTATAAACAAATAATAAAAAAGTGTAATTTTAGAAAAATACTATGGAGCATTGAAAGTATAGTTATAATTATAATCAAACATTTATAAATGAACCAAATTTTGGTATTGAATAATCCACAAAGAATCAATATCATTTAACAAATAAACCAAACTAAAGCAATGAAAAGAATTGTTGGATCCTTTTTGAAATACCCTCTACAACAATTATTTGGAGAGGGGGGGTAGAGAGCCATTTTTGATGATTGGACTGTCTAGAACTACTACAAGGAAGTAAATAGTTAAATAATTTGTATACAAGTTGATACAAAGATTTGGACCCCCCCCATTTTTTTTAAAATCCTGTACATGATGAAATAGGTACTTACAAATGTCTAATATTGATAGACTATCAAACAGTTGGCTGTAGAATTTGAGGTTCTACCTTCACAATTGACTAAGAAGGAAAATTTACCTTTATCTTGTACTAAGTAGTCTTTTTACTAAGTTTAGTTTTGTACAAGGTTACAACTATGGTGTACCCAGTGAGGATCAATTTACAATAGGAATGGTCTTTGAGACTAGTTTGTTTTTTGTCAATGCAATTTAGCCAATGCCTAAAGTAGGCAAAGATTTTGTTTTCAGCTTCTCACCAAGCTAAAATGAATACAATGTCATTTTTTTAATATGAGGTGCCCTGCAGGAAACAAGCTTCTTGTTTGGCTGTATTAAAAATTGCTTAGATTCCATCAGTATTCCCTTTCAGGAGTACTTCAGGAACTGGGTAATGAACCCAACCTTTACACTTTTTAGCCAAGTGGCCAAGTGCTACCTGGTGGGGAAGGCCCCTGAAACTAAACTGTTCTCCACCTTTTTAGACTTCTCAGATCAAAAGGCTGAGAAGTGAGTAAAGATGAGGATATTGGTTCAAACAATTCATAGTAAGAACAATGACTCTTCTCAGAATATCAGATGATTTTTATTTTGTTGTAGTATTCATCATTCAGCCTTGTGCCAGACTAAGAAAGACTAAATCAAATAACTAAAAATGTCCTGGAAATCTTATAGAATCATGTTAGCTACCTCTATCAATTTCTTTTATTTAGGTGATTATTTTTTTCTTTTTTAGCCTGACTTCCTATACATTGAAAATAGTCTCTCTCACCACCCACAACCAGTCACCATCATGGGTGTAGCCAGGCTTTAAAGTTATGAAGAGTGGATACATAAAAAAAGAAGTAATGACGCATATGTTACTAAAATTTTCATTGTGTGTGGGTGTGCGCGTGCATACGCATATTTTTTAACTAGAATCCATAATCACAAAAGTACTGGACTGCTGACTCAAAGTAAGTGAATTCAAACTCCAGTTTTGGACATGCTTAACTGCAATATTGTAGTGAGTGAATTTGAACTCCAGTCACTATTACATTCACTTTCAGACTAATACCCTTAGGAAACGTATGAACGTCCTTATTCCTACCAGCTATGAGTTAAATAGTCCCATTACTGTCCTTCTACAAAAAATGGCTTTGACATTAGATTACGCAGAAGGTTGATATACCAGGAAACAAAGAAACCAAACCAAACCTAACACTTACTGGTTGATTGAATTGAAATAATGACCCGAGAAAGTTTTTCCAAACTAAGTGATAAAGTAAAAATAAAACTGATAAAATGATAAAATTTGTCTGATTACACAGGAGAACTAAAGAGTTAACAGTAATTCTTAAAAAGGGGCACTACTCTTAAGAATATGCTCAATGAGTGCAACCACTCTTTATACTCTATCTTTGTCACTAGCCAACATGACTATGGAAAAAAAAAACAAATTAATAGAATTATTCAAAAGTACATGGAACTTGTCACCCAATATTTATTTATCTTTGTTTAGAACATTTCATTTTATTCATTTGTTTAATTCCACCATAAGTCTAAAAGAAATCTTTAAAAGTTTATTAGGAATTTCTGCCACTCCCTTGCCACGTATTTCTATTCGTCACTTTATGGTCTCATTGCTTTACTTGCTAATTCCAACAGTCACATTCCTTAGTTTTGCAACATTTGCAAAGATATTCTTAAAATTTCTTTTCTGGTTTAACAACTTTCTATTCTTTTCGTGCCGACATAAGCTAATATCATCTTCACAGACAAGATGAAATTACTGCTGATAATATATTTCCTTTAAAAAGAATAATAAAGAAAACATTTTTTTCTCAGAACTATACCAAGTTTTCTCGTCTGGTCTCTATGGCTCTAGTGATGTCAAACTAACCCATGTTTTAGGGGGTTGAGACCCCCATCTTATACATACACAAGAGTTGTTAAAAAAAACTTAAGTCTCACCCAGATTTTAAATTTGTTGCACGCCTCTTGCCTTCGTATGGGTTTCACCTGCACGAAAATCTGAATTAGTTTTTCTAAGTTTAGAGAAGTGGTACTGTGTTGTCAGAACAAAAATATTCCGCTATGGCTCTTCTGTCTGTGTAACTTAGAATTTTATGTATGTATGTATATAAGATCAATAGTTCCATGAACTTTGAACAGTTTTTTATACACTTTTGAACTGGTTTGAAAACTTTTAATTCATCAACAGGAAAACTTAATGGACATTTTTTTAGTGTGTGTGTGTGTGTGTGTGTGTGTGTGTGTGTGTGTGTGTGTGTATAGTCACCTCACTGGATCAATGGTTAGTAAGCTGGTGTAGCAGATTACAACTACTAAATACTGAGTTTGACTGGGTGTATAATTTCTGTGGCCCTGTGTCACACAAATCTAAACCTGAGTAATATTAGATGTTTGCCAAAGCTTCCATCAAAAAAAAAAAAAATAATACAAGTAAATTAGTTTTAAATTCTGTATTCAATCTCAAGTTTTCAAAGAAGAGCACTGGAAATTTTTTCACACCTAATATCTTCAAATGCTTATACTAAAGTACTTTAAAAATAACTTCTGCGTATTCTTTTTTTTCTACTCTAAGATTTCTGAAAAGATAGCGTATTACTTTATAACTAGATATTATCATCTATACTTGTTAGATAAGATGTATATAAAAATAAGTATCTTAAGAAGTAGGCATTTATGATCATGTTTAAATATATCCAGTATATATCCACAGTTATCTTTTACTTAACAAAAATGTCTATCTGATCATCTTTTTTGTAGCATACTTTACTTTTATCTAGACTTCTATTTGCTTACATATTTACTTCATGCATAAATCCCAACTAAGAACGAAGGCTTCATAGTATGAATAATCTGTTAATCTTCTCTGATTGTGTTCCCACCTCCTCCTCTGTGTAGCTCAGCTTTCAATGTCTGCAATTGCCACAGTATACATGTCCACTATTTTCATCAGGAAATCACAGCACGAATAATTTACATCGTAAAACTTCCCGTGGTGGTTACCTGATGGTAACGGAGGTACCAGGTAAGCACTTCCTAGCACTGCACTGTTTAGATTCTAGAGATTCCTCCCACCATCCTATTCCTCATCCTCTTCCTCGGTCTTGCTGGCTTGGGTTTTTGGTGGCACTATAACACTGCTAAATTCCTTTCGTCTTTCGAAGAGTTGTTAGGATTATTGATCATATGTCCCTTCTTTAGTCTTCTGGATGGAATTGATATATAGTATCTGTTCTTCTTCCTTAACTGTGTTCTCGTCTTTGGGTTAAAACATGGCACCATGTTCTCATCTTTTGGCCAAGACCTGGTAAAACAAGATATGGTTGGTGCTGGAGATTACAATTCTGGCACAGCACCTGTCCAAAGTAGAAAGACTAGAGTAATTTGATATCTTCATGATACTAGTTGCCATGGAGGTGCCCGTGGTGTAATTGTTATCATCGTAGGAAATGAACACGGCGACACGAGTTCAAATCCTGCACGAAACTCATTGCATTTCACATAGCACTAATACCCTTGGGAAAGGTATGAATCTAATTATTCTCCCTCCAGCTATGGGTAAATAGAAGGACAGACTAGGTTCTTCAGCCTTGGTTAGGCAACTAGTCTAGGAGAAGGAAAACTCTGAATTCAAACCTGTTAAACTCCGCTTAAAAATTGACCTTGTGTCATATCCTGCCTGAGCGGAGGGGTTGGTAAATAGGATGATACTAGTTGCCATGACCAGGCAAATTTTTTCCTTACTTGTGCATCAGCCCCTTCATGAAAGTGACCATATCTCATAGTCTATTCCCCTCAGAGCCATAAATACCAGACTATTGATAATGTTACCCTATAACATTTGGGACGGTGGAAAAAGGAGACAAACCTGAAGACCCCAACAATAAACCTAGTAATGTTAGCTTGGATTATTTGTTTGTGCAACGATCAAACAACATATATATAATGCTTGTCCATCATATATATATATATATATATATATATATATATATATATATATATATAATGCTTGTCCATCGTATTCAATAATAGCCTTTAAGTAAGCTAAAGTTTATCTAATGACACAGGTGATTTGTTTATAGTATTAAAGGTTTGTGTAGAACCAACTATACTTTTTGGATGCATTAAAGAATGGTACAAGTGTGCAACAGATTCTCTCAAAAAATACTCAAAGTTTGAATTCAGAGTTTTTCCTTCTCCTAGATCAGTTGCCTTTCCAAAGTTAAAGAGCTTAGTCTGTCCTACTTTTTATCTATAGCTAAGGGAGGAGAGAAATTCATGCTTTTCCCAAGGACAGTTGTGTAAAGCGAAATGCAAACAGCCTTACTCAGGATTTGAACATTGAAAATATCATGATGATAAACATTTACAAATCAAATTTCAGCATTAAATAATGTATAGAGAGAAATTTCTTTCCAAGAAGCCTCAACTCTCTCTCTCTGTCATGATACCCTGTGGTCAGCTCACACACCAGATTTATCTTCTTGTGAGTACTTCCTCTAGGAATACCTGAAGGCTCAAGTCTTTAAACATAATCTGCATACAACTTCTGAGTATACCTGAAGGTTCAAGTTTCAATGTAAGCCACAAAAACTGCTGAACTTTAGGAGGCAAAGTATTTGGATGATATTTAAAACGAAGTGATGACACTAGCAAAACAAAGTGGCAAATATTTTTCTTTGTTATAGTAAAATTCAATTTTGAATAGGATCTATTTTACCTTTTTTTTTATGTACATTCCAAACCAAAGAGATCATTCTGCTGGACCCTGTACAAAATATGGAATCACTTGTTTTACATACATTGCTGTGAAGTTTGGCTCAGCCAGTGTATTTGCTATCATCTTTCAGTGAAGTCAACAATTTTTTGATGGTACTCCCTGAGTTAAGAAAAAATTTTTCCATATTTAATTGTACATCTGAAATATGAAAAATACTGGAGCTGCTGATACATTATAGCAACAAAAGAATAATTTTAGTTGTACAAATAATTCTTAGAATAACAATGACTTCTCCAAATTATATAAGTTCACTTTCACTTGGAAATGGTATGAATGTCCTTATCCCCCCCCCCTCACAGCTATGTGTTTGATATTATCACTGCTGTTCTGTAAGATGACTTTAAATAACCTACAAAGGTTGATATGCCTTTAAACAAAGAAACTGAAACTAGTACAAATTATTTGGGGCACCTCCAGTAGAATAATGCTTAGCAAGCTAGGCTAGTAGGCCACTATTTGTGGAGTTGATTCACACTGGGTGCTCGATGCTTCTGGCTTTAAGCCAATCTAAGTTAAGCTTAATAAGTGATAACAATCACTCAAAAATTACTGGAAATATTTTTTTTATATCTGAAGAAGGTTGTAGAATGGATTGGCTGAATTATTGTGATTACAACAAAAACAACAAATTGCTTGCAATTTTCTGTTTGCAGTAGATGGAAAAATAAGGAAAAAATCTCTTTCTATGCAAATTGAACAACTGGATCAATAGAAACATGGAAATGAAAAACATAACAAATAAAAATGAGTAGTACAAATAATTCTTGGAATAACAATGCTTTATCTCAAAATCACAGACAAATCTTTTACACTTGAAGATGGCAACAACAGAAACACTCATGTGGGGTAATAGTTAATGAGCTAGGCTAGCAGATCATTGCTAGTGAGTTCAATTCTCACCGGATGCCCCATATTTCTGTCCTTATGCCAAACTAAGCTAAGCTTTATAAATGACAACAAAAGTAATTAAAAGAATTAGATCTCTAGTTCAAACGGCTCTTGGAAAGATGATGGTTCATCACAAAATTGTATCCCCCCCTCATCTTTTTTGATCAATACACCTTACAATAACATTGTCTGGGATCATACAGGGTTTTTTTTTCTCTTAAGGAAGGAGAAAAAAATCTTTTCAGTATTTAATCTTTTTATTTTTATTTTATTTTATTTTTGGTGTTTTGTGATATTTATGAGTGATATTTTGTGTGTGTGTGTGTGTGTGTTTTTTTTTTGTTTTTTTTTTTTTGTTTTTGTTTTTCTTAACTATGTTTTTTGTTTTTATTTTTTCTTTTTAATTCTAAATCCCCCCCAACATTTTTTCCAATTTTTTTAACTGTTTAGTTTAATCTACTTATTTTGTAAAGGAAGTTTATTTTCCTAAATGAAAATTTATGCTGAAAAATATGAATCATTTAGATACTGAAATAATCTTAAAGAATGGGGATTCCTCCAAAACTAGTAAAGTAGTGGAAAGTAGGTCTTTGTCACAACAATATGGAAGTGGCCAAATGATTATAAGATTCAAATTTTCTAAGTTTTAGAAAATTCTCTATCAATTACTCAGCAGTGAATCTACTAAGAATGTTCTGGGAAATGCGTAAATTTGAAAATGTCACAAAAGTAAAGTTTAACGTGAAAAATAAGTTGTTTTTTTTGGGGGGGGGTCATTCATATTTGACATAAGCAATTTGTAAGTTATACTTTCTGCCCTAGAAATAGAAATAGTATGAGTTTTTATGAAAAAAAAAACTATCTATAATACTTGTCTTTATTGCATAAGAGATCATGACTAATCTTAATTGATTATAATAGCAGTAAAACTTTTACTTCATTTTGATGCTGAGTTGATAATTAAAGTTAGGCAAGACTGCTAGAGATATGTTCTGAAAAAGCCCTGTGATTTTTGAGAAAAATCCATAAGAAATTTACCACTTTATTTTTTTTATTTTTTTTTTTTTGTTGATGAGATTGTTAGTCCTAACAATGTGATACAATTATTTTACATCTTCTGTTTGAAGAATTACCTATGAAAGTGATTAATAATGTTGAATTAAGTATAAATAGTAATTTAGCAAAACAAATAATTTTTTTCCTTTCTTTTCAAGTTTAAAGATTAGTTATATTTTGTAACAACATAGTTTCTCTCTTTTTCCTCCCTCCCACTAATACCCAAGTTGACAAGTTTTACTAAGTAAAATTGGTTGAAGAGTTAAACCTGCAAAAGAAAATAACCTATTTGATCTAGTGTCAATTTATCCAGGTACAGAAAAGGTGCCACTGGTTTGTGGTATTGTAACCAAAACATATAAAATCTCAGAACTACTAGGCAGCCATAATTTTCAGCAATGTAAAAATGGAAACTAAGATTGTAAATATCAGCTGCTGGAGGGAAAATTGGAGTCCAATCAGCTTTGATTGGGTCATCTGAAGAGGGAATATGACGTTGAAAGAAATTCCCAAGGATCCCGGAATCATTACTTCATCAACAACTTCCACATGCACATTAAAAAGATGTATTTTATGAAACTGAGTGTTCTTCTTTTCATGAGTTGTATTTTCCCCCGGGTTCATTTAAGCAATAATAATAATGCCAATAGTTCAACATCAAACTGTTTGGTCATCTATAATGGATAGATAAACCAGGCCTGATGCCAGAGAAGTGGGTTTCTGCCTCCTCCTCTTCCACCACCACAAATATTATGCAAACTAATTTTTGTGTGTTGATTATTACAATGAAAACCATTTTTACTCATGCCTCAATTATTTGTATTTATGAACCTCCACAGTTGATGTATACCTTTCTTCCACCTTGAAATACCCTAATGATATGCCTGAGACAAAAAATTCTTCTCATTTATATAGTTTCTGTAATGCTTATTTTCAAAACAAAATATTTAGAAAGTATTTTGGGTTTTTAACTGCAGGAAATAAACAACTGTTCAGCCAATACAAGTCAGATAGAAAAGCTGTACAAGTAGGAATTATTGGTTTCTCCAGTCCCTTTATAAAGAAAATATTGTAGATGATCTTTTGTTGGGGTCTGGTTCATAATAGTGAAATTCACTTGCTCACTCAAATTAATTGGTGTAATCATTAAATGATACAGAAATTTTAAAAATACCATTCAGATACCAAAGCTACCTTCCCTTAATGTTTAGCGTTTTGAATTTTGCAGTGCAATGAATCATTCAAGAACGTAAACTTATCGTGCAACAAGTTTCAAGCAAGTTAATTTTGGTATTGTGATTACCTTTCCTACTGTTGTCAAATATTTCAGAATAGAAAGAAATTTGATGAAAATTGCTCATGCAGGGGGGGGGGCTTGGACAGATAGGGGTTCAAAAAGTTAGGGATTTTTTATTTTATATATATATATATATATATATATATATATCTCTATTTATTTTTATTTTATTTTTTTTTTTTATTTAATTTTTTTTTTTTTTTTTTTTTTTTTTTTTTTGTGCGTGTGTTAGTGTTTGCTTTGGATTTCTTGGATAATTTGTGGATTTAAATTTTTTTTATTTTTCAAATTTAAAAAAAAATTTCTTTTTTTTTTTTTTTTTTTTTTTTTTTTTTAATCTTTCTTCCTGGAGCTTTGCTAAAGATTTGGGGGCTTGTTCATTTATCCTAATTCTTTGATAAATCATCCCCTTCATACCATGCTGGGTCATACAAATATTTAAAAAAATATTTTCAAATCTCTTTTGCCAAATTTCACATGAAATCATTTGCAAAGTTTGAATCATGCAATTTGTTCCTTTCCAGACATATATATATATATATATATATATACTGTCAGGTGTATTTGCATTTTTTTCTTTTTTTCTCTCTCTCTCTCTCTAGTTCTATAAATGATGGAACTGAGAACAATGGCTTTATTTCTAACATTTTCAGGAAATATATATAAAAGACTAACAAATGGAGGAGAGGAATAAGAATATTTATTTTTTAATTGTTCTCAATCAATTTCAACCTTTGACCCTCATCGGGGAGAATTTTTTGTAAAGACTGAGTCAGCACAAATAATATAGTGCTAATCTTCCAACTTATCTACCAAGTTTATAGAGCCTATCAGCCTTGAAAATCAGCATTTAGGATCCTGCTTTTTACAGACGTTGATTGGAAATATGAACGGGTCTTAGCCATAACTTGAACAGATCTCTCGAATTCGTAACTGTTTAACCACATTATGTGTATCTGCTTCTTGAGGAATATGCTTCATATGGCTTCTGATGCAAATGTGTCCATTCCACCATTTTTATGGAGGTGCATGCAGCATAACGCACCAAAGAAAATAGATTTAGCAAGCCAAATTTGTCAAAACTGATTGCATTTTACTTCATACTAATGCCTTTGAAAAAGGCATGTATCCATGTCTTTCTCTACCACACACTCAGCTATGAGTCAAATAGTAGGGCAAACTGAGTTAACTAGCTTTGCTAGGGTAACTGGTCTAAGAGAATAAAATAAACAAAACACCTGTGTCATTCATTTGCTTAGCTTGGCTTAATGGTTACCACCAATGCTAATGGAGGAACATTATTTATAGATATTCATAATTGATTCAGTTTCTGCCTTTGAAAAAAATGCTTATTTTCTTGTATTCCATTTCACAAATATCCACTGTAGCTGTAAACTTGTTATATGTATAGAATTAACAATTAAGACAAAGATGAGATGTGTAATATTAACACAGTAACAACCAAACTGGAAAAAAATTTAACCTAAACATAATTTAATTTAAACATAAATATAGTTAAAAAACACCTCCAAAACAATTAAAAAATTATTCAATATTAAACAAAAAGCTGATATCTCATCCAAAGTATGAATTTATGAAAGAGCTTGTAAACACCTCTCCACCACACAAAAAAATAACTGCAAAACTTCCATAATTTTGGTACAAAAATTCCATTTTATCTAAATAAAGTGTTTTTATCCCTGAATCTTATAGAGTGAATGAATTTTTACAATTTTTCCCTATTTCTCCCTAAATTAATTCTCCTAGAATTTGAAATAATAAAAAACAAAAATTGACTGAAATAGATTTTTAAATCAAACATTCATAACTTATATAAATCAATTCATAATTTGTATAAATTAATTTTTTCCTATTAACTTAAATTTATTTTTGGTGATAAAATCATTTGCATTCTGATGACACTAGACCTCTGGTAAAACATGTCACTCTAAATTTCTAAACTATCTTTTTTTTTTCTTTTACATATATATGTCTCAATAAGGATTTTCACTGATTTGTATAAATATCATATTAGGTACTTATGATAGGGCAGTATTTTAGTGAGTCATTGTGCTTAAGAAATATCTACTCAAATTACCATCCAGATCTTTAGATTTCTACTGCGGTTGTCTTCACCTGAGCCCAGAAAATTTAATGGTTACATGAAAGCAAAAGAATTTAAGTCCTCATGATCTTCTTTTTTCTAAATATCAAAGGATTGGGTTTATTTGAATTTTAATATACCAATGATATCAGTAAATTTCCTCTATACAGGTACATCAATAAAAAAGAAAAAAGTGCTTGCTAAAATACTCCACCCATGAAAATTTCCATTAATTTTTCAGTAATGACAAAAAACAAAAGTTTAATTCTCTATCCAAATTAGAGTAAGTTTCAGTCATTTCTTTCTGTCTTTCTTTTTTTTTTTTTAAATGAAGAATACATTTTCAACTTGGTACAATTAACCCATCAACCATATTTCTTTTGGTGCACAGAAGCAAAATATTCATTTTTCAATATAATTTTCTTGTCAACACACTTAACCCAATGTTTCTCCATTAATCTCATAAATTGAACTTTATTCAGTGAAAAATTCTTGTCAATTCAATTGAAGATATGTGTGAAACTTCAGAATTATTGATATAGTTACTTCTTTTCCTTGACCCAAGCCAGTTAACTTCAGGGTTTGTTTTAGTTCTTTAATAGCATAGCACCCATCAAAAATGGTGGTATCATGTATAGATCAGCACTTCTCCCTAGGACTGGAGATATATCTGCACTGTTAGTATTTCCATGATAAATTTTATTGTTCTGTTTAAGTAGCAGAACACTGGCATGTTGGTTATATCCTCTGCTTGCTTATTTCTACATCAGACACTTGAATGAGATCAGAATTTACTTAATTTTATGTTAACAGGACAGAAATTAGAGACAAAGAAACAAAAGGAACATATAAAGTCATGCTGTTCATTATTATATATGTGATTTAATCTCCCCACCCCAATGTTACACGACATGAATATCTTTCTGTTTTCCAAGTACCCAACTCAAATGTTGACTCAGCCTTTGGCTGTAGTAACAGCAGCAATTTCCTCTAGAAATTTGAAAACTTTTACCCTCCCCACCACTGTTTTGACCTCTGACCTGATAATGAAAACAATTTGTGATGGTGTGATACATTCAACCCATCAACAACACCAGTGCAGATATCATGTTATCTACTTGAATGTCGGAAGTTGGACTGTGACAAATTATCCGTCTTTTATCTCTCAAAATTATTTTGATATTTGTCATCCAACTTTTATCATAGTTTTTTAGATCTACTTGTACATGTTGAAGGGTCACAGTGAATGATGCAATGGTTAGCAAGCTAGGCTGGCAGACTGTTGTTAGCAAGTTCAATTCTCATTGAGTGACCCATATTTTTGAACTTGTGTCAAACTAGGTTCAGCTTAGGAAATAACTATTTCTACATAGCAGAGTTTTTGAGAATTTATGGAATTTAACATTTTGTTTGTCGTTGTCCTGATTAACTATGAATAAGGTTTGAACATTTGAGGGTGAGGGCTGGTTTGTACATCTACATGGGTTGGTTTGTGTGTCTGTTTTCCATTCTACATGCAATTTTTCTTACTAGACCCCCCACCTCTTTTTCTTTTCTTTTTTTTTCTTCTTCTTACTGGATTTTCCTACATTTCTCCCCACTGTCCATATGTTCTGTTTGTCAGATGACTGCATCACATTAATCTATTTATTCAAAATTGTAATTCTTTGATTCTTTTTTATATCTTCTATTAGATTGGTCTATGAAAATTTTTGGTGTTGATTGTATTTCATTGTTTCTTGTTTTTATCAAACTTAGTTGCACTTTACTGGTTACTTTTACTTAGATATTTATATAGGATAGACTAAAATAATTTGTCTTCTGATGATTCTTAGTTTCATAAAACTAAGATGTTTTGTTTGTTTGTTTTGTTTTTTGTCAATAGTTTTTTAATATAGCAGCAATTGTTTGGACACTCTAACTTCTTCTTCAGTGTTTTAGTTGATCAGTTCTTTAGCCCTCATCAAATGTATAATTCATGGAGAAAATAAAAAGAAAGATTCTATATGGAGGAAAAAACAAAAACAAAATGTTGACCAAAAATGGTCACTAATATATGAGAGTTCTCCGCTCAGTCAAGAAAGGAATGTCCTTTTTACAGATTGCACCACAGAATGAATATATAGAATAGCATGTATATTCCATAGCTCTAAATCATTCCCTTCTTGGTCAAGCTGAGAACTTTTCACTTTCTCCACATACCAACTGGATCCATCCATTTTAGCAGTGCTAGGTGTATAAAGTACCTTGGGTGTTTTTAAATTCTACCCTGTACTTTGCTTAGAAACTAGGTGTTAGAAACATAGAAAACCCTAAGATGTTGAAATCTTTATTCATTTGGCTTATCCATGTGGTTGAAAACTCAGTGTATGCCACTTGCTTTAACTTGTATTTCCCTATGATGCTCCTTGTCAATTATCTAGACCTCATCTCAAAAGGTCTAATGTATACCTTTCTCCCTTTAGATATAGTGCATCATACCATACCAGTTTTTTTCCTCTTCATCTCTCGTTATAACTTTCTTATACTTTTCCAGTTTAAGTGGTCAGCTGGTTTCTTCCTTATATGCCTTTTCACATTTGCATATTTGGATACAAGTCTTTAGCCAAATCTCTCATAAAATGATTGTAAAGGGTAGTTTTGCTATTAAATCCCACCTGGATGTTATTCTACTCTCTCTATCTTACCAAAGGAATTTTGTCTCTGGTTATACAGCTAAAGAAGACTGAAGAATTGATCAATCAAAATGTTATAACATCAAAAATACCAAAGAAGAGGTTGACTTTTTCAAACAATTTCTAGTAGATTTTTGTTGTCTATATGTTGTATGTCTTTTAGATTTTTATGTTAGCTGTCTGGGTTTTATATATATAATGGTAAGTTTCTTAGCCTGAAAAGAATATTCTCTTTTGTTTTGCAATTTTTATTGATTGAATTATTCAGTGAATTTATTACAAATTAACTTAACAAAGCAAAGCATTTTGTACAAGGGATGCTCCAAAACTAAAACATAACTTGTACACTTTAAAGAGCCACTGTGCAAGGTGGGTCTAATGTTTAATTTGCTTTCAGCAAAAATTCTCTCAGAAAGCTGGCTAAATTTGATTGTCTTCAACTACTGTCTTCAGGAAGTGTAGATACTAGTTGTCAAAAAGATGGTTGTATGTTTTTTTTTAAATACCCTATCTATCATTCATATATATGTATATATGAAATAAATATGAAATTTTAGATAAAATCCAATGGTATTGTCTTCCTTTTCCTCTCTCTCTCTCTCTATCTATATATATATATATATATATATATATATATATATATATATATATATATATATATATATATATGTGTGTGTGTATAGTGTATCACAAAAGTGAGTACACCCCTCACATTTCTGCAGATATTTAAGTATATCTCTTCATGGGACAACACTGACAAAATGACACAATGAAAAGTAGTCTGTAAGCAGCTTATATAACAGAGTTAATTTTTTCCCCACAAAATATAACCATCAAAAGCTAAACCCCTGCCAACAAAACTGAGTACACCCCTTTGGGAGAGTTGTCAATATTAACATACACCATGTCAACTGTCAATATTTTTTGTGGCCACCATCGTTTATCCAGAACTGCCTTTACTCTCCTGGGCGTGAAGTTTACCAGAGCTTCACAGGTAGCCACTGGAATGCTCTTCCACTCCTCCATAACAACGTTGCGGAGCTGGCAGGTATTTGAGACTTTGCACACCTCCACCTTCTGCTTGAGGATCCCCCAAAGATGTTCTATTGGGTTCAAGTCAGGAGACATACTTGGCCAGTCCATCACCTTTACCCTCAGCCTCTTCAGTAAAGCAATGGTTGTCTTGGAGGTGTGTTTGGGGTCATTGTCATGCTGGAAAACTACCCTGCTACCCAGTTCCTGGAGGGAGGGGATCATGCTCTGCTGCAGTATTTCACAATACATGTTGGAGTTCATGTTTTCCTCAATGAAATATAACTTTCCAACACCTGCCGCACTCATGCAGCCTTAGACCATGACATTCCCACCACCATGCTTGACTGTAGGCATGACACACTTATCTTTGTACTCCTCTCTTGGTCACCGCCACACATGCTTGAAGCCATCAGAACCAAACAAATTAATATTCATCTCATCAGACCATAGGACATGGTTCCAGTCATCCATCTGCTTTGTTGACATGTCTTCAGCAAACTGTTTGGAGGCTTTCTTGTGTATCGTCTTCAGAAGAGGCTTCCTCCTGGAGTGACAGCCATGCAGACCAATTTGATGTAGAGTGCAGTGTATGGTCTGAGCACTAACAGGCTGACCCCTCCCCACCTCTTCAATCTCTGCAGCCATGCTGACAACACTCTTATGCCAATCTTTCAAAGAAAGCATTTGGATGTAACGCTCAGCACGTGTGCTCAGCTTCTCTGGACAACCTATCCGAGGCCTGTTCTGAGTGGACCCCACACTTTTAAAACACTGGAAGTTCTTAGCCACTGTGCTGCAGCTCAGTTTCAAGGTGTTGGCAATCTTCTTGTAGCTTTGACCATCTTCATGTAGTGCAACAATATGACTTTTAAGATCCTCAGCGAGTCCTTTGCCATGTGGTGCCATGTTGGAACTTTCAGTGAACAGTATGAGAGAGTGTGAGAGCTGCACTACAAATTTGAACACACCTGCTCCCTATGCACATGGGCCTAATAACACATGGGCCTAGTAACACTAATGAGTCACATGACATTTTGGAGGGAAAATGACAAGCAGTACTCAATTTGGACATTTAGGGGTGTAGTTTCTTAGGGGTGTACTCACTTTTGTTGGCAGGGGTTTAGCTTTTAATGGTTATATTTTGAGGGGAAAATAAATTAACTCTGTTATATAAGCTGCATACAGACTACTTTTCATTATGTCAGAGTGTCAGTGTTGTCCCATGAAGAGATATACTTAAATATCTGCAGAAATGTGAGGGGTGTACTCACTTTTGTGATTCACTGTATATAGTCAAGGACAACTATAATAGGGTGGATCTATGACAATTGGATGCTTGGCATCAATCCTGTAGCCCCAGATGGGCAGATATGATCCACATGTCAGTTTGACTGAGAAAAAGGCCGAGGGAAGATGAAATTGATTATGTCACTAAACGCAATGCCCAATGGGGCTTAATGCTTTTTAAGAAACAGTTACTTAGAAGATGGCAAAGAAGCAACCTCATATGTTATGCCTGCTCTCAAGTTTGAGCAAAGATTACATTCCAAGGCATCTGACTTGGGGATGACTCTTAAAAGAACAGCCCCAGCAAATTTGACAATAATCATATGATCTCTGTGAAGGAGGTGCTCATGAATGGATAGCAAATGGACATGGCAACCAGAGTTCAAATCTTGGATGAGACTGTTTATATTTCACATAGTGCAAATACCTTTGGGAAAGGTATGAATCCAACTATTCTCCCTTCAGCTATGAGTAAAATAGTATGGACTTTTTAGCCTTAGTATGGCAATCAATCTAGGAGAAAGAAAACTCTAAAGAACCTGATATATACATAATATTGGAATAACTAATCTATTACAACAGCAAAAATGATGCCTGTTTGATTACATCTTGATAATGAATATACTTAAGTGTGCAAGCTAAAAAAAATTTTAAGCATCTATTTTTAACTTTAAAGATTTATCAAATTAAACTCTCTCATGCATACATAGTGTGTGTGTGTGTATATATATATATATATATATATATATATATATATATATATATATATATAGTATTGGAAATTTATTAAGATAATTGATGACCACTTACTATTTGGTAGGATATCCAATTAGCATCAGAGGCAGTGGTTTTTCTCTTGTGGCTACGACCTTCTTTTAGATAATTTCCAGTTTTCTTTTTTTAGGAAACTTCAATTGATGAATGATAGCAATTCAATTTTTTTTTTTACTATATTGTGAAGTGACAGCCCACAATCATTGTTTGCCACAATTTGAACTTTTTCAAACTCAGGCAGCTGCTTGAAAGCCATTAGCAAAAGATAAATCATAAATTAAAATTTTCTTTGATTTGATGTCCCAAGAAATTTCTTATTTAATATTTCTGAGAAAATTATGACTTTTCACACAACTAAGGGAACTTTAACAAGAATAATCAAGGAAAATAATCACTTTCCATGTATGTCTGAGCCATTGAAGTTTCATTAAAATTTGTGGCAATAATAAAAAAAAAGATTTTTTTTTTTCATTTGCTGTTTGGGGTTTGTTTTTTTTGTGTTTTTTTTTGTCCAATACTGTATATAAACTAAAATGCTCCTTACCAGCCAATGCTGTTACTGCAAGTTTCATATGTTGTAATTGACAATCAGAGCATATTTTAGGTTTTTAGGTCTTAAACCAGCTCAGTTGTTTTTTTTCAGCATAGTGAAGCATTAGATTGATACCTGCTACTGTGTCAATGTTAAAACCATCACCAATTCTTGTTTGATCAATTTTATATATATATATATATATATATATATATATATATATATATATATATGCTTTGTTTTAGCTTCATTAGATGATGATTTTTAAAATTTAGGTAAAATATTGGATAATGTTACAACTGTCTAGGAGTTTGTAATATTCCTCTCTTTCTCTGTATATATTCATGAATTTTAAAGGGGGTTCTATGTACGTAATTTATTGTAGGACTTTTAAATTATAAACATTTTCATTAATTTTTTTACTATTATTTTATTTTTTCTTATAGAGGGTGGATAAACAGAAAAAGTATTTTGAGAAAAATGATGGATTTCTAAAAAGTCATTTTTGACTTGGAAAAAGTTGTAACTTTTCCTTCTTGCTAGTTTTAACTAGCCACAGAAAAGTTTCATCTAATTTACAGTAATAAAATAAGTACGGGAAGTTGTTATTTAATTATTGGTTGTTTCACAACTACTCTCAAGATTTAGAAGTTAAAGCAACAGAACTTTTCATAAATGAAGTTGATCTCCATTTTATCTATTTCATTTTATCTTTTTTTTTTTTTTTTAATTTTAATTTTTCTTTTTTTTAGTAGAACAATAATCATAAAGAATATAAAAAAAACATGTTATTTAATTTCTAAATCATAAGGTGATTTTTTTAATACACCTTCTAGTGTTACTGCCCTGTAATGTTTTGGACATTTAGTGTCCAAAATATATATAACAAATATAACAACTATTATAGAACAAAAGCAGTCATTTTAAGACACCTTTAAACTGACACTACATGTTTTGTACATACTGACAACAATTTATATACTGCATGTACTCGTACATAGGTTAGATATGAAAGATCTTATTTTTAGGGGAAAAAAACTGGTATGGACCTTTTTACATGAGTAATAAATTTTCAAAAGTTAAAAAATGCTCTCTTAGAGAATAAGTAGAGAAGGATCTTTTTCTTTAAAAAAAAAAAAAAAACACATAAAAAAAAAGCCAATTCTTTCTTGTTCATAAATTGAATTTTTACTACATACAAATATTTCTTGAAATTACTTATTCTTTTTATCTCTTATCAAATAATAATAATAATAATAATAATAATAATAATAATAAAAAAGTTCCTGCCAAGTATTGTTTGTATTTTTGTTGACAAAATTGTCATTTGATAGGTGAGCAGGACTTCGAGTTGTAAAATGAGGTTCTTCACATCAGAGGTAAGAAGTGCTATGTTTGAATGTACCTTTTTTTTTTTCTTTTTTTTTTCTCTCTTTTTTTTTTTTTTTTTTTTTTTTTAAATAAAATTACAGGATAGCATGAACTCTGACCTGGAATGGAAATTTTGGGTGAGGTGGGGAGGTATACAAGCATTTTTGAAATGTTGCTGTCTTGGTTAAGATCTCCAATCAACTGATGTTGTTTTTTTTTGGGTTTTTTTTAAACAAAGAAAGTTCCTCATATTGAAGAACTGCAGCATGATCAACACCTCTCCTAACCATAAAAGAATGTCAATTTTTATTATTGTGATTATTATGGCTATTAAACAACTATTCTTATACTCAAAACTGGTCTCCAAAGGTGGCCATTTCTTTTGCCTCTTTAAAGAATGCCAACATAACTTGATCCTGCTCCCTATTTTTCTGACCCTTGCCTTAACAATTATTGCATGTGTCTAGGGTAGGGTTACCAGATGTAAAAATGAAAAAGGAGTATCTTGTCTGAAATCAATTGAAATAGAAGACATTTCAAAATACAGTAATACCTCAGTTAGCTCTCTGAATACTGTTAGTTTCAAGAAATTATGGATCAGTGTGTAGGTATTGTTCCCTATGCAACAAATCTCCCCTGCCTCTAGGCCACCAATGTTGTCAAAGTTTGGCCTCTGTGTCATTGCAGGAGTTTCTAGAATTAAATTAAAGAAAACACAGGATTGTCTTAAGGACTTCAGCTCCTTGTTTTGAATTCAAACTTTTCCTTTTCCTAGACTGGTTGTTCCACCAAGGCGAGAGAGCCCAGTTTGCTATTTTACTAATAGAAGAGATGCCTTTCCAAGATCATTAGTGCAAAATAATTACAAACTGGCTCAGCTGGAATCTGAATTCTGTCCACTGATTCTATTTTCCACAGATAATTATTACACCTAAAAAAAATAAAAATAAATAAAAATAAAAAATGCCATGTTAAAGGAAATAGTTCTAGACAAGATCATTATTATATAGAGATACAAGCTTTATTGGCAAAACAAATGAAAGTGACAGACATTGCTAAAAGACTGAAAAATCCAGGATTCTCTGTTGTCACCAAAGCACTTTGTAGGTATAATGTTATGCATTATCATCATAAAAAATCTAGTTAAAGGTTTGTTTCTTACATTTTAGCATATAATTATTATAATGTAGTGCTATCTCTAAAAATACTGTGCTGTCAATTATTTTAAAATGCATTAAAATGGAAGTCCTTCAAAAGGAATACAACTGCCTTCTTCAAACAGATGAAGTTATTTTGAAGTGCACTATTTATAGTTCTGCTCTTGATGTCACATACATATTGGGCAGAGAATTGTTACTCTATTGGTAGGTATTATTTAACCAATCACAGGCAGGATTCAAAACTAGATTAATTTTTAAACAGAGTACAGCTGATTTGAATTGAGTTTTCCTTCTGTATGAATGCTAGAGAGTCTAGTCTGTCCTACTGTTTACTCATAATTGGGGGGGACAGACAGATTCATGCCTTTTCTATACATATAGCACAGAGTGAAATACAAACCACCTCATCCAGGGTTTGAACTTTGCTTGCTGTCCAATTCCTCTGATAACTGTTATGCCATGCACACCTTCATGCGCCATTAAGTGGGTACGTGTCTGTTACTCATGCTTGCACAAACACTTGAAATCATCACAGCCAGATGACATGTAGATGTCCATCCACCTTGGTCATTTGTATGTATCTCTAGTTGTGCAAGGAGGAATGCTACTTAGTGTGTTTTTTTGTTTTTGTTAAGAATCATACAGAAATGGTCCTTGAACATCTTTGTCCTGTGGACAGCTTGCTTTATAGGATTTGATAAGGATTTGGATTATTATAACTGATATATGTCAATGTTGAACTTAAACAATATGGAATGTATCTTATCAGGTAGCTACTTTCCAGAGCTGGTGAAATATCTCTAGGTACTTGGGTATCTACATGATTAATGTGTATACATTTATCCTCATACACATGCCACATTAATCAAGTTGGAGACTGTATATGATCTTTTTTATATTATTTTTGGATTTTTAACACTACTAAATTTAGGATCAAAACTATTTGCAAAAGAGCACTGGGTTAGTGCTAAGTGGAGGTATTACTGTAAAATAAAAATTCAAAATGTAAGCTTTTATTACTAGAAACATTAAAAAATTTTATAGCATATGCTGATGCTACTTATTAAGGGATCATTTTTAAGCGTGGTGATTTGATAGCTCTTCATTAATTATAAAAATCTGAGCATGTAATAGCCTTAAAATTGTATTGTGAGTATTAATGCCTAAACTGGCTCCACATTGAATTTATACCACTCTCATTAATCATCATTAAAAAAAATAACTTTAAAAAACTATAACTGGTGATACCAGACTATTTTTGGCCTTGATTACCCCTAAAATGCTATGTATATATATATATTATAGTGTTTATAAATATAAAATATACATTTATATTTAAATTCATGAGTAGTTCTGAAAAATAATTCAGGAAAAAAATAAAAATTTCAAAAATTACCCTCAGTTTTTTTCATGCAGCCTATTGCCTTAAAAATAACGAATAAATAAATGAAAATCTTTACACATATCTTACCTGATTTAAATAGTTAAATCAGGTCACTAATGATAAAACCTCTTCTGTTCAATAGTCCAATTCCAAATATCAAAATTGTACTATCTTTTAGGAAGAAAAGACCTTATATTTCAATTGAAAAAGGAGGACACACTCCTTTTGAATATCGTATGGTAATCCTATTCTTGGAAAAAATGTTAAAATCTGAGCAAGAAGTATTTGATATATTGGCTGCCAAAACTCTGACCTGGCTTATTAATTATTACCCAATATTTTCTTTTTCAGATAAACCCCTGTGATATTTTCAATGGTCTAGTTAAAAAAATATCTTCCTTCTTTTTAATAATACTACCAGTATGCTACTAGTATTTGCTCTGGTCAAACCCTCAAAACTACTGAAGTAATGATTTTTATATGCAAAATTGATTGACCCATTCTGATCAACTGTCCATAGTTTTGGCATAATGGTTAGAGAGTTTGCCTATGGTCTAGGAGACAGGGGTTCAATCCTATGTCAAGTCATACCAAAGACTCAAAAAATGGTATTTGATGCCTCCTTGCTTGAGTGGAGCAATCCAGGGAAATGAGTAGAGCTCTCCCTTACACCTTGGTGTAGTAGCTATGGAAATGGGAGGCTTTAGTCAGCTAACTAACAACATATATATATATATATGTATGAGAGAGAGATTTTCATTAAAATTGTGTGTGTGAATATATTTTTATTGAAACTCTGTGTGTGTATAAATGTACATAGATGAAAAAAGAATGGTCTTCAGAAGATGATTTTATTTATTGAATTATTTGCCCATTTGAAACATTTCAGTTTTTCCACCTTCATCAGAACATGTGAATTAATAAATCCCACCCTCAGATGGTTTAGTGTCATACCAGGACACTTGTTGGAAGTAGGGTTACCACTCTGCAGAGATACAGTCAGCATATTCTCCAGCTCACTCGTGTGTGTGTGTGTGTGTGTGTGTGTGTGTCTGAGACCACTGTGATTACATGAAGGTTTAAAAAAAACACATTTAATGTTGACAAATAATTCAATGAATATAATCATCCACTGAAGATCTTTTTTTTTTCTTCATCTCTGTATGTTTTCATACTGTCAGATTTATTTTCAGTTTTTCACAGATATATATTTGATTGGTTGGTTTCTTTGTTTAATGGCATATCAACCTTCATGGGTTATTTAATGCTAAAGCCATCCTTTTAGAGCAGCAGCAGTGATATTATTTATCTCATAGCTTGGGAGGATAAAGGGAGTTCATAATTTTTCAAAAGTATCAATCAGAAAGTGAACATAACATGACTGGAATTCAAACTCTGTGTGTGTGTTGCATTTCTTCGTTAATGCATATTCCATTAAACAATATAGACATCTTTTGTCTACACATTTTTGTATGTGTCCTTTTGAGTTGCCATTGATTTCATGGTATCCAATGGGAATTGGTTAATGAAACTAAAATGAAATTAAAAAATATAAAACAAACTTTCATCAATAATGGGTTCCCTAACTATATTGTTGATGAACAAATTAAACATACTATTAGAAATGTCAGCCAACAAAATAAACACTGCGACACTCTAACCAATAAACAAACATGTATCAAACTTTTTTACTGTAACCAAATCCACTAGAATTATAAATTAGATGAAAATATTTTTTTAAATTTGATTAAAAGAAATATACTCCCTACTGTTACTATTGAAAAAAAAATTATCATTTACTATAACAAATTTAAAACCTACAACTTAATTAACAATAATCCCTTCCCCTCAATTGGGGTTTTGTAAAAAATAAACAATTTAAATGTAATTTAGGAGATTGTATCTCTGAGAATAACAGTATATACATTGGCTTAACCTCAACTATGCTATTGAGATGACTCGCTATGCATCTATCTGATACCTGTTCAATAGCACATCTAAAAAAAAAACTGAGTTTTGGAAAATTCTCACTAAAAACAACAAAATAACAAACAAAAATTAGATTTTCAAGGCGCTCCATATCAGAATGAAACAACCTAAACTCAATAGAATCAATTTTGAATCCAGTACTAATGTACTTAATGTCTTTATAAATGAATTTAAAAATAAATGCTACAACACACCAGTATAAATAATAAACACTTACAAAGTAGTAATCTTCATGCAAAGGTCACATCACTTTTGCAATATACACACTTCTGATGATGGCCCAAGATCAGGCAGAAAGTACTTGGGTTCCAAGTAATTATGGGAGTTTCATTAACCAATTCCTGCCAGATACCATAAAATCAATGCAGCAACTTGAAAGGACATATACAAAAATGTGTAGACAAAAGATGTCTATATTGTTTTAGGAAAGATAGATAGATATCTATAGAGATAGATATAATTATAATAAAAATAATAATTGTGTGTATAATATATATATGCGTGTCATCTACAGACAGTTTCATTGTATCACAACCCTTCCATGTGGCTAGACATGTGAGAGGCTTCAAGGTAGGATCGAAACCTGTCTGACTTTATGCCGGTCAGATATCTTATCACAGACCCATCATCATCGTCAGTGTAAGAAAAGGAATTTTTATGTATATTTACATATATGCTAACGGTTACTGGAGTACTCAATTTGTGAGAAGAGCTTTGCATTTGCGTGTAAGTAATTCCCTACTTGAGTACTTAACTCCCAGGAGGGAAAATATATATTATAATTGTATGCGTGGATATTAATGTATAATAAGCATCGTGCCTATAAAAAGTGAATAGATTATTTATGTTTGGATCGGCACCTTTGTCTGAGATCATCATGTAATATTGCTACAGGTAGAAATTCTATGCTTATTTTAAAGGCTATAAGATATAAAATATACAGAATAAGGGTTACATTTGTAGAGATATAAAGTTTAATACCTCCTCATAAAGGAATATAAGAAAAAACAATAAATTGACAATTATATCATTTTTATTTTATTCTAATTATTTTTATTTATTTATTTTATTTTATTTCATTTTTTTTCTTGCAACATATTTAGATTTTTATAGATCAAGGTACAATGAAAGTAAGAGATAAAATTTAAAAATAATTTTTATATTTCTTTTTGAAAAAGATCCTTTTCTTTTTGAAAAAGATCCTTTTCTTTTTTATTCCTCCAGATTTTATTCTGAATTTTACTCAAATTTTCCTTTAAAGATATTTACTAAACTTAGCCTAATCTGGCATAAGACCACAGGTATGAGGAGCTCTCAGCAAGTGTCAAATTCTCTATAATAATGATCTGAAATTGTAGTTTGCTAACTCCTCTTCAATGGCAAAGACCTAAATGATTTATGGTTTATAGGTCTTTACTGAGCTTAGTATAAATATGTGGCTCCTGGTGAGAATTGAACTTTCTAAAATAGTCTGCAAGACTAGTCCATGGTTAGGTGGCTAAGAATTTGGGATCTATAGATATGAAGTAAACTTATCTTAGTCTGGCTCAAGGTCACTAATGTGAATCAAATTAATTATACAAGAATAATTCTCTGCAAGAATAGTTCCCTATTACCCCATGGCAAGATGCCTACTTATCACTTCCTGTTTACTAGAACTAGTCTGGTACAAGGTTACAAGGAAAATATAGAGCCTAAATCAAACAAAGTACAAACTACCTTAGATCAATTTATATATTCTCATTCACTGCCTTTATTGGCCATCTAAGCATGTAAAGTCACGTCCTATTTCTTGAATTTATAATTAATTGCAAATAAATAAGAGGTAATAATCAGTCATTAGCATTTAATAGTTATCACCTTTGAGAAATTGAGAAGGGTGAGCACAAACACTGAACCTTCACAATTAATATTATAAAGAAGCCAATTTAGAAATTGCTTTAGTCTTTAAGACTGTTGTAATGCTATTGCACTAAGAAATTTACCTCATTACCTCATAGCATTAACTTTTGCTTAACAGATGGCTTATAATTTGTATCTTTTAGAACTAGTTTGACATGATGTTATAAAGAGATTGTATAGCTTAAAAAACATAACTAAAAAATGATGATAATATTATTTTTATTACAGCCTATTTATCTAGCATTTAGTATAATGATAATTAATTTCTTATCAGTGAATTTAACATTAAAACAATGATTAAATCTAAAGTTTTATCAACATCAATAACTTGAGATTGACTTTGCATAGACACAGAGTTCTGAAGTACAAAACCTAATACTGACTGCATAAAATTAAGGAAAAAACAACTTTTTTGTCAAATTATCTTAGCATGATAAAACTTGCCAAAAAGATTTGTCAATGAACAATAAACTAATGAATTCACTAACCCTTAACATTCTCATTTATGGTAAAAATTTGAATAACCGGACAAGACCATTTTTGTCAAACTTTTATTAATTATCTAATTGAGCAAATGTAATATTGATTTTATTTCTTCTTTTTTACTACATCTATTGAAAAAGTGTCTTGGGAAAATGAAGGCAGCAATCTGATATTTTCTTCTTTACTACTTTTTTTTTCTTTTTCTTTTTTTTTTTTTTTTTTCTTTTTTTTAAGCAATTGTTAACCCTTGCCATTCAACTAAAACTGTTGCAGTCTGACTACTGATTTTCTTCTCTTAGACTGGTGATCCTATCGAGGCTAGAGCCCAGTATACCCTACTATTTTTACTCGTAGCTGGAGGGTAGGAGATGGGTTTATGCCTTTCCTGCAAAGTCAAACACAAACAGCCTTGTCAAGGATTTGATCTGGGTTCAGCTGTTCCATTTTCTTTATCAATAACCATTATGCCACCCACACCTCTTTGCATCTACCAAAAGTGTACCAAGTAATTAATTTCCTGTCTCTGACTGTCAGAACTGGACATTTTTTATGCCTCCTGTATCAAGTCAAGTGATTACTTGACTTCTTATTGGGTAGGGGAGAGTACATATTTCAAGCTGAGTATGATTTTATTTTCATTTAGATAAGACCTGATAGCGCTACAAAATTTGTGGAAAGTAAAACTATTCCTTTCTATTACATAGCTGAAGAATCCCTGGAAAAATTGATCTTTGTTCTTTTGATATAATTTAAAAAAATTTTTTTTTTTTTTTTTTTGTTAATACAATCAAACTTATGTTTCTGCATCACAGGTCAAAGCCTTCACACCCACCATAGAAACTGAAATTAAATTTTTTCTTTTTAAAACTTAACAATTTTATCAGAAACAAAATTGGGATGACTGTTTTTTAATTTATTAAAGATAATATTAGCATTACTTAAGATAGTGTTAATATTCATATTTCTTGTCAAAAACCTTTTGTAAAAGAAAAAATGTTTAATGCCATTTTTGCTTTGCTCTGCTAAAGAAAGACCAGAACAAGAGTCTATTTCTTTATAGAATTGCATATTACCTCTGAAGAAAGCCACCAAATGTACTAATAAAAATAATAAAAAAGAGGAATTGTTCAAAGATTTTATTCAGGGTTAATGACCCTTCTCAAAACTATAGTTGGTATTTAAACAAGTGATATATTCCTATTATTTTATGAATAAATTATTTAAAAAATAAATAAATAAATAAATACTGTCAATCTTGAAAATTGATATTTTTGCTCATGGAATAAAAATTGCAATTTTTTTTTTTTTTTTTTTTTTTTTTTTTTCACAGTTCATAAGTGCCAAAATGTCCTTGGTCTTCAAAAATCAATTTCTTTTAGCCCCAAATTTTAGAAACTTTTCTTTTTATTTACTCTAGATCAGGGGTTTCAAACACATACCCAGTGGACTATAATAGTCCACAGAGTATATGTTCTATGGCAGAACAAATTTCATAACCAAAGTTTTCCTCAAACTTTAGTATTTAATTAAGAACTAATTTTTAATTTTTTTTTTTTTTTTTTTTTTTAAATTAAAAAAAAAAGAATTTTTATTCATATTGGATCTTTTATACTTGTTCCCATACTCCCAAATATTTACTATCACATGCTCATTTATTTTGAGAAATAAAGGGTCTCTTCCCTAGCAGCTTTCAACCCTTTCACTGCCGTTCATAAATACTGTCAAATTTAATTTTCATTTTTTTGATTATTCACTCAAAAATTTTAGAGAAAAATTTTCTAGCTATTTTGACACCAAATTCAACTGTTTTTTTGCCAACAATTTCATTCATATCATTGTCAAAGAAATGTGTTGCAATAAACTGTATTATTCACTTTATACTAATACGCCTTCATTGCCATTAATCCCAGGTCCATGCTGACCTGGAGTGGTAGAACCTGTTAGGCTTCCATCTATGGGTCAAATAGATCTGTTTAAATAATTATTCTTATTCAATTGAGCCATTTGCAAAAACAAAAAAAATAAGAAAACCTCTAAAGAAAAAATTACACAAAAAATGTAAATATTGAATATACAATGAATGGGATTCACTAACCTCTAGGCATAAAATAACCTTAGATAGGCTGGTATGTTGTTGACATCAATAAATCAGCACTTTATATAGAGCAGGTTAATCCAAATTCTAAAATAATTGAAATTAGCAACTACAATTTTGATCACATGAATCGGATACAACTGGGAGGAAGAAGTCTTCTGTGGTGTAATGGCTTACATACTGGAGTGCAATATTATAGTAAATAAGTTCAAACTCCAGTTACACTATTATGTTCACTTTTAGACTAATACCCTTAGGAAAGGCATAAACCCCCTTATACCCCACAACTATGAGTTAAATAGTATCACAAATGTTCTTCTATAAGGATAGCTTTGGCATTAAATAATCCACAAAGGTTGACATGCCATTAAAACAAACAAACCCACCCACCAATCTGCTTTAGATAATGTAAGTAATATATATTTACCAACCCTTCTGCCATCTGCAGGATGTGACACAAGGTCAGTTTTTTTTTTAGCAGAGTACAGCTGGTTTGAATTCATAGTTTTCCTTCTCCTAGATTGGTTGCTAGTATGAAAGTGAAACCCAAATGACTTCAAGGATTTAAACTCAGGTCACCATGTCCATTTCCTTAGATGATAATGGTTACACCACTTGCCTCTGTATTATGTAAGCAATACTAGTTATTAACACTTACATAGATAATCATATAACATTTAAAGTTTTTAAATGTCACTAGGCACTACCAATAATTGGAAAATGTGGCAGTAAAAGAGTTAAATTGCAGACCCTTATCTCAGTACTACCCCACTTTTAGCCTGATCATGATGGTTATTTTGTGTTCTTTCAAGTGAGACCCCTGCTCTAGATCAGCAAAAGTGGTCCAGTCCTGTTATGGCTTTTTCCACGAAAGCAGGTGAAAAAAATAGTTGATCAGTTATAATATCTTTACATTGGGGACATTTTTAATCCATTTTTCTTTTCTTGAATGGCTTCATGACTTCTCTTAATCTGCCTCTATAAGATATTTTTATAACACTACTTATTTGTTGGAGTGGTGAAAAAAAGAATTATGCATATATATATATATATATATATATATATATATATATATATATATATATCTGTCAGTATATCTTTATTTATCTTCATTTCTCTCTTGCAGGGCTGAAACGTAAGATCATAAAAAGCACGCCAGAATCATCACCAGAGTGGAGTGAAAAAGCTCGAGTGGCTGCCAAAGCAAGACAGGAAGCAAGGCGGAAGATGCTGGCAGATAAGCGTGCTGCAATGAGGAAGCAATCTGATGCCTCACAAAATCAAGAAGTAGAAATCTTTGTCTCGGACAAATGATTTCAAGCAAAAACAAGTTTTTGTTTTTTTTTTCTTTTTACTTTTTTTTTTTTAATTATTAATTGATATCAATTTTATTTATTTTCTCCCTCTTTTGTAATTTTTTTTTTCTACTTTTCAAGCAACCAAGATCAATCCAGCTAACTATCCATGTTTAAACCCATTACTTGGAACAATACCTATATATACTTACAAGTATTTAAATGTTACTTTTTAACACCCTTTCTCTAAGCCCTAACCTATTATCCCTATACCCCTCATACTTTTAATTGAATTTTTTTTATATAATTATTTATATTTTTTATTTGTGACCACTCTTGCTCTCAAAAGAGAATTTTTCACCATCTTGAAAATACCATACATATATGCTTAAAAACAGATTAAAAAGAAAAAATTCATTGAAAGACATGATGGCTGAAATTTTATAATCAAGAGTGCCTTGACAATGGTTTTTCCCCCTTAATTTTCCTGTCATCTCCCTAGCAATTTTTATTTTAGCTTATTAATTGGAAGATATGTGGACCAAGTAAATATTCTGCAGAGATATATTTGTTTTTCTAGATGTTTCTAGAATATATTTTTGTGCTTTTTTTCTTTTTTTTTTTATCTTTGAAAGGTTAGAAAAAAAGGCAACCCTTACTAAAGTTGCTAATAATTCTATCTTTTATGCATATTTGGATATTTGGCCAATTTGATAAATGTTTTCTTTTTGTGGCAGGGTCCACAAACGCCCCCTGCTTTTGCCCCTCCCCTGACTCATTTCCCCATAATTAATTTTTTATCTATAAATATATGCCTATTTTTAAATGTCTAGTATTAGGCTTAGCTTTGCAGAAAGAAAAAGAAATATCTAGTTCATTTAGTTTTAGCATAAATTATTATCATTTTTTTTTTTCTTTTAAGTCAAAAGGAACTGTTAATACGACCCCACTCCACTTAATTTATTGAATTTTTATTGTCTTGAAATGGATTTTGCAATGCTTTTCTAATAATTGCTTAAAGTTTTTTTGTTATTGTTTTTTTGTTGGTTTTTTTTTTTTGCTTTTTTTTCTCTATTTTTTTATTTATTTTTTTTTTGTTTAACTAATTAAATATTTTTTATTAATAGACCTGCTTTTCCCTCCCCTTGCTTGGATCTCCAAATCTTTTTTATGAAAATTTTTTTTTCTTTACAAAACAAATAATTATTGGAAAAAAAAAAAAGACTTTACTTTCTTTGTGTTCCAAAGTATATTTTCTGGACTAGTTGCTGGTTATCTTGTATTTACAAAAACATTACGATAATAAAACAGCAAGTTATTTTTTGACTGACTTCTCTGTATTTTCTATTAATACTAATAAGAAAAAACAGTTTGGAAAATCTGATTGATATGTTTTGCTTGTGGTGTAGCCTTGTTAGAATGCAAATTCATTAATACATTTACATTCTGAACAAGGCTACACCACTAGTGAAATATGTCAATTGGGTTTTCAAAACTATCTTTTTTTAGATTTTATTTCAGACTTAATATTAATACACTGCATTGAATTAAACAAGCACTTCACTTCTTTTCTTTTTAACAGCAGCAATGGTTCTAATTTGAACGTGGCTTGCTATAAATCCTCAATACTATGAATATCATCTTTTATATACTTATGAATTCATTTGACTTCATAACTGTATGAAATTCAGTAAATATGGCCAACATGGACAATAAACATCTTATTTACTGCTTGAATGTCTGCAAGGACTAATGGAATACATTGGTGTGAAGGAATATTAAAGAGTCACATGAAAACAATCTGCCTACCTGATGATGTGTAATATTGTAAGTTCATTGAAAATACTGACCAGTAAAATGAAACGGTTACAAGTATGAATTGGTCAGTAATTAAAAAAAAATAAAGGATTGTCAGTGGTCAGGAATCAATACAAGCCAGCAGCCATAGGAGACACATTCACAAAGATGAAAGTCTGACTAGAAAGTTAAATGCAATAAAATTTCCAATAACAACATATATGCTATATTCAACACCCAAGGATAAAAACAGTTATTAACTTAGGTTAGTTTCTTTGTTGAATGGCATATCAACCTTTATGGGTTATCTAATGCGAAAGTCATCATCACCATAACAGCAACTATCTCCTGTAGATGTGTTGCTAGACATCAGTGACAATACCACAATAGTACACTCCAAATAAAAAAGATGCAAACTATTTTGCCCTGCTTTTTTATCAGCTTCATTTTTTTTCTTTTCTTTTTTAAATTGAGCAGAAGTACTTTTCATATCACAGGAGCCCTAAGGTTGTTAGTGTTTATTTGACCTCTAAATAGAATGAATTGGCTTATAAAATATTAAAGTAAAGTTATATATCTGAACATCTGTTTATGAAAGAAATTCAAACTGGTGTCAATTTATTAGGCAAGAGACAGACATCATAGCAATGATGTAACAATCAAGCAAAGGTGAAAAAGATCAAAGGGAAAAAGTCTTGAGTTTAAAGTTGTGATATTTGGCATATAAGAGAAGTTTGGTTTCTTTGTTTAATGGTATATTAACCTTCATGAGTTATTTAATGCCAAAACCATCCTTGTAGAAGAACAGCAGTAATACTATTTAACCTATAGCTGGGGAATGAGGAAGTTCATAGCCTTTTCCTAGGTATTTGTCTGAAAGTGAAAGTAGTAGCATGACTTGAGTTTGAACTCACTCACTTTTAGGCTGCAGTCAAGCACTTTAGCCATTATGCCACAGAGACCCACATCAAGAAAGAAATACAGTCAGTTAAACAATTATGGTTGCCAATGATATACAATACAAAATGTATCTTCAGTCGTTTTAAACAAATAAACACTTAATACTTATCTATTTTCTTTGTAAATAGATAGAAGCAAACAACACTCCACCCCAACATGGTCATCATCAGATGAAACCAAAATCTAGGAATTGATATTGCCCTGGGAAGAACATCTGTAAGAAGATCCTAAGAACTTGCCAAATACCAGGAGCTTGTGGAATAGGAACCAGAATGTGCTAACCACATTCTCTTCATTGGGGTAAAGCCTCCTGGCTTGCTTTAATAAAAAAAAAACATTTCTTTAAATAAAAAGGGGACGTATCCTCAGTGTGACTCTTAATTACATCCAGTGATAAGACTCTCATTCTGGAGCTCAGATGAATGTGGATTATCCCTTCATTACCCTGACTTGGAGTGGTACTAGCTGGTAGGGTCTCATCTAGGAACCAAATTGGTCTGCTTGAAAATTATCAGGGAATAGGAATGCTTGAAACCATACTGTGAAAAGAAATGATTATTGATAAATAAAAAAAATGTGAATTTAAGATATAAAAAAAGTTTTTTTAATGGAAATTTAAAGATATATAGTTATGATTATAATCAAACATTTCCAAATCAAATTTCAGCATTAAATAACTCAAAGGGTTGATATGCTGTTAAATAAACCAAGTCAAATCAAACCAATTATTATGAGACAGTGTATATTGTATAAAGTTTTTGGCACCTTGAAGTGTTTGGCTCAAGTGATATAAGTAAGAATCAAGGAATCATTGGTTTCATAAAAATCAGGTTAGCTTACATATATTCATGTACTTAATCCTGATTTCCACATTTGCCTAAATCAGAGTTCTCTAAACAACAGCCCACTGCTCAGGACATCACCACACACCTAAGATTTTTCTTTATTTTAAATTCCCTTTCTTTTCTAATGCTATCATCTATTCATAACAATGATTTTCTTTTTCTTTGGCTTTCAAATGTTTAAAAAAATACAATGTAGCCCTTGTACTGAAATTTTTTGAGATCACTGATCAAAATCTGTATTCAAGGACATAAATTTTGCATATGTTGGCATTAATAACTTACATCTGACCATGGACCTGGACTAAGATCTACACAAGGTTGTATGGAAGAATGGCAGTTGCCCATGCAACAATTCTTACTTTTATACACAACTGCTGTTATCAAAGAGAAAGAAGGACCAATACTAGTAAGTAGGATCATTATTATAGAAGTTGCTAGAAAAAGATTAAACACCAAGTCAGACTACCTTAAAACTCCTGGTTTTGAATTCAGAGCTATGCTTCATTTTAGACAGTTTGCTCACCAAGGCTAATTTTGCATATAAAATTGGTACTAATGCAACACGTGGTAGAAAAAGCAAAGTTAATATTTTACTAGCTTTCAGTGCTGTCTCAATTATATTGAATTTAATTAGCTAAAGAGTTGCAATTTTCAGTTAATTAATAATTTAAAATGTCTATGTACTCGGAGGTCTTTGGTGCAGCAATTTGCTAGTCAACTAACTCCTAATTAATAATCTAGGAAATACCACAATGTAAAAAAGGTTTTCTAAAAAAAACTTAAAGAAGCCAAAATGAAAGTTTTTTTAAAAAAAAAAAAAAAAAAAAAAAGACTTATCCCATAACCTGTTTTGATTGTAGGGGTGCTACTCTTGTAGCCCATCTTGGGCAACTCTTTTAGCCTTTTACACTCGTATACTGGTGATACTTTTATTTTCCCTCACACCATAGGGATCAAAAGGTTGATCATAGTTGACCCACAAATATAATGGGTAGAATTTATTAAACAAATATATCAAGATTGCCATTCACTCTAATGATGAGTTTTATCATGATATGGTTGATTCTTGGCACTAGCAACAAAAAAAAAATTGTCATAGCAAAGAGTGTCTGCTACCGCTCATACAAGTAGAAAAAAAAAAGGTGCAAAAACAATATATTTGGAATAAATCTTATTGGCATTCTATTGATTTGTATTGCAAACAAGTGAATGACCCCACCACACACACACACACACACACACACACACACACTTTCAACAAGACGGCCAGATCCAAATGAATGCAGATGTCATGTTAATCAGTGAAGTGAAGAGGCTAAACACGCTGGCTGATTTATGAATTTGTGAATACACAAATGTTGGGTGGGGTTTACCTAGCTCTCCACAATTCACAAAGGTAATAATAATTGACACTATTACTGAGTCTCAAGTAATTTAATGGTTACTGTCTAGGCTAGCAGACCATTGGTAGTAATTTCAATTCTCACTGGGGGCTCAATACTTCTTACCTTGTGCCATATCTAATCTTTGAAAATAACTATTACTCAAAAATGAAATTTAGATTCTGACAACACTCCTGACTGCAAAGTAGCATGGGTTGATAAAAAGCTTGAAATCTGTATCATAAATTATGAATCATACATGTATTTCCTTTAAAACTGGATATTTCTTGAGTTTTGGTTTTAAATAAAAAAAAAAAAAAATAAAAAAAAGTAACTAGAAGGAATTTAAAATTATTTGCTACATATCAGGGAACCTTTTTATATGCTCACCCCCACACACAATTTTAAAACCTGGTTACATCTCTAACTTTGAAGCATAGCCAAGTTCTAAAAAGAGATACACAAATGGTTATCTTTCTGCTTATTTTTAACATTTAACCTCAAAATTTAAGGCTAAAGTTTGGGTAATCAAATCAATGATTTCTGGTTTAAGTCTAATCTCTAATCTCATGTCTGTGTGTCCTATGTTGTGTAATGGTTAGCAAGTTTGATTTTCACTAGGTATCCCATACGTCAAGCCTTATGCTAAACTTAGCTAAGCTCAGTAAATGACAACAAGGTTTGAATGTGAGGACTGTTTTTAGCAGCAGTATTCTCATGAGAAAAATACCAAAGTAATTCATAGGGAATTAAAAAGTTATCCAAATCAGTGTGAAAATGCCGGATTTAAAATCAGGGTTAAAAAAATAAATAAATAAAAGAAATGTAATTGTCAACCATTTTCCCCTAAATGGTGTGCATTTGAAAAAGTTCATGACTCTAATTGACCTTTAGTACTGTTCTTGGAACCCTGACAAAAAAGTAGAAGCAAACATTTTGTCTATGAGTAATATAATCAGTAAGCATGCTTACATTCTGTCCTGAGATAGACAGCAAACAAAAACCTTAGGTCCATCATTTGTCACCAGACGCTGTAAATCATGTGATATTTTTTCCTCCGTTTTTCGGAATGGTGCAGGCCAATTCCAGTGATCTGTTAATTACATTCAGGTTATTCATGAGTCATTCAGAATATCATATCACCCTTTAACTACCATCCACAACATTATAACAAAAAAAAAAGTTTTAAAATTTCTTGAAAATAATTTTCTTGCTTATCAATATCTATATTGGTCATACAACAGCATTTTTTTTTAAATATCAACTAAGTTTACAATTATGTTGATACATCTATAAGACTGTAATAGAATTAGGGAAAAAATTATTCATTTTATGCAACCAATATTTATTTCTCATTAGGATTTCCTTCTTTGTCATTCAGTGGTGAATATTGAGTCCTTTCAGGTAGGGAAATTTTGAGGGGATTATGCTTTAGAGGATTTTATATTTTGTGATTGAAACTTCAACTTGGGTGCTTGAGATGAATGTCTTGGAAAAATAACCAAGAGAGATTAGCAGGATACATTGCTGTTCAGTGAAGAGACAATCCACATACATCTCAGAGAAATTTCTGGAAATGGTAAGATTTGTGTCAGTCATTTTTATTCAACTCTGTTAGAGATTCATTTCTCAACACCCACTTTCTTGGTACCTCCACCATAAGCTGACTTCAAACACCAATATGACTTTCATCTATTTCATATTTACTTGACCTGTCTATCATTATCAGAGACATAATTACATTTTCAATTTTCTAACATCAATAAATCTGCTCTAAGTGGCTCTGCAAACAGTTAATGGATCAATCCTGCCAGGTGGGTGAGAGAACAATATTGTCTTTGTTTGGTTAAGGGTAACTTCCCCCCAGGCAATACCAGCTTGGCAGAGCTAAGATTTTTGCTTGGTACTTGAGGTGCTCCAAAAGAAGGATGCAGATGGGACCAAGCCTTTTTTGAAATAGCCATGCATGAGTTTTGATTCATGCATGTCTCCTACCAATAAAATGACTCCATACCTACCAATTATATTGCTCATAAAAAGTTGGATAAATATCCTAACCTAATGTTCTGGAACCAAAAATATGAATAGTTAATAGTCCAAAAATAAGTACTCTCTTATGTATATTTATATAATCTTATTTTTACTTACAGAAGTGTTGTAAATTTCTTCTTGGTTACTGAGTTTAAATGTGTAGAATTTGGTAATAAATTATACCTAATAATATCCATATTGATTATATAATGTTCCACTAGAAATAATAAATTCCTGGTATGTTTGGTTTAGAAGAAAATTAACTTTTTATTTAAAAAAATTATGAGGGGTGTTTACAGGTGATACTGTATAAATCAAATCTCTTTTAAATAAAGTATTGAGAAAATATCACATTTTAGCATAGACTTTTCTAGATTTGTCGGTGATGGAAGTAAAATTGGTTTCAGATTGATTCAACTTCCAGAAGCAGAACTATAGGTACTTCTTGAATATCTCAATTTGAAAAATTTACACATACCACTATAGATATTTCCCTTGTCTTTCACTCTTTCAAAATAAGAATTGTCTAGAAAAAAACATTTCTGTATGGAAAAATTACTTTTTATAAAAAATATAAGATCTCTGAACAAACTATCATAAAGTCCTCTGAGAATTTAAATCATTAAAAAGATTTTATAAAGCAAAACACTTTCTCAGAGAAAATTTTCCCCCAATCATAAAATAAAAAATGCACTATAACTGAAACTTTTTTAATTTGGAAGGCTTTTTGATGTTATTCCCTCCCCCCAGACAATCCCAAGTAGCCCTTCTAGAATGTGTTTATATATATATATATATATATATATATATATATATACACACACACAATTCTCTTAACAGTGATCAAAAAGTGTGGCGAGTTCTATATAAACCCTCACTACTATAAACTAATCAGCAGTGTATGTAGTCTAAAAATTTAGTTTTCGTTTTCCATTGTCTTATATATAATATTATAAAAAATAAAATTACATGGTAAAACCATCCCAGTGAAAAGCCCACAAAAATGCACTTTACATAAAAACAATATGCAGTTAATATCAAATGTTAAAACTCACAAAAAATAATTCTCCAACAACCTAAGTTTCCCATATTTGATCCATTCATTTTTCTGCCTACCTTTCTGACTGAATATGTAAAACTTGAGTTGTAGTAGAAAATTTTTGTGAGTTTTAACATTTAATATCAATTATGTCAATGCATATATAAGATGAACAAAAGTGAACAAAAGACAAACAGGAATAATTTTTTGTAATTACTTAATTTTCTAAATTTTAAATTTGATTATTCTCAACTAGTTTTAAACTTGCATCATCATCATGAGAAAAGTTTTTGTAAGGAAAAGATTTTTGAAAATCTTTTAAAGAGTTAAAATATGGAAGACTTTTTAAAGGAGTCGATATGCCACAGAAGAAAAAATGAACCATCTATTTATAAATTTAATTTAGTTATGGTACTGGGCCAAAAGTATGCAGCCATTTAAGAATTGAAATCACTGAAAATGGTTTGCTAATCTCACTTGCTAATCATTACATGACACAAAGTGCCCATGAATTATATACTACTCATGGTAAAAATTTTGGAATTAGCACACTCACATTTTTGTTTTGTTTTGTTTTTTAGCTGTAAATGAACTAATAACAGATCATATGCAAAACATTGTTTATTTATTTGCTGATCACAATGGTTTCATAAAATATACCTTAAATAAAACAGATTAAATTATTTAAATTAATTGTATCATGCAGAGGAAAATATTACTGAATAATCCAATATTGAGGGGGGAAATGGAATTTGATGTCTTTCTCAATCTACCAATGTTTTCCTTTTTTAACCACCCCATTTCTTTCATATTTGCATCAAATTTTTTTTAAAAATCTGACTGGGACCAATCAACATCTTTCATCACTATTTACTATTTATTTTTGAATGAGTTTTAGTATCATTTCTATTATTTCAAAGGACAGCTGTTTTGTTTGTGCTATATTTCCATTTAATTAGGTATGCCCAACTGCTTCTTAAGGTCTGCAAAAACCTTTTTCTTTAAACTGTTGACAAATTTGTTTTAAAAATGCAAATTACAAAATCATTCCGTATTTTCACTCAATATTAGTTTATTCTATAATATTCCATAAAAATCTAATTTAGTTTGTTTAAAATATATTTTATCAAGTTATCAAATAAAAAATGTTTTCCATCTGTTATTTACTGCTAAATAAAAACTGAAGTTAACATATTCCAAGTTTGTTAATATGCTAATTCCATAATTTCTGCCAGAGATAGTATATACTATAGGATAATAATATATATATATAATATATATATAATATAGGTAATATAGGATCTACTGAAATAAATATATATATATATATATATATATATATATATATATATAATATATATATATATATATTTATTTCAGTAGATCCTATATTTTTTAAAATGTCAGTTGGCCAACCATTATTGAAGACGACCTCAAGACTCCCTTTTCAACAGCTACTACACCAAGGTGTAGGGGAAGGTACTACTCCTTTCCCTGGATTGCTCTACTTACCCTAGATCTATACTTTATAATGCTGAGTGTTAAGCAAGGAGACATCAAGTACCATTTTTTTAATCTTTGATATGACTCAACCTAGAATTGAACCCAGTCATCTGGACGATTAGAAAACACCCTAACCATTATGCCGATGGGCTGGTCTAAATATATATATAGATGCCATTAAAGCATCATTATTTAGTCATCAAAGCTTCTACCTTGCTACCTATTATCTAATGCCAACTTTTATTTAAAAATGATTTTGGCATTAATTTGATGAAAGGAAGGAAAAGAAAAAAAATTTGTTAGGGAAAATATCTATAAGAAGATATCACAACCAGAAATAGTTGTGAGTCATAAACTTTCTATATCTCCTCCTCCACCTCCTCCTGCTCTTCCTCAAAAATCTCTCTAGCAAAGAAATCCAGGAATGAGCCATGGTTTTGGTACCAGTAAACACTTGGGACTCCCAACAGGAAATCCTCAAGTGCTTCCCATCCATCATACCAAACTGCTCTTGAAAATCAGTCACACTTTCTTCAATAAATAAATAAATAACCAACAACAGCAAAAATAATCTGCTCCTATATAACGTACTACTTGTGATTATACATATCTAGATCTATATATATCACTATTTACCTAACCCCTGCACCACAGTCAAGATGTAGCACAAGGTCAATTTTTTAGCATAGCACAGAGTAATAATAAAATCCTGGTATCTTTTATATAATAAAATTAACATTTCATTAAAAATTTTCTTGGGAGTGTACTTATTTATGGGTGATACTATATATATATATATATATATATATATATATATATATTTCTTCTAAACTAAAGATATTAGGATTTTATTATTTTGAATAAAACATTATACAATCAATATGAATATTATTGGGCAGTATTTATTATCAAGCATTGAAACACCGTAACTAAAAATGTAGTTGTCCAAGTAGTTGTGGAATGTTAAAGTCAAAGTAGTTATATATATATATATATATATATATATATATATATATATATATATATATATATATACCATATAAAAGAAAAACCTTTAAAAATACTCATATTTTTTTGTAATAATATTCAACATTTATATCTAATATTTTAAAAAAATATAGGGTTTGCTGATTTCAGCAGACCCTATATTTAATGCATCTTCAGACAAATAAATAATGAGAAATATCTAATGAAGATTTAGAAAAACCCACAAAATTCTGACCATCCTATCTCCCTCACCTAAATTTCACTTTTTTTTTATGTAAAGACTCGGTCATTTGTTTTTCCTGTTTTGTTGACAAATGACATTCAATTCCTGTATCAAGATGTATCAATTTTTGACTCTGTTTTCATTTTCATCTCTTTTTTATCTAATGCCAAACAAACTTTTAAACCCAAATAAAGGCAATAAATAAAAAATATTGAATAAAGGAATAAATGGATTTGGGGAGATAAAATTATCTACTATAAACAACTTACATGGGTATTAATAACCTCTTAACAGAATTAAATTATATTATAAAATATTATATTATGTATTAATAATATTTTATAAAAAAAAATAAGAAAATTGTCATACCAATATTTATATTATTCAATATAATTGATCACATTAAAAGTAAAAATAAAAATTATACCAGTTACTGTTAAGACTATTATCTGAAACAAATACAACTTAATATTATATATCCTCAAGATTACAATTATATCTTATACATTATCATAATATTCATATTATTATCAAACCTCAAATCCTTAGATTTATTAATAAAATCATACCAACTATTATAGATAATACCATATTAAGAATTATCATCACAATTAATATTACTATTACAATTATTACAACTAATCAAACCTATTAATATTATAAACTAATCATCAATGTATAATTATTATAAATATCAATAGCATCAATGCCAACAAAAACAATAACCGACATCAACAACTACCACAATATGTTATAACTTAATATAATAATTGACATTTAATAATCAATACCAATAACAAATTATTCATAATATTGATATCAATAATTATTACTATGTACTACAACATTATAACAAAAATATCATTCATAATATGCACTCTGTAATCAATACAAACTAATACCCTATATCACTTATTACATAATCTATATAAATAAAACCAGTTGTTTAAACAATAAAAATTAATTTAGATCATATCTTAAAACATATATACTCAAATCCAAAGTACATTAACTTTTATAAGATTTTTTAAATATATATATATATATATATATATATATATATATATATATATATATATATATAAATTTTCTTAAAAAAAGCCCAAAGTAATTTCACATAAGCTTATATCTATTTTCATGACAACATTTAAATATCGTAATATCAATTCATTTCTTTGATTTAGTATATATATATATATATATATAGATAAATGATTTGTCCTCAACTCTCTTGACACTTTTAAAAAGATGTCGCCAATTCTACACAAGGCCTAATGACTATTAACAAACCATCAATGTAGGTAGTTTAATAATTCAGTTTCTCTCTTTCACTTTATATGAGGATCATTCAATAAATAAGGGGAATTTTTTTGAAAAAAGCAAGATAATTTTTTTTGAGAATATTTTTCTATAGATGTAAACTCTGAATTGTTTATGGCAAAAAAATTTTTAATCTCCCAAAAATATCTATTTTGAGTTTATTCATAACAGCAGCAAATCTAACTGAGTACTCCAGCCTTGAACAGAAGTCAGTCATCAAATTTTTGATCGATGAGAAGTGTAAACCATATCAAGTTCATAGAAAAATGGAGATGCATTTTTTTAGTCAAAAAAATTTTTATGAATTGACTAAACATGACTTTAGCACAATGAGCCTGAGAAGAAAAGACAGTCCATGGAGTGGAAACGTACTGACTCTCCAATAAAGAAAAACTCATCACTGTTGATTCCTATTGCTAACTCCTTAGACAAAATTCACCTTACTGAATGACCCTTGTATATATACTATTAAAAAACCTACCTGGTAAGAGTACCTTTTTAAAAACTAAGAACAGTTCTCAATACTCTCAACATAGAGCAAAATGGGCAGAGTATTACTAACGTCCAATTATTTTTGTTCCAACCAGTACATATGTGAGTGTTAGGATCATGGCTCACTATTTAAAGTTTTTAAGTCACAACTTAAAATTGTGGAGTCCATGAATATCAAAAAATTAAACAATTTTTGAAAGTTTATCTGTGAGTAGAAGAGGAAATTATTCAACAGAAATACATTTGAACAGGAAAAACAACTGCAAATGTTTTATACATTTTTATGCTTGGAAATTCAGCACTGTCATTTATTTCAAGTATTCTAAATTTAATTGGCCAAAGGTAAGCATTTCCATCCTGAAGACAGATGTAAGTTTTATTCATTACTCATTGAATTATTCAGACTTGAATCCTTTGTCTCGTTGCAAATTTTTTTGTCACAAGGACGAGGAAAAAATTTCCAACAAAATGATAAAAGTGACAACAAAATGGATTGAATAATAACTGCTTCATTTCAGAATACCAGACACTATAAATATTAACTATTAACTTCAATTTGGGAAAGTTAGAACCACATTGATAAGGAATATTTCTTTGAAGTAGTGATATCAAATCCTGAAAGAATTAAGACTGTTATAAAGAAGGACAACTAAGTATTAATTCTAATTTTTTGTCAATGAATTCCATAATTTTTTCCCCTCAATATAAGGGTTATTTTATCAGATTTTCATCTGCATGGCTTAAAAAAGTTATACAATTAATTTGAATAATTTAATCTAGTTTAAGGTATATTTTATGAAGCCAAAATGTTCAAGTATTAAATAAAGTAAAAGTAAAGTAAAGTTGGCTACTGTTGTTGAGGGTGACCTAAGGCTCCCTTTTCAATAGCTACTACACCGAGGTGTAGGGGAGGGCACTACTCCATTCCCTGGATTGCTCCACTTTACCCTTGATTCATACCTTATAAAGCTGAGTGTTAAGCAAGGAGGCATCAAGTACCTTTATTTGTGTTTTTGGTATGACTCGACCTGCAATTGAACCCCGGTCTCCCAGACCATTGGCGAACACTCTACTCATTAGGCCAATGGCAATAAAAAATGTTTTGACTTTTATCTGTGATTAGTTTATTGGTGCTAAATAAAAATAACCTTGGTGGACATCTTCTAAGTATGCTAATTTCATATTTCTTGCCAGGGGTAGTAGATATATACCTGTGTAATTCCAAACACACATACATTATAGATACTAAAAGTACTTGTCTATATACACAGACTGTAAGATGATCATCATAAAAAATTAAAATTTTACCCAACCCCTTATCCATAGGCAGATAAGAAAGATAAGTCAATTTTTAGAGTACATCTTTTTCAATTCAAAGTTTTCCTTCTCCAAGATCAATTACAGATATCCAGTCTGTCCAACCATTTACCAACACCAGGGGAAGGAAGAAATGGATTAATACTTTTCCCTGGGGCATTAGCAAGAATTGAGAGATAAACAGCCTCATTCACAATATGAATATTTTTCTATAATAACTTTTACATCACTTTTATTAAAGTTTATAATAACAATGGTTGTTTTTTTTTTACCAGTTACTGTTCTATTGACACTAAGTTTGGTGTATAAAAGATAACTTTGGGTTCATTCAGAGATCTCAAATATCCTCAAAAAACCCAAAAAATTAATAAATTTTTTTAACTGATATTTAACATGTTAATATTCTTCAGACTTGGAGCGGTAGTATTAACCTAAATATTAAAAAGGGGAAAGTCCCTATGGTCTAGTGGCTAAAATGCTGGACTACAATATTGTAGTAAGGGAGTTCACTTTAAAGGGTATAAATTCCCTTAGTCTCACTAGCTGTAGATGAAATAGCACCACTACAATTCTTCAACAAGAATGGCTTTGATATCAAATAACCCATAAAGGCTGATATGCTTTTAAACAAAGAAACCAGACCAAATATTAAAGATTAGTTCCTAAGCCTTTCTTTAGACTAGATGACCATTGGAATGAAATAGATTCCCTCTTAGCTGTTCAATACCTGACTATGAGAGGATCTAAGAGAACCATCTGTCTTTAATAACAGTTACCAAGACAGTGGATAATTAGTGTGAGATGGATACTCTTTTACAGTAAAATGGATAGTAAAACAAAAGTGGGAGAGAGAGGCAGATGCCACCTAAAAGTTAGTCTGGGCTGGAGCTGTTAACATAGTTTAAAATCTTTCCTGGCGTTGATTAACAATTCTTGAAAGTTTAGTTGAAATTGGGCCAAAAATGGTGGAGCTTTAGCTCAATATTTTACCAGTAATAATACCAAATGACGCACACAGATAAGTATATGTGAATGTTTGTAAGTTAATATATACTTGTACGTTGGCCACTGAATGGATTGCAGTATTTGGCATAAAATGTAATGATTTCAAAAAAGCACTCAACAATGAAGTAATTATAAAAAGCCAGTCACTTAATGGGAACGACTAAAACTTGAAAGAAAAACATTAGTTATGATTAACAAGCAAGTCTGCCCACCATTTTCAAATAAGCCTCTTCTGATTCATATGGCAAAGGGTCAAAATCATTTTAGACTCTTCATACAGCTGGCTAGCCATCAAGATTTATAAGGCTGATTAACCCACAGCATTCTCAGGTAGATAAATATCACAACAGTATAGAAATAGATGATTTACAGTCATGCTTACAACCAGATCATCAAGTTTAAGCATTGATGTTCACTACTTAAGTAGGTAACTAAATTGTAACACTATCCTATTAGTAGGGTTCAGAATATGTAGACTGTATCCACTACAGAGGGGTAATATACTATAAAAAAAGAGGTTCCTATGTATGATACTAAACTGCATCTGATGGTGAGGATCCAACTCTGGAGCTCTTAGAAGTGTGGAATCACTCCTTCATAGCCATTACTACCAGGCCCACTCTGAGATGGAGTGATAGTACCCGTTAGAGCAAGTATCCAATAGATCTTTTGAAAACTATTTGTATTAAATAGGAATATTTGAAACTATACAAATGATTATGTTTGGTTTCTTTGTTTAAAGGCATATCAATCTTCAGAGGTTATTTAATGCCAAAGCCATCCTTGTAGAAGAACACCAGTAATACTATTTAACCCATAACTGGGGAATAATGGGTTCATACCTTTCACCAGGGTATCAGTCCAAAAGTGGATGTAATCATACAACTGCAGTTTGAGCTCAATTACTTTGAGGCTGCAGTCCAGGACTTTAGCTATGACACCACAAGGACTCTCCCACTTTATAAATGAGTCAAAATACATGTTTATTATTATTAAATAGGAATAGTCACTTGATATAATTGTAAAAAAAGACTGACTCTGAACAAAAAATAACCCAATAAGGACTGATGTGACATATAACCAACCAATACTTTGTAACAAAACAAAGAAAAAAAATGGACTGTTTTAAACTGATCCATAATGAGTCTTGGTCTCAATTTCATTTAAAATCTTTGGAAACAGCTGAAATTAGCCATTGGAAAAATAATTCTATGAACATTCAAAGTCTTAAATGATTTGTAAAGGAAGACTGAGAAAAACTACCAGTTGAAAAATGTAAGAAATTTATAGATGGCAACAAAAATTGTTTAGAAACAATCATCATAGACAAAAGACATGCAAACAAATTTCTTTATTATATAGTTTATATTTTCTGTTTCTACTTTTCAAAATGTAGCAGACACCTGATCAAGACAGGAAAGTACAGACACTGAAATCTAATAAAGACAATAAAAATTGATCCAAATGAATCAATATATCATTTTTCTTGCTACTCACTGTTAGTACATGAGATGTGTATTCTAAAGGTATTGAAGCTGAGGCTATGCATTTACTACTTGCCCCTTGAAAAATAATGGTTCATTATTACAGTCTATAGAAGCCAATTTCAATTTTTTTGCTCTATTCCTTGAGGCATTTGGTAATCAAGATAGATAGATAGATAGATGCATGCCACATTTTCACATACTGGTGATACAAGACAAATCATTTCAATCTGCTGGCCCAATCAACTGGGGCTGCAGAATACACTGACTGCATATCTGCAGAGGGGTAAGACTCCCTCAATGAGTGTCCTGGATATGACACTAAACAATCTGATTGTGAAGCTTCAGTAATGCTGGAGCTTTGGGGAATATAGAGTACCCCTTCATTGACTTTACTCTCAGATCTACTCTGACCTGAAGTGGTAACATATGATAGGGTCCTATGTATGGGTTAAATATAACTAAACTGTGTAATTATGCTAAACTGAATTGTTTGAAATTAACTGTTTTTACATTTAACTGTGTGTAAACAGAAAACTATACTTTTACAAAACTGAATTGTTTGAAACTTTTATCAAAATGATTTAATTCAGTGTTAAATGACCCAAACGATGTAAAACAAAACAACCAACCAACCAACCATTTCAATCTGATTTTCAAAACTTTTCGTCTTTCTCCTTCTATATTTTACCTGTAGTAATATCAAACGATGCACACAGATGAGTATAAGTGAATACTTAAGAGTAAATATATACTTGTACATTGGCCACTGAATGGATTGCAGTATTTGGCATAAAATCTGATTTTTAAAAAGCACTCAGCCATGAAGTAATTATGAAAAGCTGGTCACTTAAAGGAAACAACTAAAACTTGAAAGAAAAACATCAGTTATGATTAACAAACAAATCTGCCAACCAACCTCAAATAAGCCTCTTCTGATTCGTATGGCAAAGAATCAAAATCTAGAAACCCTTTGAGCTCATTTCACTAGTATACCTGTGGTACTTTTATTGTCCCCTACATCATAGCATTGGTTTAACAGTGCAGAGATCATGCTCAAATGGCATTTAATTGTTAATTTAGACTCAGGAGCTCTGGGCTCAAAGGTTAAAAAAAACTTTTCATTTTCTGTTGTTTTATTCCCTTTATTAGCCAACAAAATGCAAGAAGCTATTTTTGAGCCTTACCTATAAAAAATACCCCAGTATATGAGTAGTTCAGCTCAAACCTTTGGTGCTTGATCCTCTATTATTTATACCAGCACACTGAATGCAATATAAAATCTAGAAACTTATTTTTTATTTTAAAAGAATTCTCCTTCTATAGGGTATATAAGATTACTCCTAGATTAACACCAGTTTTCCACTAGCATTTCCATTGAGCAAAGCAAAGCAGAAAAGTAAAGAGTTTAGATAAAAAATTTTAAAAAGAAACAAAATCTGAATATCAGCACAGGTGAAAAATCATACATAATTGTAATAATCCGAGTCAAGTAAGAACATTAAGTTTATAAGTCCCAAAAATTCACTCTAAACTGTCCAGCATGACACAGAGCATAATGGTTATTAGTGTTGGTTCCCTAAGCTTCTAAGGATACAATCATCTGGAGGTTGCAAGTTCAATCCTGACTACAGGCAAGTAACAATACAGGAATTCTTAATGCTTGTACCTGGTTATGGTTAATGGAATCAGAACAGGTGACCCCCGTGGATTCAATAAAGTTTGAAGTTCTGTGAAGGTTCCTGAGTTTGACAAACACTTGAAGGAGGCCCAAAGACATATTGGTGAAAACATTGTGGAAATAACAATGAAGACAATAGTCTGAAAACCCTTAATGATAAAAATCATCAAGCCTTGTCTCAGAAATTCAAACAACTAAAGTAGAAGCCATTCTTCTGTTTAATTGTAAAACCATCATTAAGTATATATCACAAGAGAAAAAGCAGATGCAATATCATAAAATGAAATATAGAGTGTTTAAAAAAATATAATATCATTTAAGATGTCCAGGGTGTTTAAAACAAATGTTAACATTTCTACAGGAATTTCTTTATGATATATTAGTTTTTAAAAGTCTCCACTTGTTCACCATCTATGTCAACACATTATTGAAATTTTTCCCAATTATTCTTCATAATATCAGTTCTGCTTTCTAACAAAAATACTGCCATAGAAATATTAACATATTTTTTGATATATGGGAGATTCCAAGAATATGTTGACAGGGTTGGTTGGTTGGTTGGTTTTACAGTGTATCAACCCTTTTTGAGTCATTTAATGCCCAATTAAATTTCAACATTGGCCTAGCTATTAAAAAGGGAACCTTCAGGTCACCCTCTACTAAGGTCACCAACTTTACTTTGATGACCAGACATTAGCATGATGGTTAGAGTGTTTGCCAATGGCCTGGGAGACCTGAGTTCAATCCCAGGTCATGTCATACCAAAGACTTTAAAAATGGTACTTGATACCTCCTTGTTTAACACTCAGCAATATAAGGTCGTATCAAGGATAAAGTGGAGAAATTCAGGGAAGGAGCAGTGGCCTCCGCTACACCTTGGTGTAGTAGCTATTGAAAAGGGAGCCTTGTGGTTGCCCTTGACTACGGTCGCCAACTACTTTTACTTTTGTTTACAAAAAGTTGGATGTCAAAAAGGTTCTATTTCAAACAATTCAGTTTAGCACCAGTTTACAGTTTCAATGTCAAAAACAGTTCTATTTCAAACAATGCAGTTTAGCATAAGTACACAGTTTAGTCCTATTTAAAAATGTTTCTATTTCAAACAGTTCAGTGTTGCATAAGTATGCAGTTTAGATGTCGAAACAGTCTTACTTCAAGCCATTCACTTTAGCCTAAGAACACAGTTTAGTTCTATTTGACCCATAGATAGGACCCTATCAGGTGCTACCACTCCAGGCTAGTGGACCTTGGAGTGATGGTAATGAAGGGATACTCCACATTCCCCAAAGCTCCAGTATTACTGGAACTTCACAATCAGATTGTTTAGTGTCATATCTAAGACACTTGTTGGTGGGGTCTTACTCCTCTGCAGAGGTGCAGTCAGTGTATTCTACAGCCCCAGCAAACTGGAAAAGACAGGGATGATGAACATGTGGAGACCATTTGAAATTATACCATAAATGTACTTCTATAAGGGTATTAACACTTTTTTGAATTGCACTGCATATTTACACTTTATCAAAATTTGAAAGAAAGTTGTCATAGAAAATGGATTTGGCAAGCCAAGTTCAAATTCTGGGCTCAGTTGTTTGTATTTCCCTTTGTGACAATTATTATTAATGGAAAAATACAAAAATACAGCTCATCTCAAATGTAGAACCCTCTGTTGTTTATTCCCCATGTTCTGCTTCTGAGGTTGTGGAAGAATGTGAAAACAATCAACAGACACAATCTGTTGGATAGATTTTTTGTTCTAGAAGGAACAAGCTTTTCTTGTATTTTCAGGTGGTTCATTTACTCTCAGTCCACTCTAAAGCTTGTCTCTCTTGTGTGCCAAGCCACCAAAAGAGAGCAAATTGAAAAAGCAAGCTTCTTTTATTGGGTTTCACAGAACACCAAACCCTTACACTCACTTTGCATGGGTTGCATCACCTGACCAGCCCCCACTACCGCTTAGTCGGCAGATTAAGTCCAGTGATTTCACTGACTTTTGGTTAATTGCTGCTTTCAGTCTGGAGTATTAGATAAAACATATTTTATTACACCTAGCCTACTGAATGAGATGTTAAACTTTGTCAACTTTTGAGTTGAATAAATTTCTTTTTTATCATTAGGAATTGAGGTATACTAATGGATTTGAAACAGTAAAATAAAAAGTTTAATTTGATATTCTCTGGCAGCTCACTTTTTTTAAATAACTTATCTATTTACACTCACAATGTTATAAATATTGCATAAAAATATTTCAGTGATACACATTTGCAACAATTCTATTTATTTCTGAATATATTGTACAGGTTAAATCATGTGCACCAATAATGGTGACCAGAATTGTTTGGGATAGAAAAACTGGAATATTCTAAATATTCTTCTCACCAATTTCAGTCTGAATTTCCAAGACAAAATGTCACTTTTAGATTATTAGCCTGACACAATTACAAGTTAAATTTTGATATGAAATGTTCACTCTATAATGTTTTATCTCTGAGGTTAATGGAGAAATGTTGGCTCAAGTGCATTGACAAAGAAGGAGATTATGTTGAAAATAAGTATTTTTGTGTTAAATAGATTTTCTTTTTTCATTATTAGGAATTTTGGTATAGCAATGCATTTAAACCAGTTAAATAAAAGGCTTAATTTGATATTCTTGATAATGTGGCAGATACCTGATTAAAGCAGGAAGTTACACTGAAATCTAATAAAAAAAAATTGATCCAAAGGAATCAATGTGTAATTTTTCTTGCCTTTCAGTGAGTTTATATAAGAAAACTATTGAAAAAGTACCAAGTTTCACCACATCATATCACAAGGAGTTAGAGAGAAGTGGGAGAAGTGTGTTGAATGCCAAGTGGACTATTTTGAAGAAAATTAATGTGTAAGGATACAGTTCATAATTATCTCCCTTAAATGATTTGTATGCTCAGCAGGGCAGTCACATGACAGCTCCAAAAATCACTCTCAACTTCTTTTTGTCTCTGGTCTTTAAACACTAGAAACGTTATCTATTACCCCTGCCAAAGAATGGTAAAGCCACATTGGTTATCTTATCTATCCATATTAAGTAAGCTTTTTTCTATTTTGTACCCCTTCATTGAATAACATGTGCATAGTTCTAACTGTTGGTACATGTTTGAGTATAATTTCCCCTTAATACCAATTGTAGGTAAATTGTGAATATAAATTGATTGATTGATTGATTTTAATGGCTAGGGTTATCATTCTAAGTCTAGCTGTCAGGGAATTGCATTTATTGTATGTGCATATTTACATTTTTGATATAGTCATTTCATAAGAGGTTTTTTTTTCATACACAAACCTATTGAATACAAATGATTTTTTATCCAGATCTATTTGACCCAGAGATGGAACCCTAACTGGTACTACCATTCCAGGTCTGAGTGGACCAGAGAGTACTAACAATCAAGGAGTACTTCACATTTCCCAGATCTCCTGAACTAGAGCTTTACCATCAGATGCACTTTAGAGTCATACTGGAGACACCTCTTGGAGTGAGGTGTTTATTCCCTCTGTTGGGGATACAGTCAGCATATTATAAGTCAGGGTGGATGTACAAATGAGTTTATCTTGCCTTTCCTGCAGTTGTGTTAAATGTTAGTACATCACAGAAAATACTAATGCTAATATTGGTCCTTGGTAAGTGGCAACTCAACTAAAACCTCTTCCCGACCATAAAGCATTGAATAAACATTTTGTTCATGGTTCTTTTCTATCTTGTTAAAAGGATCTTCAGTCTTTTGAACACTTAACATGAAATAAGTAATGAACAGTCTGCTAAAAAAAAGAAAATATTTTTGATACAGTTTAATATTTAAAAAGTGTCTGATATTCCTAAAACTTAAAAAAATGTAGAGAATGTGCAAAAGAAAGAAAAAAAAAGAAAGGAGAAAATGAGATATGTCTATGCATGTTGCATCAGGTGGTTAAGAATTCCTGATCTATTTTGTTTTCCTTGTAACATGTGAAAAGATTTTCTTCTTTTTTTCTTTTTCTTTTTTAACACAAACACACCTGAAATCAATCGAATCATTTTTATCAAGTGTCGAATTTCCCTGATTTTTCATGGCAGTTCATTTTGCTCTACTTTTATTTCTCAGTACTGAATCACAGCCAACCAATCCAAGTTGAACCAGGTAAAAAAAATAATTCCCAAGGCTGTTGGAACATCGATCAAGTATTTGTTTTGGATAATTAGGGGCGCACTGTAGGGAAGATAATTAAACACTGGACAGAAAAAATTATATCAGTGGAAATTGCCATGGTCTAGTTTGTGCCAGGAAAGTCTAGTTATATTTGACTAAGATAAAAAAAAAGTTGTATAGATTTATAGAGACGAGAATAAAAAATAGGGAAAGTATTCCAAAGGGCTATTTACAAAAAGGGAAAAACAAACAGCTAATATATATAATGTATAAACATATATAAAAATTTATATGTTTATTTCTGGTTTGTTTATTTTATAGGTTACTTTACTTCATATGAAGGAGAAACATCCAAAATACTAACATTTTACCAATTATTTTTTCAAGTTGATTTGCCATTTAAACATGTTGCGTATATATATATATATATATATATATATGTATATTTATTTTATTTTATTTATTTTTTTTTTTTTGTGATTCAAGATTGAGTGAATGGATGTTATTCTTACGAGAAAATACGAGACAAACTTGAAAGCTCTATTACACCTGCACAACTCCACGAACTAGATAACAGACTTTCCGTAATCATTAACAAAAGTGATTACAAACACAAACTTACACTTCAAAAAAAGCTCAACAATCTCTACAAAGGACATCTACTTATTCCTAATAATATTGATAAATTTATCAATCTCTCGGACTGTAATTTATCAATCTCTCGGACTGTAATTTATCAAAAATGTTAACCAACAAAATAAACAGTGTACTACCCCATCCAGTCAACAAACATATATCAAACTTTATTAGAACATCAAAATAATAAACAAAAACTTCAGATTCTCGAAGCACTACATATTAGAGGCCTGCAGCCGACACTCAATAGAATTAATTTTCGAACCAGTGCTAATGTACTTAAATGTCTTTAGCTACTGGCACTAATTATAGAATTACATTTAAAAGCAAACGCCATAATTTTCAACGGCAAAGACCCCCTTACACAGTAGTAATATGCTAAAACAAAAGTTACATCACTTTTGTAATAGATTCTCCCCTGATGATGGCCCAAAGTCGGGCAGAAAGTACTAGGGATACATACAACTATGGACAATACATAAATCAATTCCCTCCGAATACGATAAAAGTGATTCGGGAATTCGAACGGATCCAATGAAATTTGCATATATATATATATATACACTTGGGTTGATATACTATTAAACACTAACCAACCAACCAACCAACATACAGACACTACTTATCAGTATATTAGCCTTATCAGTGGACCTTAGAATTTGTTGACAGCTTCCTCTGTAAAACCCCACCCCCAAAAAGTTTCCACCACTAAACTGCATTTGATGGTGTGCATACCAGCTCCTTGATGCTTTTTTCTGGTTGAAAATTAAAATACACGTCTTGACTGATGTTTGCCTGAATGCTAGTTTTATTCTACTTCAATTCAAGACACCGTGAAATACTGAAATAAAAAGGGTTTAAACAACAATTAATAGTTAATATTCTTACAATAAGGGGTCTTATAAAATACAGAAATTTTACAGGAAAGTTGGGAAAATGAATTTACCTGTGCGCTATAACCAGTATCAAAGAACTATTAAGGTCCAATTCTTAACAAACAAAATTCCCTCCAAATCTTACAACTGATCCCAGCCTGGGCAGAAGTCACTTTGCATTTTGGGATTTCTAACAGATATGGGTCCTTATGTAATTGTTTCCCTTACACTGACCACGTTAATCTACCAGGAAGAAGGAAAGGATACATGTCTAAACTACAGTGCACTAAGGGCAACAGCTACAGTGTAGCTACAGTTCTGGAGATTGATAAGTGTTAAGTACCTCTTCATTTCCATTACTCTCAGGTCCACTCTGACCAACAGTGGTAGTATCTGTTAGATTTCTATTTATGGGTCAATAGATGTGTTTAAAAATTATTTGTATTCGACAGGACTGTGTACATCTCTGCTGAGAAGTAAGAGCCTCCTACCAACAAGTGTCTTGGATATGGCATTAAACAATCTGATGGTGAGGCTCCAGACTCAGAGCTTTGGGGAATGTGGAGTACCTCTTCATTGCCATTGCTCCCAGGTCGACTCTATCCTGGAGTGGTAGCACCATATAGGGTCCTATCTATGGGTCAAATAGAACTGTTTGACATTTAAACTGTGTGCAAACAAATAACTTATGGTAAATTGAATTGTTAAGATAGAACTGTTTGATCATTTAACTACCAATTCAATTAAACATGTTTAATTGAATTGTTAGTGATACATAGCAATACTTAGAACCATTTAGATGTGTGTAAATGAATGAGTAATATTGAAGAGAATGATTAGTGTTAAATAGCAATATTTGAAATCCTTTAACTGCACGTTTGAATTAAATCATTGGTATTACATAGCAATAATTGGAATCATTAACAGTGTGCAAATGAATGAACAATGTTGAAATAGAATAATTAGTGTTAAATAGCAAAATTTGTAACCACTTCACAGTCTGCAAACAAGATTAAAATGGAACAAAATTATTAGTGTTAGATAGCAATAATTAAAACCATTTAACTGTGTAGAAACAATAGCAATACTCGTGTGCAAACAAATTAGTTCTGATTTAAAAATGAAATTATATATAAACTATTCACTAATAAATTATATATATATTCATTTAAATGTGTGCAAAAAAAATGACTGATATTAAATTGTTACTGTTACATAGTAATACTTGAAACTATTTAACTGTGTGCAAACAAATGAATAATCGTAAATAGAATAATTCTTTACGAAAGAAATACTTAAAACCATTTAACTGTGAGCAAAAAAAATGAGCACAGGCTCATTTAAAAATGTTACCAACAAAATGGAAACCAATCCAATCTACTTACATGAATACTTACATTCATATAAACAGGATATGGCATTAAATAACCTACCAATAAAACCCAACAAACCAAACCAAACTAACTTTTATTGCTTTGTTTTATTTTCAGGCCTTAAAATGTTGATTTAGATCATTTTTTCTCATTGTCTTCATGTTGTGGCCCCAGAAAGGGTCACTAATGAAAACACAAACACAGATATTCGATAACAGATTATATTACACAAGAAAGATAGAGTTACATAGAAAAGGTAAAAAGTCTTGTATTGTCCGGATAACACCAATATTGATCTGCCCTCTGGCAGCAAAATCTCTAGTACTAATAACGGTGAGAAGAGTCCATTATGATAAGATGGGTAAGGCTCCCACAACAGTTCATAATAGAACACAATAAGAAAAATTGATCTAAATCAACATTTATGTTACATAAAGAAAAGAAAATAACATTACATAAAAAAAAGAAAATAATGTGGCTAGTTATTTCATGCCTATGAAAATCAACCCTAAAAAACAAAATCCTTCAAATAATATAACTCAGATGAATAGATTTCTAGCTAAAATAATAAAAGTAAAGAAAAGTTGGGGACCTTATCAAGGGTGACCCAAAGGCTCTCTTTTCGATAGCTATTACACCAAGGTGTAGGGGAGGACACTTCTCCTTTCTCTGGATTGCTCCAATTTACTCTTGATCCCTACCTTATATTGTTGAGTGTTAAGCAAGGAGGCATCAAGTACCATTTTTTGAGTCTAGGGTATGACTCGACCTGGGATTGAACCCAGGTCTTCCGGGCAATTGGTGAACACTCTTACCATCATGCCAATGTCTGGTCATCAAAGTAAAGTTGGCAACCTTAGTAGAGGGTGACCCGAAGGCTCCTTTTTCAATAGCTACTACACCGAGGTTTAGGAGAGAGTGCTACTCTATTCCCTGGATTGCTCCACTTTATCCTTGATACATGTCTTATAATGTTGAATGTTAATCAAGGAGGCATCAAGTACCATTTTTTGAGTCTTTGGTATGACTCGACCTGGGATTGAACCCCAGGTCTCCCAGACTCTACCCATTAGACCAATGGGTAAAATAATAATCATCTTTAAAAATCTCAAATGAGTTGTACTCCCCATTTTTCAAAGAATATATTTTTGCTTCACCTTTATTAGATTTTGACTGTAAATAATTTTTTTCTGTTTATTATATAAAGGGAATTTAACAATATGAAATCAGGTCCCATAGATTTGAATCCCATCTCACTTGTGTATGTATGTGTGTGTGTATGTGTGTGCATATGTGAGTCAGTGATCTGTTCCATTGACCCAGACATTGAGTGGTCAACATCAAAGATTCTAGTAGTGACTGAGAATTATACTTTGAGTAAACCATCTTAAAAATATAAGCCTGAGTAACATTGATGACAGAGTTGTCACTGATATATATATATATATATATATATATATATATATATATATAAATCAAATACTCCAATATATATATATATATATATATATATATATATTTAAAAAGTTTTTATTTAGTTCAAAGAGTAAAAATAAAATTTTTCTAAAAAGTTAGATTGGTCCACAATGAGATTATTTTAAAAAAAATGTTAATTTCATAAAATATTTATTACATCCTTTATTTTATTTTTTTAATTTTATTTTATTATATTTTATAATTTTGTTTCCTTCTAATGCATTTCAGTTCTCTTTAGAATATATATATATATATATATATATATATATATATATATATATATATATATATATATATATATAATAGTATAATCATATTAAACATATTGAATAACTAACCATCCATCCTAACAAAATGAACCAATCCCATCTATAATTTATAAATGAAAAAAAAAGACTCTCTAAATAAATATAAAACTCACTGCAACAAGTGATCTAACATGATCCCCTGAAGATGACCAATGAAATGGTAGAAAGCGCTTGGGCTAATATAAGGTTCTTTCTTTACCAACTTGACCCAGAAGTAAGAAGACGAGTGAGAAGACATAAACATCTTCACTTAAAGATCTTAAAAAAGAAACAATCTGCAGTATTCAACCAAACCTGTTTTTTATATATATATATATATATATATATATATATATATATATATATATATATATGTATATAATTTTTTTGTTGTAGATCCAAAGACAGAATAAAGAGAGAATAAATTTTTGTTGTCCATCCAAAGTCTGTGATTCAGTTTATCCACTTTTCCATTTATTTTCTCACATATATGGTTGTTGAATCCTGCAAATCTCTGTCATTTCTTGAAGTATTTAAATTACAAACACACAAACAAGTGTTATTTGTCAGATTATTAAATAAATATATTGTCAAAGCATTGACTTTTCCCAGTGACACAGAGAAGAGATACTTTTAGCAGAACAATGAATGAAAAAGTCAACTGTCTGCAATTCTCAATGGTTTGTTTCAATCAGTTTGACCTTTCATTGCATTAAAGACATATTTTGTTTTAGTAATACAATTATTTGTTATGTCATTGAAGCAAAGAAAATGCTTTGAACAAGGACATATATTTTACAGCTGAATTACCTTCCTGAAACCTGCTTGTTAAAGTTTGTGAATCAGTACCATAAACTCTTGGTAGTTCAGAGAGGTGGGTAACAGGTCTTTTAAGATGCTTATGAGAATCTGTTTTGTAATTACTAAAGAGCATTATTGAAAAAGGACTTGGTAATGATGATGATGATTATATTTAACTGAAGATTACCTTTAGAAAAATCTCTAGTTATATCTTATATTAATAATAGAAATCACAAAATATTCAAATTTAAAATTTAAAACCTTGCACCAAGATCCAGGTGCAGATCCATGGGGGTCTTATGAGAGATCAACGCCATCATTGTATAATGTACAATATATCTGCATAAAATTCTGTATTGTTGATATAAGACTAAAATGCATCTGGTGGTGAGGCTCAATTTCTGGAGCTTTGAGCAATGAAGAGTCACATTAGTGGCATTGCTCCCACATCCACTCTATCCTGGAGTGTTAGTACCTGTAGGGTCCCATCAATGAGTCAAATAGATCTGCTCAAGATAGGTATTTACCAGTTTAAAACAATTGTGAATATATATTTTTGTACTGTATGTAATTGGAGACTACAATTATTTAATGATTTTGGCAAAAAAATAATGCAACAAGCATTGATATGCTTTAAAAACCAACCAACCAACCAACCATATAATGGTTCTTTAGCCAGAACAAAGTTTTGTGCTGTATTGATTTTCATGAAAAATGTCAAGAAAATGTCAAGCTGAAAATCAAAAACAAACTTAGGTGGATACTCAAGATATTTTTTCGCATTTCATTTATACCTTTTATTTATTTATTTTTTTTTTTTCAGAGCTGAGACTTTTCCTGTCATCATGTGGGATGACCTGACATTCACTGTAATTTTATTCAAGCAGAAAACTATTTCAATTATACCACAAAGAAAGACAGTCAATATCTGACTCATCATTAGAACTGATACTTTGTCCTGAATTTATATATTTATTTAGTTTATTTACACACAAATAATTCAGTGGTTAGCACAGCGGACTGTAAACAAAAGAGATTTTACTCCATAACAAGTAAAATAATTGTATAGATTCTGAATCAGAAAGCTTAATTGATTCCAGGTTAGAATCGTGCACAGGTACTACACGGTCGTAACACTTAAGTAGATGTTATGACTGTATGCATAAACAAACTAAATAATAGTATCATCATCCTCATCATCAAGACACACTAACAGCACAGATTATTTTGACTCTCTCTCATCATCCATTCCTATTGACTATCGCTTTTGGTAAGTTTTCTAGATTGCATCCAGTGTTTACACAGAGCTGATGATCATAAGTCTTTGCTCATTGACTAAAACAGGTGTGTCCATGAGTAGGAGTCCATAGGTTCTTCTTTAATTGCCTGACCTGTCTTTTACATCTTGATTGGAGGGTTTGTGTGATGGGATGTAAGTGGCAGTAAATCTGCTGTTTTGTAAAGTGCTACTTCCAGGAATTGTTCAAAAGAACACACAGTATCCTTGTGTAGTTCCCATTTAACTTTTTTATTCATCAAAAGTTGAAGAAAATATTTGTGAAACCAGGGAAATTGTTAGTTTTTATATTTGGCTCTTTTCTTTAGTCTTAAAGCAGCATCTCATTAGATGAGGCAAATAAGAGAATGTAGTACTACCTGACTGAGTGACTGACGACAAAATTTCAATCATGAGAATTCCTGTAGTAGGTATGAGAGATAGTCAAAACTTTGGGATTTTTTAAAATGAGTCAATCAGTTAGTTACCGAGAGAGTGACAAATCAAGACCTAAATTTCAGGGGGAAACTGACCCAAATTGGAAGTGGGCTACAATATGTCAAAGAATAGATCTTTCTTTGACTGACTAAAAAATACCACCTAATGTCTTCCTGTTTTTGAGACTTATCCAAGGAAAAGTTGTAACATCAGCTATGAAGTGAGTGGAACTTTTCGGTAAACACATGTCTAACTTTTCCTCTCCTTATATGAACAACCTCATCCTGTCTTTGTCTCAGCCGACTTTCTTCAAGATGTCCAAAACTGTACAGGAAAAATCCTAATCCAAATTCAATCACCAAACTTTAAAAATTTGTCTATTTTTGGTAAAATGTACAACAATTGATTAAGTTAGTGCATGGCCAAAAATAAAGGGTACCCAGTAAGAATTTAACTCACTAAGGTCTGCAAGACAAGCTTGCTAACCATGATACCAATCACCATGCCTAACAAGCTAGTGAAGTAGGTGAAATATAAATGATCATCTACTTGAGAACAATAAGTTATGTCTTAAAGTTATGTTAATTAATTTGTCTAATTATTTACTAATTACATATTTCCTGCATTCAACTCAACCAGTTAAGGTCAAAAGGTCACATTTAGGTTTCTTGTACTTTAATCGACCAGTCAAATCAAGTGCACCCCAAAACAAAGTGGTCTCAGATCTTAGACAACTAATTACACACAACCTTTCTACTACTTATAAAGTTAAATATGAGTGTGTGTGTATATGTGTGTGTGTGTATTTACCAACCCCTCCGTTTGGGCAGGATGTGACACAGTGTCAGTTTTTAAGTGGTGTTTTACAGGTTTGGATTCAGAGTTTTCCTTCTTCTAGATTAGCCGCCTAACCAAGGCTAAAGAACCCAGTCTGCCTTGCTATTTACTCATAGCTGGAGGGAGAATAAAAGGATTTATATCTTTCCCAAGAGTATTAGTGCTTTGTGAAATGCAATCAGCTTCATTCAAGATTTGAACTCCTGTCACCAGATTCATTTCCTTCAACGATAACCTTTACCCCACATGCACGATGTGTGTGTATGTGTGTGTGTGTTATCATCTCTCTTGTCAATTATTAGCTGTGTAAAAGTTTTTGTTGGATGGTTTACTCCACATATAAAAACATATTGTATTATTTAATACCAAATTCAGTCTTTTGTTGTTTTTTTTGCAAGCAATTATATGATTTCAAGTAACTAACAATGATAATTAATTGTAAACAATCATAGCTTTGGATGGTTGGGTTTTATGGCATATCAACCCTTGTTGGTTATTTAATGCAAATACTGTTTATACATATATATATTAAATATATAGGATTTGTGAACAAATAATTTGTATGCAACATTTTAAACTAGCCAGAGCTCATTTGCATACAGTTAAATGGTTTCAAGTATTGCTAACACTGACAATTCAATTTAACATAAGTCATTTATTGCACACAGTTAAATGATTAAACAGTTCTATTTGACCTAGACATGGGATCCTAACAGGTACCACCACTACAGGTAAGAGTGGACCTGGGAGTAATGGCAATGAAGGGGTACTCCACATTTCCCAAAGCATCAGGACTCACCATCAGATAGTTCAGTATCATATACAGGACAATTGTTAGTGGTAGGAAGGAGTCTTACTCCTCTGCAGAGATGCAGTCACTAATTCTACTGCCCCAATCTTGTCCAAAAGTGAATGCAGTTGTGCAGTTGGAGTTTGAACTTATGTATGTTGATATTGTAGTCCAGCATGTTGGCCATTATGGCACAGGGACTTCCCTCAATAATGAATTGGCAATTCAATAATGTTAATATGAGGAGATGTTAACATCAAGCATGCATATATATATATACACACCCATACTTATCTGATGGAAAATAAAATCAAAACACTCTGAATATGTTTAAGTATCAAATTATAACTCAATATTGAATACAAAGGTAATATAGCTGGATTACAGTAAATTATCTAATATTTGAAAAGAAGAAGCAGATATTGAGTATTAGAATTATGGGAGTGTCAATAAAAATTGGAAGAGAATAAAAATAAAAATTAGCCCTATAAGCCCTAACCTTTATCTTAACCTTTTCGCTGTTAAACTTTCTTCCCCCACCCCCAATTTTCTTATTCTGAACTGTTTAAAAACTTAAACTTGTAGAGGCTTGCTTCTCAAAATGGCAGGCAAGCTTGGTGATTGACCTGACTTGCACAATCAAAAATGTTTTCATTTCTCTCATTGGACAATTTCATGAAATATTTCTTGACACAAAATATGTACATAAATATCATTTGGTGAAAAACCATCCAACCAGCAAAATTTCTAGCTTTTTCCTTTTTGCTTTTGTGTGTGTGGACTTATAAGTTAATAAATCTTATTGAATTGTTTATGTTGAGCATTGCTTGAGCAAGAAGACAATAATGATGAAATATCAGCTGGAAAGTAATGTTTTTTAGAGATATGAATTTGGTAATTCACCATTAACCTAACTAATTCAACTTTTAAACATTAAAAAGAAACACCACTTTCTGGCTGAGGGATGGGAAATAGTGTTGTCTCTTGAAAAATCAATATGGCCACCTTCTAAGATTCTACATTTTTTTAATGCATAAAACTTCCTAAATAAAAAGACAATGATTGAATTTTATTCTTATATTGATTGTGAATGTAACTACTATATTTCTATTTCCCAGCAGACTATTTCTAAATAAGAACCCTGACTTTTTTCCCCTGTTGAATTCAATTTACTTCTACCAAGCACGGTGTTTGTCTCTGCCTCTCACCAGACAGGACTTGACACAAGGTCATTGACCTGAAGGTCGATTATAGTGGGGGTTGAGGGAGGGGAGGTCAGGCTTGAGCACTCAAACCCAACTGGACTATGCTGGTCATCATCGCCCACCCGAAGGTGGCCCAGCTGAAGCCGGGGGGGGTCTTTCGGCCTTGAATCTGTCCTTGACTTTGAACACAGCACTGGACTGAAGCCCGGCAGAAGTATATGTAAATCTAAGGACATTTTTCTCTCACGCTTTAATGCTTTATTTGAACAGGTACTCAATGTGATAGTAACTACAGAGAAACCAATTTAACAGTTTCTTGTGTGAAGTGGCTAGTAATAATTTGGCCGTGAGAATGAAAAGGACAAAAGAACTTTGACAAACAAGAAATAACAAGAAAATAGAAATACTGGAATTAGATAACAGTGACTTTTGTATGTATGTTATGATGCAGAGAGAATCCTTAGTTTGCAATTATTTTAGTGATGGAAGTATATTTCCATGACAGTCTTTGAGGGTATAAGTACCAGTAGGTGAAAAACAGGAAATTACTTATGTGGCTACCGAAGATTTGGTCGAAGATTTTTGGTTATTGATGTCTGACTCAGTTAGCTTCTTCTTGCCCCATTTTAGTTCGTTGGCGTCTTCTTGTCTGCGAAGGCAGCAAAGGGATAAAAAGAAGAAAGAAAGGAGGCGGAGAGAGAAGATATCTTTTCAATTTTAACTTTATTTTATTTGGGTTTTTGCACGGCTACTTTATAGCGAGGAATGTCTGCTTTGGCTGTTTAAGAACCCTCGTTTCTCCCAAATCAGGCGTTGAAATTTATTAGTCGTCACCTGTGGTTAATAAGTCCAAATTCAGTGTGGTCATGTCCAGTGGTGTTTTCATATTGATCGCTAGCAGCAGACACAACTCGCAGTGGGGATTCTGGAAAACTGAAAGTGGGGAGGGGGCCCTCTGGTGAGATTTTTCCGCGGAGGAGAGGAGGGAATTCAAGCAGCGTCTTTATTTTCATACTACAACACTATCGTAATAGGAACGAGTTTTAGTATAAATAAGTTACTTCACTAAATTAAATGGAATAACTTTTCATTCATAGTAATTGAGTTCTAATCTATTCTTGCCCTCTTTTCCACTTTTAAGTTGTTGGGCCACAAGAGCTGTTAACTGCAAAATCAAATCAACGTCAATACTACCAGAACAGTGTGATTTGTCAGCTCCGATTTTATCCTCTTCAAAACTGTTCCGAAGCACAAAAAATAAATGCCAAAATTAAATAAGGCAACGAAATCGATCAAAATGCTGTGGACACTAGAGGCATACAAAAATCAACTAAAAAATTAATTATTTTTCGGCAAACTCCGGCCATACGATCAAGAAGTCACTTTGAAATAAGAAAATAATTTAAATAATATCATTTCTCCATCGCCATGAAACAAAACATCAAATTGGGCAATTGGATTGACACAAACCCAAGTTAACATACCAAGTTAATGTTGTAGCAGAAGGAATTTCGTATTTTTGTTTGGCGCGTAATTTAATTCGACTGTCAAGGTCGACGCATAATTTCACCCAATCAGGATGACTTATCCTATTCAATCCGGACATCTTTTCGGGCAGCACAAATTGGGGAAACCGTCAAACACTTTCTTTGGCTGAACAACTTCGTTCAGTGCAGACGTCTCACTGACTGCTCTTCAATAGCAGCAGCAGCAGCATGGACACAATGAGGGAAGCTATCTAATTTATGGATCCCTTGCGTCTATTTCTCTTAGACCAAGGGTTCCTAGTTGAATACGAATTAGATAAATTCAATACGCCACACACAGGAACAACTTTACGTCACCCCCAAAATTGGCTATGTCGACCGCGATGCCAAATTTCGCTCCGACACCTAGCGATTTCACCTCTGGGCAACATTTTCTGGAGACATTCACATTTCTCCCCGAAACAACCAGAACCACAAACTCACGGTGACTTCAACGTTTCTCTCCTCAAACAGCAAACACGACTTTTGCTAAACCATGGCGAACGTCCAACAACACGTGCTGCTTTCTCCACTCTCTCATAACTCCAAATAGTTCCCTTATTTCCTTCCAACGAGACTTGCAGTATAAATGTAAACTCTTTATTACATTCTTCCATTAAAAACCTTCATGTAAAAGCTAACGGCATCTTCGTCTTACTTCTTCATCCTCCTTTATTAACAATAACAATTAAGGGAATAACACACACGCGCAAGAATACATTTCTTCGCCAAAAACAATAACAAACATCACTCTCGCTAAAATGTAAATTATTTCACATCAAAATTCAAATAAATTTACTTCTTAAAGAGCAAAGTCAATTTACCCAGCTACGAGCTCAAAAAATGTAAGCTTGGTCGAATGGTCTGGCTCGTAGTTTAGTCGGTAACCGGATAATTCACCGACGAGTAATTAATTCACTAGGCCCATTATGAATGCTCGTTTGCACGTTGACGAAATTGACGAAATCACTACTTATAAATATTTTTGGAGAAATTATTTCTCACTGAAAAAAATTCCACACAGATTGAACAAAAAAAATCAATGCAGTTTAATTCTGCGATTATCGTGATGGCTATTAAATTCGTCAACAAAACATTCCAAGTCTATTCCTTCAACTCACAAATTTTCAATCGATAAGCACTTGGTCGTCATTCATTGAGTTTCTCAGAAATATTTTAACTTGTTTCATTTTTGAGAAGCTTCTTTCACATAATGCACTTGTAACCGGGAATGTCACTGATATTAACAATTGTATAAACAATCAAATACTGTTTTATAGCTGCACAAATAAGAAAGGAATTTTACAAAAAATTTTGGTGGGTCAGGTTGTTTCAGTTGTAAACTTCCTTACAAGAGGAATTTCAAGTTATAAATCAACTGCTTTGAGTAAGTAAGCGGCCGCATAATCTTTCAAATCTTCTATAAATAAAAAGGTGTGCCCTCCGGAACAAAGAGCTGAAATGCCACAAAAAATGACCAGACTCATTAGAGAAACGGTTGTCCAATTCATTAATCAAATACTCTAAAATTGGGTAAAAAATATTAATATGAATATCACTTGATGAAGATGTTGTTGGCCTTTGACCGGTGGATGCTAAAACAATAAATTCGTCGAGCTGTTTAGGCTTTCTTTGCTTGCATGAAATTGCAAGTGAAATGTTGCATTTTTTGAAGAGTTCAGTAATCGAATCAGAATAAAGTTCAGTCAAGTTTGAATTCCGGATATTAACTAGATTTTCACGGAGCGAAAAAAAATCAGTTGCGTGGCTTTTCCTAAATCTGTTTGTCCTGTAGCTGCAGTGATACTTTATTGACTTTCCCAAGAATATCCGAAAAAAATGTAGATGAACAAATTCTACATCCATCTACAAAAGTAATCATCTCGTTGATATAGCACGAGCTCCTGTTTCATTTGCAGATATTATAGGGTTTCAAAGGGTAATTTACGATATTGTAATTCTGGGTTATTCTATTCTTACCCCACGTTATCGTGCTGGTTTAACTTCTTGGATATGAAGGCTGTAAAAGAATTATATCAAAGAAGAAGATAGTAAAAGATAGGAGACGGAGATATCTTTTATATTTTTTGCCTTTATTTCTTGGGTTCAACAATCATTCAGTGGGTGAGGAAATCCTTCCTGAATACAAATGAAATGGTTGAATCTCCCAATCAAGGTGTTAAAATGTGTTAGTCATTTCTTGGGTATATATGTCCAAATTTGGTATTTAAAGCGTTAACAACGTGTTAGATGCTTTTGGGAGATATATATATATCCGGTGTTTTCAGATGTAGTCATTAAGTCCGTTGTATGGTGTCTTAATTGTGATTCTGACGAGTACATTATTCGGTGTTTTTTAGTCGTGGGTCGTTAGTAAAAGAGGCGGCTGCTACTCTTCCTGTCAGGGGCTTCTGGGAGTTTCTGCATTTTTTTAATAATTATTTTTAATTCAATTTAATTTTTTTATTCTCTACAATATCTCCTCCAAGAGTCTTATGAAGGCTCCAGCCGCCACAGTACATTTTCGCTCGATGTCGTCCGACACGACCATTGTATATTACTGAGATGTTGCAGTTCTCGGACTTGTTCGTTGGAAAACATTTCTCGTTGTATTCCAAGAAATTTTTCATGGACAACAGGGTTGCGAACGCAAATATTCAAATTTTCGAAAAGGCTGAAGAAATCGGCAGCATCAGGAATATGTTTTGTTGCATTGATTAATACTAAATTCAGCCTGTGTCCATAAAAATGCACGTAATAAGCAAATGGTGCTTTATCGCGGATGCGTTTCTGGACACGGCTCAATTGACCCCTCATGACTGATGCTCCATCAAAACTTAATCCAATAAGTGAGGCTTTATAATCTAACCCTAGCGTCTCCAGGGTGTTCAAAATGTGATCAGTGATAGATGCAGCATCCAACTTAAGCATTGGCCTAAAGGAAATAAAGCTATCTTCAATAGCAGAGGATGTTTCATCAAAAAATCTTAACACGAGGGAAAGGTGTTCAGTTCGACTGACATCATTTGCTTCGTTTGCCTATATTGAAAAATTATCACAAGATTTGATGCCTCCGGGTGTTTCCCCCTCCTCATAGATGCAAAAATTGCAATTATATCGTTCTATATCACAGGACTGGTATATTTTTCATTCTTGGGGCTGTCTCTGATAAGGTCGACGATGATTGCACCCTGTTTGGCAGTAAACTTGAGAATTTTAGAGGCATTTCCTGGGTTGAGTTCATTGTCCCCTTCTCTGTGTCCCCTCTGAGTGATATCCTGATTTACTGTCAACGCGATAATTTCCGCGATGGTCTTGATGTAATGTCGATTTTCCCGAACTTTCTTTTGATATGGTTTGTGCGACAGAGGTCTTTTCAGATACATTCCGTAGGTAGTCACTCCATGCAACACAGGAGAATTTGTGGTGGTGGGAACTCATGTTTTTTTTAATTACCCCTTTTTTTCCGTGTGCTTTTTTCCATCGTCGAAATCCAGTTTTAGTAAAAGTGTCATTTGCATTGCCATACACTGGTGGTGCAAAGTGCCCACACGCAAAACAGAACATTGCATCACGTTCTTATGAATATTCGGCCCATTGGTATTTGTCGAATCAAGCACTTACAAACGGCTCTTTTCTTCACTGTGCTTGGGATATTCTCTTAAACATGGTTGAATTGAATTACCACCAGTAGATTGAGATATGTCAGCTGATACTGTATCATTCTTCTTCAGTTTTTTTATGAATGTCCAATAACAGTTGCAGAATATTCTGTATCTGACTTCCACATTTTTGCAGATACTCCTGTTTCTTCGGCGTCGCATTTTGTTGCTGAGGTGCGTTTTTTATAATTCAAAAATTTATCCATAAGGCAGTCTTGGTTTATAGTCATAGTGTCGTGTAGGTGTTGTACTATGTTTTGTAAAAAAATGCTTGGAAATAATACTGTTTAGCCGTAAGGAATCGAATATGAGAAAAACAAAAAGTTGTATAGTTCGTTTGAACGTTCGTTTAAAAAAAAGAATAATTTCGATGGTCCGTGGTGACCACTATGAACAAGGAAAAAAAGGTCTAAGTTGTTTTTCTACCAACCCATTTTCTTTGATTCTTTTGCCAAATGCCGGCATTGTCAGCAGATCTCAGTAGGGAGTATGAGTCGTGGTGATCGGTTGTTCAAGCCAGGGTCAGGGGACCTTGGTTGGAACCATTGATAATAACTTCAGGTCATCTGCTGTATGTACCTGCCTGTGTGTGGAGATGGACGCTGAATTTCTATTTTTCGAAAGTGGTAATTTACTAAGCTTTTTTTTTTTTTTGCTTAGATGTAGCACAAGGCCGCATGAATTGGGCTCCCAATGAGAATCGAACTCCATTGAGCCACTTTCGAAAAATAGAAATTCAGCGTCTGGCTGTTTGGTGCCTACTGTCTTCAGTAGATTGGAGAAAATTACTGACCAATTCTTTCACTCAGCCATAAATCACTGACCGCCCATGTATCTATATATCATGTTGGGGACATTATTTCTAAATATTTTTTTTCCAAAATGGTCTCTGTATGTGTCCTTATTTTGCCTATCTTAGCAGATAATAAAAAAAAAGCCAAATAAAAATGAAAACGCGGAGGGAAAACTGCTGCAGATCAAATCTTATCAAAATCAAAGACTGATCAGTTTCATAAATTTTTGAAGCTTATAAAAATGGGGATGGGGAACCGAGGGGCCAGCCAAAATTCTGGGGAGAGGCCTTAGCCCCTTCGGCCCCCCCCCGTAGAATCGTTACTGACAACCTGTGTGCGAAGCTCAGGGGACTTGGCAAAACAGGCATGCTACCTTGCTAGCAGCAGGGCGGAAGAAAGTCCTTTCAGTCTGAAGGGTCCCGCTGAAGTGAGAGTGAATCTCTCCTTTTCGCAGGGACGGTTTCTTTTTTCACGTATGCGTTGCACCACTTCCTGTCAGAGGCTTCTGGGAGTTTCTGTCTTTTTTTTTTTTTTTTAATTTATTTTTATTTCATTTATTTCATTCACTCCCACATACTTGAATATTTTTTCTTTCTTTCTTTTGGTGGAAGTGGTTTCCTATGCTTCTGAATACCTTAGGGTCTCTAAGTCAGGTAAGTTCTTTTCTTCCGACTATGCTTTCTCTTCTCTCTCTCTCTCTCTCTCTCTCTCTCTCTTTCTTCAGACCCCACTTCAAACTAACAGTTCACTTTTTATATTCCTAAGTTGTTGCTGAAGTTAAATTTTGTTTCCTCTGATTCTACAAGCGTTGGTTAGTCTGACTTAGGTCTATTATTAGAATTTATGAAATCCGTTTTTTTTTTCCTGTAAGAACATTTTTAGAAAAAAAATTTTTCCTCTTAAAAAAAACACCCTTAAAAAAAACTTTTATAACTGTTATATTCTGAGTTGTTGATATCTATAATATGAATGTTGTGGGCGAGAAATGCGTATGGTTGCAAAACAAAGAACGTATAGGTACTCACAATAAAACAGTAATGATGTTATAGAAAATTTTTATAAATAGATTAAGTACAGAGAGTAGAATGGAGAAATATGTTCACAGTTAAAAGAATGAATTCAGTGGTAGTAATTAGAAAGTTCATGTACTGCCCTTGTCTCGTGGTGAAGGGATGGTTTTCTCGGAATTAGGGCAGCGTTCGTAGCGGCGGCGATCGTTTGATGTATCGGATGACAGGCGCCGGACGGTGGCGAAGAATCTTTAACACGAGTCGTGTGAAAGAACAAGTCTGGTGATAATTATTTGGTCTGTCTATATATTTTCTGTAGGCTCAGAAACGGCAATTTTTGTGCCCCGCGGGAAGCGTTCCGATTGGATATTTATTAATGTATTTTTTTTTGTTAATTTATCGCAAACGGAAGTTCTGCGCGGAGCCGATGCGTGAGCGACTAACTTTTCATTTTGAGTTGAGAACTCGAAGTGGTAACTTCCGTTTTTTTTTCTTTTCTTCTTTTCTTTCTTTTTGTTTTTTCAAATCAAGGCAAGATCTCGTCTTGTAACAGCTCCCCTAGATCTTACCATGATTTGAGGTTGCTATGTTGTTAGTGCTTGCTTGCGTGCGTGTTTTTTGTTTTGTTTGTTGGTGTGTGTATTATTTATTTTGTTTTTTGGCACATAACGAAGTCTTTAAAGCGTGCTGGGAGTTGCCCGCGTGTCGTTCGTTTCGTTGGGTTTTGGGTATTGTCTCTGGAACTGCAGTCATTTGCGACAAGATGCTCCCCTGACGAAAGTGTAGGGAGTCGTGACAACGGGTGATGGGTAGGTTGCCGGGGTGGACAAGGAGGTAGGAGTGGTCGTGTCGACGGGTGATTGGGAATTTGGTGAGGTGGGGATAGAGCTGGAGGTGGGGGTGGTCGATGCATGTGCTGCAGGTCATTTGGTCGCGGTACAAGTCGACGGACGTGTCCGCGGTGAACCCAATGCGTTTCACAGTTTTCGTTTTTCACTTGGACCACCAAACCGTTCGTTTTGGTGACCTCAAAGTCACCTATCCAAGGCAGGTGAGACAAGTGGGCTGTTGCGGACTGCGGTCGGTGGAGTAGCACCTTGTCACCGACTTGTATCGGGTCTTTGAAGATGCTGCGGTTCAGTTTGGCTTCCATTTTGTGGTCAGCCTCGTTGTTCGCCAAGGCGACTCTTTGATGCACCTGTCGGAGCAAAGCGTTTATCTGCATACCGTAAGCACCTGGGTTGTTGTTAACGATGTCCTGGCAGGGGATCTTCGGTAGACCAATGTTTGGTTGGCGGCCGGTGATAATGTAATGCGGGGATGCACCAGTGGCGGTGTTGGCTGTGGCATTCATTGAGGAAACTGCCGATTCGAGAACGTCCGTCCATTCACAGTTTCTGTCTTCGCAGATCATGTAAAGGGCGTTTTTTAAGGTCCGGTGTTGCTTCTCAATGTTCCCCGAGCTTTGTGGTCGCCACGGGCAGTGAAGTTCCCGGGTGATCGAGGTTAGGTTACAAAATTCCTTGTAGACCTCGCCAGTGAAGTGGGTTCCTCGGTCGGAGGAGACAATGCGGGGAATCTCGCGGTGACGAAGAAAGAACTGGTAGAGTCCGCGGGCTGCGTCGATTGCACGGTCTCTGGCACATGGTATGGCCATGAGGTGGCGGCTGAAGCTGTCTAGAATAGTAAGGATGTACCGCTTGCCCTTTGAGAGGGGCATTGAGACAAAATCTATGTAGACAACCTCGAATGGTTTTCCGCCTCTCTTGCAATGGCCCGTGGACTAGTTTCGGCGCATGCCGTAATTTCCCTTGCGTTTAGCGCATGTTTGGCATGACTGAACATACGCCCTGATATCGCGATTTTTGAACTCCCACCAGTAGCTGGATAGGTGTTCCTGCATGTGGGAGATCCCTGAGTGGTTGACACAGTCATGGGCTTGGTGGAGATATTTTGTCCGGAGCTTGTAGGGTACTACCAGTTTTGGTGTGTTTGTAGTATCCCTGATCATCAATACAGATGTACCAGGTTCCAAGTAGAATTGGTGCATGTGCTTGTTATATAGCCCGGTACGATGATCTTTGGGGTCGAGTAGGGTAGCGTCCGGTCTTGGGGTTGCCAACTGAAGAGCTCTGATGATTTTTGAAAGTGTGTCATCAGAGGCTTGTTCCGCTGCAATACCCATGTGGTCAGCTATCTCTTCAACCGGGATGGTCGATGTGGCATGAAACGCGAGGAATGCGTCGATGGCCTGCAGATGATGCTGAATGTTCCGTGTTGTGTGAGTCCCAGGGAGCAGCTGGGAGCTCTTGATTTCGTCCCTGCACCAGGATGGAACGTAGATGTTTAGACTGGAGCCTTGGAGTTTGAAGCGCTTCCCTGCAGGTGTCGGGTCTGCCGTAAGCTTGTCCTTGCTGTGGCCATATCTCCGACTGAGCATGTCTGCCCAGACATTTGATTCGCCTTCTACATATTCCAAGACGAATTTGTAGCACGATATTTCCTCCTGCCATCGTCGTATCTTCGCATTGTTGAATTCACGTTGATCCAAGTACGTGAGAGATCGATGATCTGTGAGGGCGACAAAGGGACGACTACGCAAGAAGTAATCGAATTTGGTGATGGCCCATTTTATCGCATATGCCTCGCGTTCAGTTGTTGACCAGTTGCGCTTCGTCGCGTTAAAGGTGTTTGAGGCCACTGCTATTATTTTCTTTTGGCCGTGTTTATTCTCTTGCATGAGAATGGCCCCACATGCGATATCGCTGGCGTCGGTGGTGAGGGTGAAGAGTCCGGTGAAGTCGGGGAATGAGATGATTGGCGGTGAAGCGAGGCGCTTCTTAATTTTATTGAAAGTCTTGTTGGCACCTTCGGTCCAGACGAATGTCCGTCCGGGCTTATTTAGTTCGTTTATGGGGGCCATTAGATTGGAGAACATGTCGGTTCTGATGCTCTCGTTAAGGCGTGTCTCGATGAATTGCCGAATCCATACGAGACGTCCGATGAGACTTTGTAATTCTTTTCTCGTTGTCGGGGGTTTCATGTCGATAATGGCGCGGACATATTCGGGGTCGGCCTTGAAACCGTCGCTATTCACGATGCGACCGAGAAATTTAGCTTCGGACGCAAGAAAAATGCATTTTTCCGGGTTTAGTTTTAATCCGAACTTGCGTAGAGCAATAAATAATTGCTCCAGCGCTGTCACATATTCCTCGAAGGTTTTGTCGTGGACAAGATTATCGTCGATATATGACGATATGTTCGCGCGTGAGGCCACTGTGTCGAGAGCCTCAGCTATGCATCGAGAGAAGATTTGTCCAGCGGATGTTAGACCGAAGGCCAGACGGATGTATTGGAAACAGCGTCCTTTCCAAGTAAAGGCCGTTTTATGGCGGTCACGTTCGTCAATAACGATTTGCCAATAGCCATTGCGGAGGTCGAGTGTTGAGAAGTACTTGTTACCTTCGCCAATCTTGTTGAATGTCGAGTCAATGGTAGGTATTGGGTATGGGTCGAGATCGACTAAAACCTTGTTGAGGGTTCTTTTGAAATTTGCGACCACTCGAATCTTTCCGTTTTTCTTGCGGACGGCAAAAACGGGACTGTTAAATCCTTTAGGGTCGTTGCAAGGTTCGATAACACCCTCACTTGCCATGCGGGCAATTTCTGCGTCAACGTCACCCTCCAGTGCTTGGGCTATAGGGTGCTGTTTTTGGCTCCTAGACTGGTCGTTGGTTGGTATGCGTATGGGCTTGATGAAAGTGCCCCTTCTTTGTCGTCGGTGCCGAGAATGTCCGCATAGCTGATGAGTAAATCGGCGGTAGCTTCTAATTCACTACGGCTATGATGGTGTGGAAGCGATAGGCCTACGGTTTGCTTAAGCCAATGGAGTTTTTGGTTGAGAGTCAACCCGTTAGGCGATGATCTGGCTGTGGCTTGTGGTTCCTCGTTGGAAATGGTTAGGGCGCCGTATGAAAGGTTGTGGGTCGATTTTATCCTTGGATGGACGGTTGTAGAGAGCGGGACAGTATGTTTTAGCTTGCCAGATGGGAGTGTGCGCGCAAGTTCTACAGTCGCCTTCTGGTTATCGATAGTATAGGATAACAGTGTGTGGTGGCCGAGTATGTTCTGACCGATCAAGATGGGAATGTCTGATGTCGTGATCAGTGTGTCGACGTTGCAGAAAGCAAGGTAATGTCGCAGGTGAGCTTGCCCAGAATAGAGATGTTCCCTCTGATTCCCTTGACTCGGATGTTGGATTTGGACATGTGTCTTCTTGCATCTTCAGGTAAGTGAGAAATGGGAATGATGCAAGTCGTGCATCCGGAATCCAACATGCCGACACCGGAGAATGTGATGCCGTTGTTACGGAGGTTGATCTGAACAAGGGGCGATCGGAGATCAGGTCGGATTTGAACGTTAAATGTGTGATGATGCTGAATGGATACATGGACCTGGGAACGAGTCATCACATCTCGTTCGGTCCCAACCGAAAATCCAGTTCGTCGAAGCGCGTCGCGTGTTCATGATTGTGCTGATCGCTATCTGTTCCAGGTAAACCGGTGTCAGTGGTCGCTATGTGTGCTTGAGCATGAGGGGGGTGAAAATATTGGCACCTGTTGCCCTTAAAGCATGCGCGGCCTCGTAAAAGGTTTTTGCATATTGCTTGTTGGCTGGGTTGGCCAACGCTTCTTTGTGACCGGTTGTGCTTCATGTTGGAGGCGGGGGCGGTTCGATTTTTCCAGTCAACAATGGATGGGTTTGCCGCAGTTGCTTGTTCAGATCCAGCAACTGTAGCTGTACGTCAGCTAGTATCTTGTCACTTTCAAGGCTACGAGATTTGTCAGAGTGTGTAGGTTGGCTCGCCATTAGCGCAGTGGTTTCAGCGGCGGTGGTGATGTCCGTTTTGATACCCCGATCAAGATAGCGTTGCGCATCGCTGGCAATACCACCCGCTGAGTAGTGTCTGTCCATGGTTTTGACGAGGTGTGGATAGATGTTAGGTGCCCATGCCTTGATCTTTTCACTCATGAGCATGGCTCCCATTAGGGAAAACGCAGTTTCGGCCGTCATCTCAGCATTTTGTCTATCCGACTTGAATTTTGCCGTGATGTGGACTGTGGCCTCTCGGATTGTGTTTTCAAGTCGGCCTGCAAAATCAGTGAGTTTCTCTCCCTCATGTCGCTGAAGGTCCCATGCTCGGCTTAGGTACTGAAAGTTTGTCATTTGGCTCCCATGGGTAGATATAAGGTAAGCCTTTAGTTCCTCGAACGTGGATGTGGGCTGTCTTGAGTCCTCCATCTGCTGGAAGATGCCTTCGTTCAGTAGTTGCTTTGCCAGCTTGACAAACTCCTTCTCCATTGCAGTATATTCCCTTAATTCTGGCTTAACATATATGGTGTAAGCCTTATTAAGGTCGGTAATGAAGCGGTTTACATCGCTGCCCGGTTCAAAGGTCCAGATGGATTTTGTGGCGTCCTGAAGTGACTGCTGTCGCAATAGAAGCTCATAGTTTGTGGTGTGTTGTTGCAATGTGTGCGATCGATCGCGCGCGGTAGTTTGTAGAGCAGTTAAAAGTTCGTGGAGGTCTGTTTTCAGTTCACTAATGATTAATTGTGTTTGCTGGTTATCTGCAGGCTCCATGTCAATTTTCGTTCGGAGAATCGCTGCTTTTTGCTGTTTTATAAGTTCCAATATTTCTGATCGAGAAAGGCCGGAGTATTCCATACTTGTTTTGCTGCACGCTTGACACCAGTGTTATATTCTGAGTTGTTGATATCTATAATATGAATGTTGTGGGCGAGAAATGCGTATGGTTGCAAAACAAAGAACGTATAGGTACTCACAATAACACAGTAATGATGTTATAGAAGATCTCGTCTTGTAACATAACCCGTCCACTAGTTGTCCCTAATTTTAGAAATAAGGAATTTGCAAGTTATAATTCTGTGTAATAAAACTGTATAATTCAAGTGTAATAAAACTGGAATACCTTAAAAACACTCCCAATTCCACGACTGTGATGTCACTATTATATAAAAACTTGTCAGTGTCTCAGCCGAAGTTTTACAACTCTTCATACTAATTTGTAAAGATTAAATCATGAAGGCAATATTCAATAATTTTTTTCGTAAATTAAACATATCAGATTTCAATTTACATTCTCACGATGTTCTATCACCAACAACCATGGCAGAAAAAGAGACAAAAACTGATTCTGGGTAAGTGAAAAGAGAAGTTTCATTTATTTTTAAAGATGATTTTGAATACATTTATTTCGCGAAGACCACTTTTTGAATGCAATTCACACACACACACACACATATATATATATATATGCCATTTGTCTAACTTTATTACGTAATTTACAATTATCTATTTCCGTTTAAAATTTCCGTTTAAAATTCGCCACCCCACAATAATGGTATGATATAACAGGTAGTTGTTTTTAGTTTTGTTTTATGGTGGAGATAACAGAACGGTGGATATCCGTCTACTACAAAGCTGTACTTTTATAGTGGGTCATTCAGAAATTGCTCAATCTCGGGTGGTGTAATGGTAAACCAGCTAGACTAGCAGACCTTCACGAGTGAGTTCAAGTCTCATTGGGAATCCCATTCATACGGCCTTGTGCCACATCTAAGCAAAAAGCTTAGTAAATTACCAATTCCCTCGACCATTGTTGGAGACATTACTTCTAATTCTTCCTCTCTTAAGCGAAATAGAGGTGCTGCCTGCGTGACGGAACACAAGGAGTCAATCAATTCATTGTTTTTCTCTCATCAAAAAACAATAAAATAAAATAAAATGAACAAATAAAATAAAATAAATGTCCCAATGTCATGATCTATTTTTACATAAGTTTCTTGTTTTGATTCATATTATGGTGAAAAAATCTGCAACTTTCAAATATTCAATAAATAGATAAATAATTTTTTTTTCGTTGTTTTCTGGTACTTGTCCAAAATATCACACTGAGAAATGTCTATGGTAATATACAAAATATTGTATCAAAATGAAATACTTACATTGACCATCTAGTAAGTTTCAATCATTACCTTTTTTTCTTTTTTACAGACCATTTAAAATTTACGTCTTCCTCCAACTCGCTACAATTCACCCAAACTCTATATTTCTTTAGTTGTTTTCCTTGTCCGATTACCGATATTTAATTTTGAGGATTATAAATATATATCGGCAATCGGTCGTAAGTTGCCATCTTCTGAGGTGTTATTTACTTTACAGAAGAAAAAACTGAAAAATGAATGGTCTTTAATATTAAAAGCCCTTATTGATGAATTAAAATTCTACTCGTTTTCAAATAATTTTCCAATTTCCATTCAAACTAATTCGAAACATGAATTGACGGAGGAAACTGATAATTTTTTCTCTGTCAATTTGTTTATAATAAAAGCGGTGTCCACTAAAAACTCCCCTTTAAATAAAAACACCACATCGAAAAAAAAAAATCGGAATGAACAAAATATGAATTTATTTTTCATTTAAGAACTAGAATAGAATTTTTCTCTGGAGCTAACTTGAAGTAACTTCATTGATTGGATTTAATAGTTTATTATTTATGGTTTAAGAAAGGTTTAACTGTTCAAGGAATAATTTTTTTGAACGTATTTTTTCGTTAATACTTTTTGTCCTTAATCTTTCATCTACACGCTGCAAATTTTCTGACAGGGTAATTCTTAATATTTGTCGTATTTAAAACATGTTTTAGAGGTTAATTCTGTTTCGTTAGGAAAACTTAATTTCTTAAAGTATTATTCAACCATCATTTGTGTAAATTAACTTATCCTTTGTAGTTTAACATTTTTTAAAGAGATATTTCTATCACAATTGAATTTTATTGCACAATGAACGTGAGGTCTGCGTAGAAAGTGGTCCAGATAAAAATAAAAATTAAAAAAACCTACACGAAAAAACTTTCCTCCTTAGTCAAATCAAAACACAAAAACTTTAGTAATTGGTAACTATGTTATTTTTTTTTACTTCTAATTAGGAACAGATCTTTAGAAAAGTAAATATCTTTAGTATCCATATATTTTATAACACATTTCATAAGAGCCAGTTGATTGACTAAGAATTATTTCCTCAATTTTTTGTTATATTTACATAAATTAAAAACACCAAAAATTTAGAATTATTTCAATATTTCAATAATAAATGTTAACTTTAACGTCTGAGAGAATTAATGAATATTAATTTATTAATTATGATTATCAATTAAATCAATTAATAATATACAATTAATAACTAAGAAAAATATAATTTTGAAATTCTGTATACCATTTGTCCTGCTGGTACTTTTGTCATATTAGTGGAGTTTTTGATTTTTTTTAATAACTTGAATCCATCATTGTGAATTGATATTTTTAATGTTTTTGTTTTGTAAGATTATATGTATGAGTTGACATGCATTAAAGAAACAGGCAGTAATTTCCTGTACATACATGTTGCAAGATAGTTTAGTCATTTATTTAAAATAAATGATATAGAATTTCTTTTGATTATTTAGGACAATAATTCGGATCTAAAAGACCTTTTATCTGTTTTTGCCATTTATTTACTATAGTTTTACTTTCTTGTTTATTCCAAACGTGACGCAATGAAAACAACTTTAGGTTTCTTCGAAAATCTCGGTGACTGCGAAATACCCTAAAAATTAATGAATACGCTAGACACAAATTGCTCAACAAATAATTTTTTTAAAAATTAATTAATTTCAAATTTCACAAATTCACTGACTAGAAAAGTTCTTCTAAACGGAAAGCGACAAAATTCTTCCTGATTTTTTTTTTCTTTTGAAGCGCGACCTTATGAAGTCACCTGTGTCAAAATATTAAATATTAAGTTTTAGAATTAATCTAATTATTAAAATACCTATTATTTACGATTTTTCTTCAGATTTTTTATGCTAAAACTGTTTTTAAATGAGAATCTTAAGATCTGTTCTTATTTGGAATTTTCAAGCAATTTCTATGGTTGAAATTAATTTGAATGTTTAATGAATGACTGAAGTTAACCTTTTTGAATATAGCAATGACTAATTGATGTTTAATTCACTATAATATAATTCACTTTATTTTCTTAATATCTTGTACTTGGATTTTATATTTCATGTAATAAAAGTAAAATAAATTTGGGAAAGACGGAATATTTTCATTATCCCATATATTCTTCTTTTCAATTAAAAAAGTTTCTGTCCCTTATGAAGAAAAAATGAAAATTTTTTCAAAAACAAATTTATTGCTTTACTTGATTAATTTTTTTTCTCTTCTTCAAAATATTCCTTTACACTGTTCCCAGCATTTGTTTTTTTTTAGTGTTGAATTCCATTTTGCCATGGCAGGGAGGATATTTTCATGAAAAGGGAAGAGAGAATTTTATACAGGAAGACTTAAATGTTTCAGAGTCGAAACTTTAACTTGGACATGTGAAACGGTAAACTTATTGTTAATGCTTGACAAAATAACCTAGAGATATTATCAGGATTTGTTGCTATATGGTGAAAAGACAATCCATATCCATTTTGTGGGGAAGGTTGCTTACTTTTTCTGTTTGTAGCAGAACTGTTTGATTGGAAGGAAATTTAGAAATAGAATGCAAACAAAATTCTTTAAAATATACATTTTTTAAAAATTGTTTTCTTCTTTTTCCAATCTTTTTGTAGATGGTGTGATTTGAGTTATTTTTCTTTAACCATGTTAAAGATAATCTCACCCCTTCCTTTAGCATCTTTCAATGCAATATTCAGACCGACTCTGTTCAACTATTCTGTTCATAATATAATTCACTTTATTTTCTTAATATCTTGCCCTTAGATTTTATATTTCATGTAATAAAATATTAGGGTAGACAGAAATCAAGCATTTTGTTGGAATGTATGTGTAGTGAATTTATATTTCTTTTTTTTTATTGCTTATTTACAGAAGTGTAGCAAATTTAATAAAATGAAGGTAGGCAACAATACAGCAAGTAATTTTAGTTCTTCCTTCAGGCTTTGAAACTTGGGTAGGACCTTTGCATGCTTCTTCCACCGAGAGAATAACAAAACACACAGCCACTACCCTATAAACTTGAATGGCCAAAAAGGAAAAATTTAACTCATCTTTAAACCAGTGCAGCTGGAGAAAAATTGCATTTTCAATTCGGCAGCTACTACATCCTGAGGTTACCACAAATCCTTCCTTGCTGTCTCTTTGTGTCTTCTCTTCATGTCTCGAACCCAAAAAGAAGAAAACCGCGCCTCGAGAAGGCTCATTGCGCATGCTTCATGAGACTCTTGCACCATTACGTTTTTCCAGTGAGATTCCCTCCAAGCATAAACACAGTATGGCTTTTCAGCCAGCCAGCCAGCCAGCCAGCCTCCATCTGGCTACAGCTTTAACCAGAACTGTTTTGATCTTCATATATTGTAACAGAACCTTGATTTGTCACCATGGTAACAAGCTTTCTCTAACTACTCAAGGACTCTCCATATGGAATAGCTTACTATGCATAGCCAAAAGGTGTTCAAAAGCAACATTTCTCTTCACTCAGATGTAAATTACAAGGTTGAGCATGCCCACTCCGCGTCTGTTGTGCACACAGGCTGGGTCCACGCTGAGAATATATAGTATTAAGGCTTGTGTGCTATTTACACACTGAAAAAATGCTGAAAGAAGACCAAGTTTAACCATGAATGGACCAAAGAATTTGGATTTATATTGTTGTGGGACTGGTATATGTGAATGTGTCGATCCCATGAATAGGTATTAGTTGTTTGTTGATTTACAGAGGACTGGACAAATGACAGAGACAAGTGGATAAGTTTAAATTCAGGTTTTATTGAGTGAATCTTACACAAAAGGTGTATGGGTAATTGCAGTTTTTGTATCACGTTGGTGTAGTATCTGTTATGTGTCAAAAGTCTGTGTTGTAGAAAGTCTTAGACTCAGCTGTCTATTAGTTTGAAGTGTGGATGCTTGTCCGAGCAATGAGTTGCTCGTGGACTAGATGTTGCAGATGCTGGTTGCAGAGGCTGTGTGATTGATGTCCCAGTTCGTTCAATCCTTGGTTAACTATGGGGGGGGTGTCAAAGTGGCCTCAAGTGTTGATGCTAGTCTGGGCAGTGAGTCACTTGTGGACTAGATGCTGCAGATGCTGTAGCTTGGTTGCACAGGAATGGCTGCTGGAGCTGGTCTGCAATTGATGCTGGTGCTTCGTTGTGCAGGAATGGCTGCTGAGTTAAGCTGGTGTTGGTCTGCAGGTGATGCTGGCTGCTGTGTCATCATCTCATGGTATCTGCCAGGAAGGTGTAGTGAAGAGACCAAAAGTGGTCTCAGAAGACTTTCTGAGGTTAGTTCTTAGAAGAGCTGTTTGATTGTAAGACTTTCTGAGATTAGCTCTGAGAAGAGCTGTTTGAATGAGAAAAAGCAGCTGTGGTTGGTTTGGTTGGTTGTGCTGGGTCCACAGCTGTGATTCCATGTCTTCTGCTTCGGCTGGTGGTAAGAATGCAGATCCCACTTTCGGCAGCTTTGGTGGTAAGGATGTAGACCCCATGCATGCTAGGAGAGGTGACAGATTCCTCTCCTCTGGGCTAAGCCCAACTGCCAAGTGACTTTTAGTTACTGCCTCCTGCATTTATATACCGTTGGCCGCTGCTACTCTGCTGGTTGAGTGAAGTATTTCTGTACACAGGAAGTCTCCTTATTAAATATAAGTAATAATGAGATACTTCTTTATACTTTGAAGAGGAACTTTTGAATATAATATATTTTATCCTGTGGTAATAATTTTGTCTCCAAAAGGCTAGTAAAATTAACTCCTTTCAAAAAATAGTTTGTGTGTTCATAACAGTTCATTCATGACATATGTACAATGTTTTGTTGTCTGATGTCACGTGTGACTCAGCCTTTTTGTTAAACCGGATATTTTAGATATTGTAAATGGGACAGCTACAATAACATCTAGAAGTAGAAAAGATGTTTTTCGTGTCTTTTGTACTGGATGCCATTGTGATGTTGAGATTGGTAGTAAAAGGAAAAGTTTAGTTTATCAACACACCACTACAGTTAACCTAATATGTCCTCCTTTTTTCTTACCAATGTCCTCCTTTTGGGGAATTTGTAAATGGTCACCTATATATATATATATATATATATATATAGTTAAAAGTTTTTCTTGTTTAAAAACAAGGGAACATGCATCTGGATTGAATGAATATAGAAATCATCCAAAAGATTCAGGGTTTCAATCCCTTTTGTCTGTTTTTCCAGCCATTTTAAAAAATGGTACAGTTAACTTTTGTAGAATTTAGATTAGATTAATTTTAACTGTCTTAAGCTATTTCAAGAACAATGTGAACAGGCTTTTCATTTTTTATATATTGGTTTTAAATGAAATTGGGATTAGTGATTAAAATGTTGGTTGATATTGTGTAACAGTCATGATTCAAACAAGAATGGTACTGGTCAGTGAGGAACTGGTTGAAGTCATACAGCAGTAAAAGTAGAAATGGAATTCTTATTGTTAAATAAATACAGAACTCCATCTTTTTTTCAAAGATTTTACTGAGAGTTAAGGTTTTTTATCTGTCGAATAAAAAAAGACCTCGATATTTTAAGTCTTTTTTATTGTTGGTTCTGTATAATATCCAAATGTTTTTAATAAGAATAAAACACTTGGATATCATACAAGCTCAACAATAGAAATATGTAAAAAGTCCTGTTCACATCAATCTAGTTATGGCTTGAAGACAATGAAAATTAACTTCATCTAAATTCTACAAAAACAAACTACCATTCCTGAAAATAGCTGGAGACACAGCTGAAAGCATTTGAAACCCAGAATCTTTTAAATGATTTCCAGATTCATTCAATCTGGATGTATGTTCTCTTGTTTGTAAACAAGAAAACCTTTAAAAAGAAAACCTATACATTCATCCTTGTCTGTCTTTTTGAACCAAATAAAAATTAATGAAAAAGTATGTATTTAACCTTCTGCCATGAGCAGGATGCAACACAAGACCTATTTTTTAAGCAGAGTATAGCTGGTTTGAATATAAAGTTATCCTTTTCCAAGACTGGTTGTCATACCAAGGCTAATGGGCCCAGTCTGTCCTACTATAGCTGAGGGGAAGAGAGATAGATTTATGCCTTCCCCAAGGGCATTTACACAAAAGGGAAATGCAAAAAGCTTTATCCAAGATTTGAACTCAAGTCACCTTGATGATAATGGTTACATCACCAAGTCCATCTGCCCAAGTATATATATATATATATGTATGTATGTATGTATATAAGTATGTGTGTATGTATAGAAATGTATATCTAGCTTACATTTTTGCTTTTGAATGTGTCTGTCTGTTTTATCTTTGATCTATTCAAGGTTTTGTGTGAGTCTTGTGGATGGAATGAATTTAGGAAGGCACTGTATTTTTCCTAATTACTTTTGGTTCCAACTTGACCTATTTTCCTGGGATTTAAAATGTATATGACTCATCAGTGTTTTTGTTATTTGTTATTTGCTCCCTTGAAGATGACTCCAGTTGGGGCCAAAAGTACTCAGTGAAAAATATGGTGCCTTCCAGAATTCATTCTATGCAGAAATCCAATGACTTATACAAAAACTTGAATTGACCAAAGATAAAATTGGCAGACACAAAGTATCTGTCCTATTTAATCAGACATATATATATATATATATATATATATATATATATATATATATATATATATATATATATATATATATATATATATAATGACCTTACTTAACCCATCTCTCATTAAAAGGGACATATTTTCAACTTCCTAACATAAATGAATCTACACTAAGTGACTTTGTAGTCAGCTAATGTTTACATTACAGCATTTTAAAGTTTTTACAAGGAACAATGTGCCATTCTTGGAACATATTTTCTTCTATCTCATTCATTGTTTTAAGTTCAGCTGTAAAAATAAAAAAGTAAAGTAACCAAATCTGGACAGAAGGTCAGTTTGTGAGGGTAGGAGTTATCACATGTTTCACCAAAATTTCTCAATGTACGTGGTGCATTCAATAAGTTTCCATACTTTTTTTGTACAGGCATTTAAAATTGTTGTAGACTCTTGAAAATTCAATATGTTATTGCTATACATCTTCTGAGATGACTGACCAATTTTTATGATTTCAGGTTAAAATGAACAGCTACAGTAGCAATTGAAATACACCCTATTAAAGCCTGATTATCATAGGCTGGTGAATTTCAAAAATGCAATCTGGACGTGAGGACACTTTAGAAGAACGATATGTAATAAAATTGTGTTTTAAACTTGGAAAAAATGCCACAGAAACGTATGGAATGCTTCAGACTGCTTTTGGAGCATCTTGCATGAATCAAACATCAGTTTTTGAGTGGCATAAGAGATTCAAAGAAGGCAGGGAGTCTGTGAGGAATAATGAGAGGTGTGAGAGGAGTAAGGAAGTCAGTACATCAGAGTTGATTGGCCAAACGATTAAGGTTAGGGTTAGGGTTACTATGTTGAGGTTTTAAGGGAGTTCAGGAAGAGATTCCGTAGGAAGAGGCCAGCACTCTTCAAATTGGGTCAGTGGCATTTCCACCAGGACAATGCACTAGTCCACAACTCAATCCTTGTCACAGACTATTTGACCAAGATGGGCATCAAGACAGTTCCTCACCGTCTCTATAGTCCAGACCTTGCTCCCTGTAAACTTTTGGTTATTCCCTAAGCTCAGAGGCAGTCATTATGAGACAATTGAGGAGATGGAAGATGCTGTGATGAAGGTCATTGACATGCTCACACAAGAGGACTTCCATAGGGCCTTCCAGAAGTTGTTGGCAGGGTACAAGTGCATTGCAGCCAGAGGAGACTACTTCAAAGGGGACTAGAGTTTCATGTGTGTACTATCAATAAAAGTGCCCATACAAAAAAAGTCTAGAAACTTATTTAATGATCCTTATAACATGGAAGGTCATCCAGATTTAAGATCCTCTTTGGTTGATATCCTTTCTGATTTAAAACCTGGTACCACTCAAAACATTGTATGCAACTGAAACATTCCTCTCTTACAAGCTTTCATAAGCTGTGGAAGTCAGTATATAAAACTTGCAACTTCAACATTTTCATCTATATATCAATATAGGATGCAATGAATTTCAAAGTAAACAATTGTCATGGATCATTTGAATGAAATTTTTCCAAAAAGATTTATAAGAATTAATTTCTTTGGAGTATTATCTTTAAAATGTATTAAAATTGATATGTGTGCCACACATAAATAAAATAGATCATTAAATTAAGAAAGGTTTTTATGTATTTTATGCAACCCCCTCTATCACAGGTAGGATGTGACACAAGGTCAATGTTTTAAGAAGAGAACAGCTGGTTTGATTTCAGAGGTTTTTGTCTCCTGAACTGGTTGCCTTACTAATGCTAGAGAACCCAATTTGGCCTACTATTTACCTATTTGTGGTGGGAGAGAAACAGATTCATACCTTTGCCAAGGGCATTAGCACAAAGTGAAATGCAAATAATCTTGTCAAGGATTTGAACTCAGGTGGCCAGTTCCATTTCCAACAATGACACCCATTACATGATGCAAAGTAAAGGATGTTTATTTCTCTGTGTTTGGTATGCCACTGAAGTGTCTAGTCATACCTATCATAAAATGTTATGCTGTGAAATTTTCAAAGAACTTGAATTAAAATATATCCTGAAAATATAACCAGAAAGAAAGGTTAATCAAAATTATTATCCATGAAATAGGAAATATTTGACATTTATATTACCATTTAGAATTATCAGGAGTTGGAGGTGGTAAAAATGAGCTGACTCCAGTAACCCAAGAATTGCTTCTGACTCTGACTACAACTCTATCTGTACAGCCATGATTACAATGTTTGAAAAGTATTTGTGAAAGCCTTTCCTAATAGGAAACAGAATTTTCACAAAGAACATATATTGTTCAACCAGAGAAAAAAAAACAAACTAACATTCTGCACACATTACACATAAATTTATTTATTGGAGGTACTTGCGATGTAAACAGTTATTGTCATGGGAACATAGACACACTGACCTGAGTCTGTTTTCATTTCATATAATATAGTATTCCATCCTAGGGTAAATCTTGCTTTTGTATAGGTACCACAAAGTGTTAAATACTTTCTGGAGTGATTGCTCTACCATTTTTGAAGGTGAAATATAGGAGTCTCATTTCAAATTAGAAATAAAATGGAAACCCAAGACTTTGTTAAAGCAGTTCTCATTCAGTCAATTTCCATATATTCAGAGTAGGACTTTCATCCATTGAGGCCTTCAGCTATAAGATATTTGAAATCCTTTAAAGAATTTATATTAATGATAAAGAAAAAATAATATATATATATATATATATATATATATCATGAAATCGCACTGCTAGCATGAATTACCTTGACACTCTCTCTATTCATTTCTATCATCCATCACTCCTGGATGGTCTTCCAGACTAAACCCTGTGTCTGTACAGAGCTGTTGTAGGTGAGTTCCTGTTAGTTGGCCAACACTGACACGTCCATGTGAAAGAGTCCATAGGAGTTCATCCTTGCTTCTCCAACAGTGTGCCACAAGTCTTTTTCATCTTATCTTAATGGTTTTAGAGAAGTGGGGTAAGTGGCTATACAGCTGTTGTTTCATGGTATGTTGCTTCCAGGATTTGTTCAGTATAGTTCATAGCATTCTTGTGCAGTTCTTGTCTAGCTTTTTCTCTGTTCATTTTGTTAGGCTGTGCAGTAGGGATTCAACTTGGGAAAGTGTATTTGGAAGAACCGTTATGTCATCTGCATAGTCTTCATCCATTGTAGTTACTTCAGGATATCATCTGCTCCTTATTGCCTTTTTTTGTGTAAAGTCATTTTCTTTCATTAGATCTATCAATGTTCTATGTATGTAGTCTTGGCAAATTATAAACAGATATGGTGCAGAACTCTAGCAACTTTGTTGGAGGAGTTTGTGTCTCCATTTGGTGAGCAAACATTGACTTTCATGTTACTGTAGAGCACCATTATGGCTGTGACAGTTTCTTTGGGAGACCATAATTTAGAAGTATAAAAGAAAAGTGATCCATATACATTAAATCCCTTTGCTTACACTGAGGTTGCTGATGGCTGTGCAGTAAGATATCCAACTGGCGTAAAGTCATGTGAATTTTGATCCCAGCTTGAAGTATCACATGAGTCTAGCCACACTGATGGGTTGTGATCCAATGAAACAATCTGTCTGTGGATGACAATATATATATATATATATATATAATTTTTGGTGAATTAGTGTTAAAGAATAAAAGCTAATGATGAAATAAAAATATATTTTAAAAATGTGGCTCCATGTGGCTCTAACCTATAGCATATTTAGCTTATGTCGAGCCTGTAAACATTAAATTAAAGGGGAGATTAGGAGAATTCTGATGATACTAGAACAATAACAACAAAGTCTTAGAGGTGTTGAAGGACACCAGCCATTTTCTACCCATGGGCATTATCATGTTAGGATCAGTTGATAGACCAGAGACCATGTCAAAATGTTTAAAATTATTCAAAATTACTAACAGTATCCCTTTTTTTAAAAATCTAATTACAGTCCTGAAATGACCAATGAAAAATGTGTGACAGCAATTTTAGTTGGTGCTGGTCATAGAGGAAATATCTATGCCACATATGCCAAGATTGAACCGCGTAAATTTAAAGTAAGTATCTTTCTCTCATGCAATATATGTATATGATAAAAATAAGTGGAAAAGTGACAACACTGACAATGGATAACAAAAATTTTTTATCATTATTTTATCTATTTCCTCAAATTGCTGAACTTTAGAAAAACTCATTTTCATTCTGATGAAGTTCTGTTTCTAATAAAGAATGAAATATTACTGAATCCATTGTCAATGTTGGTTTATCAAGTTTTTTACTTATTTTTCTCATCTTGTCAGAATCACCAAAATCTACCATTTCTTCATATATATATATATCTGATGATTGTATGATTCACATGAAACTTAAAGTAAAGGACTTTAAGAATACATAATTTGGATTTTTTAGGTCTTAGACCATAGTAACAACAAGCACTTTTTATATACTTTTCTTATCTGCGCTTTATCTTCTTTTATTATATATATATATATATATACTCTCTACTGCTAATAGTGAGTACTCTTTATTTATAAACATAGCAAACTATATCGTTGATATATGTAAATATTGAAGTTGTGTCTGCTTTGATATGGACATGTTGAAAAGAGATGCCATTGAGCACTAAAGATGTACATACACTTTAATATGTTTATAATAAGGAAAAGTAAAAAATTTAGTTTTTAAATTTTACTGATTTAATGATATAATTCAACAATTAAAAATCAGTTGATTTGTGGAATTCTTCACAGTTCTTCATAAGTAAGTACAAAAAAAGAAGAGAACTCTTCAGTTCTTTTTAAAACCCACCATATCTAAATACCACACAGATTTCACAGGCAAAATTTGAATTTAATGCTTTTTTGAAAATTATTGTTTTGCAATTTAGTACTAATTGTTTAAAAAAAATTCTTAATTTTTTTGAGATTTAGAAAAAATCATGGAAATGTTTCAAACCAAGGAGTACCTTTTTTAAAATACTATTTTAAATGTAAACCAAAAAAAATGTTAATGCCAAAAATTTTACATTTTTAACGTTTAGCTTCTTTTTATCATATGGACATATCTTTATTTCTTTGCTCCTTTTTATTGTACCTACCTATGATGTTACATTTTTAGAGGGTAAAAAGAAAATTAAAAAAATTAAATAAAGGCATTGTTTATTGATAATTCAAAACTAATTTTTCAAATGAATACTTTTTATATTTCTTAGAGCCAAATATATTGATTTTAATCGGTGTAACTCAAAAAAATTTTAAGAAAGAAATAAACTATTTATAGAATGAATAAATACTTTTCATTTGAATTAATATCCAAAATTTTCCATTTAAAAATAAGAACCTAGTTTTGATTCTTAGCTTCTTTTTATTGTTACATTTTTATTGGACAAAAAAGAAAATAAATTAAACAAATACATTTTTATTACTTGAGCAGTTAAGGACTGAATTAAGATTTTTGTCAAACTAAAAGTTTGACAAAAGTCTTAAGTGTTTTTATAAAAATAAAATTGTAATAATGTTTCAAACTGCTCACATGTTTAGGGTTACATTCTTTAAAATAATGTTTTCAATATAAACAAAATAAAATTCCTAAAATACATTGGCCTAATGAGTAGAGTGTTTGCCAATGGTCTGGGAGACCAGGGTTCAATCTCGGGTTGAGTCATACCAAAGACTCAAAAAATGGTCCTTGATGCTGCCTTGCTTAACACTCAGCATTATAAGGTAAGGATCAAGGGTAAACCAATATTGGAAATGGAGTAGCAACTTTCCTTACATCTCGGTGTTGTAGCTATTGAAAAGGGAGCCTTCACATCACCCTCAACTAAGGTTGCCAACTTTACGACTATGCTGCTTTTTTAAAGAATTATTAACTGTAAAATTTTTCTGTAACTGAGCACTAATTATAAAAAATAAGAACTTATTTGAAACCAAAAAGTTATCATGAAAATAATTTAAACTTTTCATCAGTATAGGGATATATGTTTTATTATTTTAAATGTAAACTAAAAAAAGAATACAAAAGAAAAAACAGTTCATAAAATAAAAGAATACTTTTCATTTGAATTAATGGGCAAGATCTTTCAACAACAAATAAGGAGACATTTTTAATTCTTTGCTTACTCCTTTCTTCTCCCTTTCTATCTCACTCACTGGTGTTCATAAAATCCTTTTAGTCCAGTAATGGACCAGATACTTCTTCTAGTGTATATATAGTCTGGTAAAATGATCTCCTGGAATTAAAATTGCTGCCATGCAGATGCTGGTAGCAGTGAGCTGTTAGAAGATATGCCTTTGAGTAACAGCAGCAACAATGCCATTTCAGTTGTTATCATGGCATGGCATGGAATGGTGAACATCATGCATTGTAATTGAAACTTATCTCATTACATAGTGGCATCCTATAGCTAGCTTGCTCACCAGATCCATCCTCTTGTAATTACTTCCTCTAGGAATACTTGAAGGCTCAAATCTTGAAATTTAGGCTGTAGATAACTGATGACCAGAAATATTTAATCTGTCATGAAATTGCAACAATACCAGAGGCAATTATTGGCAAGCACTGCAGAACTTTAGGGTGAGGCTTCAAGAGTGTATAGCTTGTGAGGGCAAGCATTTGGATGATATAATCTTCAAAACCAATCTTCAAAACAAAACAAAATTGCATATATTGTTCTTTTTATTGAAAAATAAAAGTTTTGAATAGGATTTATGTTGACTTTTGCATTTAAATTCCAAACCCAAGAGATCAATCTGCTAAACCCAATATATATAAAATAGAAGACAGTTTTGAAAATAAAATTGACATTTTTCACTTGTGGTGAAGCAACATCAGAATGCAAATGAATTTTTTTTCAAAATTGGATTCAACACTGAAAAGGAGAGAAGCATGATGATTTATGTAGATTGTTTTTTATTTTTTATTTTTTGATTATAACTGTATTGGTTAATTTTATTCAATGTTTGTTTGTTGTTTATGTCTTAGTATTCTGCATTTTGTGAGTATTAATTGGGTGAGAAATGAAGATATATTGTGAAAACCTGGATATAAGTTGACTGCAGGAAACTTATCTTGGTTTTTACAATAATATCCTTTTCCCTCATGAAATTAATAAACAACACAGAATAAATTAATTAAATTATTAATGAATTATAAAATCTCAATTAAATATTTTTTTGACTCTAAAATATTTGAATTTCCATCAGATAAGTCCTTGGAGAAATTAAATTAGTTGAAATTTTATTTGAAATTTCAATAGGAGGTTAAAAAAAATATCCTGCGACTAAAAATTATAAAAGAAAACATCTTAAAATAAATTCTTTAAATGTTTTAAAATTCTTTATAATAATTTTCTTTGGACACTTTTCTTGTAAAAACTGTTCTCATGTTTGAGAATTCCAAAGTTTAACAAAATTTAATGATTCAGACATTTCAAATGGAAAAATTCAAATTTTTCTTATTGGGTACAGAAAATATGCAATTTGCATGTTTGGAAAATTGTTCAGAAATCCATTTTGGTCCTTTTTAACATTAACTTGTACACAGAAAGGAAACAGGTTTTTATCATTTTTTTAGTCACTCATAATTCAGCTGTCCTATGAAATGCTTATAAATGTGCTAAATATACTCTTGTATCATGTGACTTTCTGTGATCTAAATTGACATTTTTTGCAGATGGAAATTCTAGGTTTACCAGTTGGCCTAGGCCTAGCCTTAGCCAACGATTTACACATATAAAGTTTCTATGGTGCGACCCTCTAATATTGAGCTAAAATTTAGGTCTCAGAAAGTTGCATGATACATTTGTATATATGGTAAATAGTCTTTCATAATAGGGTAATTGAAGTAATTTTGGATTTAAAAAAAGAATATCTACAATTTGCTTTTATTATGCAGATTATTTTTTAAAATGTTTTTTAACAACTAAGTTTGTACTGGGGTTTTTTTTCAATTAAATCCAAAATTAAAACTTCTAAGTATACATTTAAATTATTTCAGTACCTTTAAATTAAAAAAAACTGCTATGTTGATACCTACCAATAAGAGAAAGGTATCTTTTTCCATAGTAGCTACAAGGAAAGATTTGATAAATTGGATGAAGTTGTTGAATTTCAGTTGAAACTGGTTTTATGTTTATCATATCTCTTCAATATTTGTTCTGCAGTTTTTTCTGCAAAAAAATATTTTAAAAAATAAATAAAAAAAAGAGGTCAGGAGATTGTTTATCTCTATTTTCATATTCAAATCTTTTGTTAATGTTTGCCTTGTATGGTACACATGCCTCTGATTGCTTTTATTGTTGTTACTAAGTGATCACCCATTTAAGTACTGAGCTGGCTCATTTCTGCTTAGCTTTGGTAATTTGGCAGGAACCAGTACTTTCAGCGTGACTTGACTGTAAAGTTTTATGAATCTTGATTCAGAAATTTTTAATAGAATTTTTTTTAGATTAGATAATGAAAATATGCATTTAGCATAAATTATTTAGACTTGATAAAATTATCTCTTTTGGATACTCTTGGTGTTTTTAACATACAAGTTGTGATAAAAAAGTATCAATTCTGAATTTTTATTTTTTTTAAATTTTAGATTTAAATGAAATATATGCACAGCTGAGTTACTTATATATTAAAGTGATGATATCTAGATGTTTAGACTGCTGTCTAGATGATACAGTAATGATTCTCAATACTTTTTGATCAACAGTTTTGATACTTTTTAACAAAATATTTTTTGACAAAACAGGATGGGCAAATGCAGCACCATCTATACTCACCAGATCTAAATCTGAATGACCTTTTCTTGTTTCCTAAACTAAAAATTCATCCCATCAGTAAGATTTGAGAATGTTTTTATGACTCTTAAATACTGGTTCTATGTTTTTATTTTTTTGATAATCCTGGAAGAATATTTATCACCACATTTTCTTGTTTACAGCTTTTGCTGATGATGCCTTAAGAAAAAAAATTTGAACCAGTACTTGTACTAAGTCTATAAGGTTGTAATATTAACTTTTTCATTACCATTTGTAACTATAATTAAATTCCTAGCATTGTGCTGTGCGTGGTTATAACCGAATTCCTGGCACTGTGCCATGTGTAACTAAAGGCAAATTTCACACTCTGTTCTATTTGCTGGTCCATATTTTCCACCCCTGGAGAATTTTGCTGAGAAGCTTCTTGTTATTTTGACACCAAATTCAATTATTTTTTTATTCAGATTACTAAACATGGAAACTCATATAAGTAAACAATATCAGGTTTTAAAGAAACATTTTTTACAACTCATTTTTTTTAACCTTTTTATTTATTTATCTTTTAAGATTATATTGAAACTTATTTCTTGATTTTTAATTACTGTAGTTCCTTGAACTAAAAAATCAAGTTTGTTCAGCTAAATACTGGAAAAGAAATCAGATCACTTGAGTGATTATGTAGTGTGATATTTGTATCTTTTATTCTTTGACTGCCATACCATTCTGTGTGCCTATAGTTGAATTGCAAACTACATTCAATTTGCTGGTCCGTATTGCAGAAAAGTTTCTTGTTATTTTGACATTAAATTTGACAATTTTTGCCATATTTTCCATCAATATTGCTGCTATGGAAACTTGTAGAGGTAATCAATATCAAGTTTTAAAGTCTGTGTTTCCTCAATGCTTCCATGATAGGCAGGAGTGACACAACACCAATTTTAAAACAGAGTACAGCTGGTTTGAATTTAGTTTTACTTCTTTTAAACTGGTTGGCATACTTAGACTAAAGAGCCAAGTCTGCCCAACTATTTATATGTAGTCAGGAGGAGAAAAGATGGACTCATACTTTTCCATAGGCATTAGCATAAAGTGAAATACAAACAGCCTCATCTAAGGTTTAAATTTGGCATGCCAAGTTTATTTCCTGTGACACAAACACCTCCTTTTTTAAAGTAATTTTTTTTTTGAAACAGTCATTTTTTGCTGAAAAATGTGACACTGGAAGCTGGTGAAAATTGAAAAAAATGATTATTAAAAAATTAGATTTTAATTGGTATGAGGGTCTGAGGTTTGGCTGGTCTCCTGCTTTGGTCAAATCAATAAAGTCTTTATTCCACAGTTGTGCTTTGAGATAAGTTTGTCATTTGTCAACCTCTCAGTAGTTGATACTAATAAGAGATTCACATATTCCTCCTACAGATTGCAGTTTCTCCCTGAGATATGCTTCCTTTGTATATGTTATTGACAGCTGAGAGAAAATGCAATGATCCATGTCATTGGTCTTTCAAAGCTAACAATTACTACATACCAACCCTCCCAAAATAAGGATGTGATTTTTATCATAGAGATTTACTCCTCTAGATGAGTGTAAGTAGTTTTTATGGGTTGAGTTGCTAGCCTCACACCTCATAGAATGGTGTGCCTACCTACAAAGCTAAAGAGCCAAGTCTGCCCTACTATTTACCCATAATCCTTTGTAAACAATTATAACTTCAAGTGACTATTCTTAGTACAAATAATTTATTAACATCTATATGATTGCAAGTATTCCTATCTAATACTAATAATTTTCCAACAGATACATATGATGAAGATCCTAACAGGTACTGTAACTCCATGCTGGAGTGAGTCTGGGAGCAATGGCAACAAAGCGGTGACTTAATGCTCTTCAAAGCTCCAGAACTTGAGCCTCACCACCAGTTGTGTTGTATCGACAACATTCCATAGATGGGACTCTAAAAAGTACTACCATTCTAGGTCATAGTGGACCAGAGAGTAAAGGTAATGAAGTCAACCCCACAAGATGGATTTATGCTGAATTAGTGTGAAATGAAATGTAAATGACTTTGTCCTGAATTTGATCTCATTTTGTCTAGTTCATTTTTTTAGGATGATATTCATTATATGGATATCCATTAGGATATGAAATATTTAAATTATTGAAAATAAATTGCTTTATGATCAGAAATTAATGAAAAATATTTTCTTTTATCTCTATTTTTCTTTTATTTATAGATAATTGCTGTGGCCGACCCTAAAAAATATGCACGGCAAAAAGTAAAGGATGCTTATAACATTCCTGATGATCTTGTTTTTTCGGGTAAGTTTTTAATGGTTATGATGGTTGGTTGGCTGGTTTTACAACACGTCAACTTTTATTTGGTTATTTTATGCCCAAGTGAATTTAACAATTATGGTCTCTGATTATATACACAACAAAAATGTATCTTCACTATTATTTTAAACAGTATATCAATATATCAAACAGATGTATTTGTCCCATAGATGAGTTGGTTGGTTGGTTGGTTTTAAAGCATGTCAAACTTTGGATTATTTATGCCACTGTTGGTGTTTTTGTTTTTGTAAACAATTATATCATTTCATGTAACTAATAATAATACTCCTTTGTAAACAATTATGGGACAAATTTTTTAATACAAATGATTTCTATACAGTTATATGGTTGCAAGTATTTCTATCTTATACAAGATTTTTAAACAGCTCTATTTGACCTATTGAAAGGAATCCTAATTAGTATAATGCTTCTCAAGTTAGTCGGATTCCCAAGAGTAAGGGATACTAATGCATAAGAGTAGACGATATAAGGGAAAATAACTATGAAGTTTATTAAGAGTTATTTCCCTTGACTGTTAACAGTTTTAGATAAGCTATTTACTGATTCGCTGAACTTTAACCAGCCTTCAAAGGGATATAGCTATATCAGGGCCGATAACAATTTTGTGTGAAGCATCAAAAATTAAAAAAGAAAAACAGACAGTTTTTTTTTAAGTGGGACTTTGTCAAGTTTTCTCATTAATAGCAGCTAACAGAGAAAAAAATAATTTCCTTTTCTCTGGCTAAAGAGAAAAAAGTGTCTTCAAGAAGGCTACTCCTGCTGATATACACATTAAAAATTAAGATGGAGAAAAGAAGTGCTAAGAAATTGTAGTTTGGAAGAGAAAAAGAGAATTAGCCTTTTCCCAGCCTTTTGAAAAAAAAAAAAAAAAGAAAAGAAAAAGAAAGTTCTGTATTGAGACAATGAATAATTGTCTTCTATAAAGAATGGGCCTGTCTGTTAAGGGCTCATGGATAATCACATGACAATCCCAAGAAAACTTTTCTCACTCTTTTTTGCCTCAGTTTTTTGAATAGTAAAGCCATTGTCTTTTGCCCTGCTATATTGTACAATAAAGCTAGTCTGGCTATCATCATTTCTATTGCCATCTATTTTGAGAAACACTTTTTTCATTTTATTATCCCTTTTACATTCTGCTTGTTCATAGAACAATATGTGTATATTCTACCTATTAGATAATTCTACCATGTTTGTGTTTTCTTTTCAATAGTTCTTGTATGTATGTTATGCATTATTAAATGTTTCTGTGTGTGTAAATGTGCTTATCTTGTTTTTTTTTTCTATTTATTTAGTGTTAGTTTATAACACATATACTCATGCTAATATTGATCTTTAATGTCTTGACAAAATATCTTCCCTACTTCTAGCAACCCATGCATACACCTTTTTCATCATTAACTAATGTACTTTATTTTGTTGATTTTGAAGACTAATTTTTTCTGTCTGAATGACAAAAACAAATTTGGGCTGGAATACAGTGTAGGACAGGCAATATATTTGATTACTTTTTAAATTGTTCTGAAAAAAAAAATTAGTTTTCATTATCTTGTAAGTATAGGGAAGTCCCTGTACTGTAGTGGCTAAAGTACTGGATTGCACCCTCAAAGTAAGCAAGTTCAAATTCCAGTTGTGCCATGATTTTCACTTTCAAACCAATACCCTTGGGAAACATATGAACCCCCTTATCTCCCCAACTATGGATTAAATAGTATCACTAAATAGTATTATAAGTGGTTGTAAAACAAAATCGTCATCATCACCATCATCATCATCAAGTTACACTAAGGGCATAGATTTCCCTGACTCTCTCTTGTCATCCATCCCTATCATCCATTGCCCCTGGTAAGTCTTTCAGGTTGCATCTTATATCCACACAAAGCTGATGTAAGTCTTTGCTAGTTGGCCAACATTGTTTATGAGTACATCCTTACTTCTCCAGTAGTGCTCTACATGTCTTGTTTGTTGTACTTGAATAACTTGTGAGATGGGAGGCAGATAGCCTTACAGCTGCTGTTTTGTGGAGTGCTGCTTCCAGGATTTATTTAAGATGGCATGCAGCATTCTTGTGTAGTTCTCAGTTATTTTTTTCTATATGTTTTGTTGGCGTACATGTAGTGCATCCATATAGTAGTATGGACACAGCTGCAGCTTGGAAGAAATCACATTTTATTTTATTGGATAGATTAGATTTCCATGTGATCAATAACCTGTCAACAACATTCCACATTTTTGCTAAACATATATTGACATCTCATTTGGTAAATGAGCCATTGCTGCTGATGTATGTGAACTGCTCCACTAATTTTTTAGGCTTACCAGTTTGGGCAGAGATGGTTCCTTTTTCTTTAAATCACATGAACTCTGTTTTATTGGCACTCACATAGAGGCCAATGCCTCTTGCTGTTTATTCTTAGTTATGCAGTTGGGATCCTGCTTGAGCTGGTGTATTTGCAAGAAGTCCTATGTGATCTGCATAGTCTGCTTCTATTATAGTTTTTGTTGAATGTCCTCTGCTTCTTGCCTTTTTCAATGTGAAACCATTTTCTTTTATTAAATCTATAGATGTTCAAAGCATAAATATGGTGCTGATGTATCTCCTTGCAAGACTCTTGCAATAATGCTGTCTCCATCAGGTGTGCAAACCATTGCTTTCATAATTTTTTTAAAAGCATCATTATAGCATTAACAATTTCTTTAGGAGATCTTATGTAAGTTGTATTTGCTCCTTTTTTCCTCTGTCTATGGAATCGAATGCCTTGGAGAAATTTACAAACAGTAGTGTTGCCTCAAGATTTTTTGTCCATACTCCTTCAATGATCTGACAGATAGTCATAATCTAGAGTGATTCCTTCAAAAGCTGTTCTGATTTTTCCTAAGAATTTTCTTAATTTTGGGTCAGATATGATTGAGAAGCAGGGTATCATAAACTTTAGCAGTTATAGCAGCTAGTTATGCCTCTGTAGTTCTTAGTGATTCCAAAGTCGCCTTTCTTGTGGAAAAGAATGTTGGGAATTTACAAATCTAATTCCACATAAAAAGACATACCTTTTTAAGTGCCGGTATTCATCTTCATATATTCCAGGCAGGATACTTTAACATAATCAACAAGGCAAAAACATAAGGACAACCTTTCAAAACATGCACTGTGTTCTTTTTGCTTACAGAGAGAGTATCAAAAACTAGGGGCAGATAATTTGACTCTTATTCAAATGTGGGATTTGGGGCAGATAACTCTCATCTGACAATTTTATTATCAGTAGTTCTAACAAGTACTGAATAGAGTGATAATTTTAACAAGGAAGGATACAACCTTTTGTCCATTCCTCCACTGAGTTTTGTTTATAGACTGCATTGCATAATTAGAGAAGTATGTTGTCACATTTTCTTGTCTTCCAAACTATAAGGAGTATTTTATTAAAGCCTGCAGTTTTTCTGTTTTTAATTTTTTCAATACTTTGTCAAGTTCTTCCTCTGTAAACTGTCCTAGTTTGATGTCTAGTTGGTCATTAAAAATTTGGTGGGTAGGTTTTGTCAGTGATTTCAGGGGAGTTTCCAAGCAGATTCTTGAAATGTTCTTACCACTTGCAGAGTCTTTCTTCTTGGGTGGCAGTTTTTAGCTTTGATTTTTAGGTGCTCTTCATTACAGTCACTTACTGTTTGCCATGCTATTCATGAGTGTCTATCTTCTGAATTTCTAATTTTATTAATTTGGTCTTGAATTTATTCTAATTGTTCTTTTTGGTATGTGTTAGTTCTCTCAGGACTTTCTTAAGTTTCTGTGGATTGGCATTTATTGGATTCTTTTTTTTTTTTATTTTTTTTTTTACTAAAGATGCTTTTTTAAAGACATCTCATTTTTTCCTACTAGTGATTCCCATGGGACTCTACATTTGGCTCTTGGTTTGGTCGCTATACATTCTGTTGCTCCTTGAAATATTTAAATTAACATTTTTGACTAGAATTGTATTTTATCTCTGACAAGATATGTTATACTTATGATGAAAGTGAAAATTGTTTGCAATTCAAAGTGATTTTTTTCTTTATTGTTATGTATCAATGAAACCACTGGGGATTGATTAATCTCGTTAAAAAACAAACACCTTCCATTAATTAAAGATTGTTGTGCTGTGAAATTTTGTCTACTTCTTTATACATTTTAAATTAAACTGATGCAAACATAGTTAAATTACCAAGTGCCAAACATTGCATATATCTATATACTGTTGCATGATTGGTTAACCTAGAATATTTGGAAGAAATCTCATTTTATTGGATTGCCTAAATTTCCATATGATCAATAACCAGTCAATAGCATTCCACATTTTGCTAAGCATCTGTTGACATAACTTTTAGGAAATCAGATGTGGCTGCTGATTTATGTGAAATGCTCTACTAATTTTTTAAACTTGCCATTTAGAGTAGAGATGGCTACTTTTTTTTAAAGCATATGAACTTTATTTTGTTGACATTCATGGAGAGGCTAATGCCTCCTGCTGTTTGCTCTATGCTATGCAATAGGGATTCTGCTTGGGCTGGTGTACTGATTGTCTATGGTAGAGATTCTTGAACTTTTTTCCTTGCAGACTCCTTAATGTATAAACTTAACTTGAAGGATCAAGATATACACGCATGACCACAGATCAGGTGTGGGTAAACCAAATCCAGTCCGCAGTCTCTTTTGAATGAATAACTGCAATGGATGTGTGATGATACTTACAAATTTTTTTTTCTTCTTTACCAATTTTTATGGCCTAAAAACATTTCTAATTTGTTTTGCCTCCCTAAAAGTTTACTAATTCCTACTGTAAATCATAACTGGAGTCTTATAGAGATTCAGACATCATAGCATTTACAAACCACATAAAACAATTTTAGGGATTGGAAAAACAGAAACAAACCAGAAAAGTAACATATGGGTATTTGCTTGGGGATTCTAACAGGTACTACAACTCAAGGTCAGAGTGGGCCTGAGAGTAATGACAACAAAGGGATGACTTTTTATTCTCCATATGTGGAAGTTTATGTAGAAAAAGAGATTTAGAGAGAATCCATTTAAAAGTTTTCTTATTAAACAAATGAATTTATTAAATATTGTTTAAAAATTAAAATTTTATGTGGTGGTTTATCATGGAGTTCTGCATAAAATTAATTCAGAATATACTGTAGACTTAGGCAAAATAAAAACCATAAGATCAAAGATTGAATGGAAGAAATATGGCTTTAGTTGATATTGGAGTGTGGGTATTCATAGTTAAAAAGCAATTGGGCAGTAACACTTTCTATCTTGGAACAGGAAAAAAATGAAAAATTTTGTTACATAGTGTAATAATTACTGAATTTGAATGTTTGATAATTGTCCATCTTATGAATTCTAACAGTATGAAATTTTAACCAAAATTTTCTCTTTTTTATTTTTAAAATGTCAAGATTGGAAAGAAGCTGCTGCTCAGAAAAAATTTGCCGATTTTGTCATCCTTACAACACAAGATCAAATGCATAAGGTAAAAGGATAATCAGTCAAACAAATTCTTTATTCTTTTCCTTTTATTTTATTGTCCTGTTAATGGGGCTTAGAATATGTTGATTGTAACCCCTGCGGAGAGGTACAACCCCCACCAAAAAAGAAGGGTCCCGGTTATGACTCTAAATTGCATCTGAGGCTCCAGTTCTGATAATCTGTAGAATGTGGAGTATCCCTTTCATTGCCATTATTCCCAGGTCCACTCTGACCCAGAGTGGTAGTGCCTCTTAGGGTCTCATCTATAGGTCAAATAGATCTGTTTAAAATTTTTTCCTATTTGATAGGACCAAGAGCAAAAAAATATACTCTTAAGAAACAACTACACAAAAAATTTAAATATGAACATATGATGAACATGATTCTCTAACCTCTAGGCATAAAATAACTCTAGAAAGATTGACATGCCATTAAAGTGATGATTAAAAAATTTGAAGCTTAACAAACATTTTTAAAAATAACTAGATGACCCATGAACTTATTGGGTTACCATTTTATATATTTACCCAGCCCTCTGCCATTAGCAGAATGTGACACAAGATCAATTTTTTTGTGGAGTACAGTTGGTTTGAATTTAGAGTTTTTCTTCTTCTATACTAGTTACCTAACTAAGACTAAAAAACCAGTCTACCCTACTATTAACTCATTGATGGAGAGAGAAGGTATGGATTCATGCCTTTCCTAAGAGCATTAGCATGAAATGAAATGCAAACAGCTTTGTTCAGGATTTGAACTTAGTTTACCAATTACATTTCTTTTGACAATAACCATTACTTTAAGCTTCTTTGGGTTCCCAATATTACAACAGACCATGATGATATTGATTCTTCTATTTAGGAAGGAGTGAAGAATTCTTATTGATTAGCATTTTAGAATAATCTTCATTATGCATTTTTGGATGATTAAAATATAACATTCAGCCCAAATGTTACAGCATCTTCCAAGAAAGTATTAGCTTCAAGGTCTGACCCAAGCTGTAATCTAATGTGAATAAAAACATCTTCTACATATAAGATGGCTGCTCTCATTTCTTTCTTGCTGTCACAACAACCCAGTCTCTTTTTTCATATTCTTCCTAAATGAAAATACACCGTGCTTTTATAGTTTTGACTGTCGCTAACAAGCCATCTTATTGTGTGTCTTTGGTATGACACTAAGCTGCATCTGATGTTTAGGCTTTAGTCCTGGAGTTGGGGGAATGTGTAGTACCCTTTCATTATCATTACTTTCAGGTCCACTCTGACGCATAGTGGTAGTTCCTGTTGGGCACCATCTATGGGTCAAATAGAACTGTTCAATCATTTACTAGAGCTTATTATTATTAGTTAGTGAAACCATATAGCTGTGTGCAAATTGTTTGTATTTGTTAATAATCGCTGACAAATAGAATTACTAATGTTAAATTACAATACTTGAAACTATTTAACTGTGTGCAAACAATTAATTAATATTAAATATAGTCATTAGTTTTAGATAGCAATACCTCAAACCATTTAGAATTATTACTGTTAGCAATACTTCAAACCATTTAATTGTGTGTAAACAGATGAGCTCTAACTCATTTTAAAATAATGTCACCTACAAAGTATATGCTTACAAATCATATATATATGATTTATATTTATATGTATAAACAAGATTTGGCATTAAATTACCCACAAGGGTTGATATGCCATAAAACACAACTAAACCATCTTCTTGTTAAAGAAAACCAGTCATAATGTAGGAGAATTCAGTGAGTTGGTGAGAGACTATTTAAAGGCCTATATGGTTGGTTGGTTGGCAGGCTGGCTAGTTAGTTTTACAATATGTCATTTCTTGTTAGTTTATTTAATGTTGAAGTCTATATTTACCAAATATATGAAGAATGAATGAAGCATTAATTTTTTTCAAAGGAATCTTCTTAGAATTCAACACTCTTATTATGTAGGGTTTTCCATTTGGTTGAAGCACCACTGTTTCAAATGAAGCCGTGCCACCATATTTCTTTTAATGCTATCCAAATCCTGAAATCTTTTAATGAATTTTCAGTTTAGAAAACAAGAGTCACACAACACTGTCTGTTCATTGTTCATTTCTGTCTTGATAAATACAGCTTCAGTCTTGATACTTTTCAAACACCCCTTGTATGTACAGAAATGAAGGAAGAAAGGAGCAAAAAGAATATCATGGATTTTTTTAAAGATATAATAATTGGCAGTTTTAATTTTTCTTTTAAATATTATTTTATTAGGAACCTGCAATTGCTTTTTCAAATTTGGGATACCACATTCTCTTGGAAAAACCAATGTCAGTAAGTATAATCTTAAGTATTTATTTATTTATTATAATTATGATATTATTATTTTCATGCTAAGTGAGTTTTTCACACAAGCTTTAACTGGTGGTTTTTCACAGAACTCTGAATAACAATAAGTCTCTAGGACTCTTCTAAGTATTGGAGTCAACCTTAAAAGTACTGTGATCTGGATGGTTTCTATTCTTTCTCAGATTTCCACTTCCCCAGTCTCTTTTTCTAGGCTTTTGGGGGCCATTCCAAAGGCTCCAAGTACAATTCGTATCTGTATTTGTCTTTTCACTTTCTTTTATCATCACTATGTGGTCTGCTGAAATGACAAAACCAACTAGATGGCAAGTTCTCCTCTGTATGAACCCTCAAGGATTCTTTACATATATTTGTCTACACAAGACCTGAATTTCTTCCTGTCTTTTAACAGGTAGTTTTATGTCTTCTCTTATGAAATTATTTTGTCCCTTTAGTTGTCATAACCTGGATCTTCTGTTTGAAAAAACATTCTCTTTGCATACCGTGTGACCAAACCATTTCAATCTTTTCTTTTTGGTAATGTCTAATTTTATTTGATATTCCAAGGTCACTCCTTTCTTCTAAACCAAAGATGCCAGGATTTAGCAGAATATTATACAATCAAAATAAATGTTATTAGGTATTATTTATTGCCAAACTCTAAAGTATTGTAATTATGTAACCTAAAATAAGAATACATAACAGTCCAAAAATAAGTACAACCCTTATATATATATATATATATATATAGAATTAACTTAAATCGCGAGTCGAAAATCTTCTACTAAAGTTTCACCTTAACTGATCATCAGGAAGTTTACTTTCGACTAAATTCGCTTTCCTTTATTCACCAAAAACCCCACCTAGCCTAGAATTTGCATAAAAAAAAAAAAAATAAAAATAACTAAATAACTAAATGAAAGATACCATATTTTTATTTGTAATAAAAAAAAAAATTTTTTTTTAAATTCTCTATAACCTATTCCTAATTATATAGTAACCACGCCCTTTTGTGTCTACAACTATTTAACACCTCCGATCTTTTATTTAACATATTCTTACTTTTACAATTTGCTATTACCAATTTTTCCTCCATACAAAGATTACAAGCTCTATTACCTGCCCTATATTTGCAGCATTTCTTTATTACTTCTCATTTCATTATAGGATCTACTCCTTGTTTTTCCTTAAGTTCCCACACATAACTAGATAAAGCAGTGCTATACCTATACTTCAATTAATTTTTGCTTCATTTAATTTTTCCTTCATTTATTGTCTTATCAAAATTAGGTGACAAAGGTTGTCAATAAAAATATAGGGTTCTGCAATTTTTGGAAAATTGTATAAGGGTTCTAGAACAAAATGAATTTAGAAACTACTGTTCTTGGAGTCTATCTCTCCTTCCAATTGATTTTGTTTATAGGTTTCTGCAGAAGATTGTCGAGAGATAGCAGCAACTGCAAAAGAGAATGGTATAATGATGATGGTGTGTCATGTACTTAAATATATGCCAATATCCAATCGCATCAAAGCACTCATCGAAGATGGAACTATTGGAGAAATAATAAACATTCAGCTTCTGGAACCAGTGAGTATATAAAAACACCAACTAATTAAGTGTAAACATTGTGATACTATAATATACACTGATCTCTTATTAATTAGATTGATTGATTTTAACAGCATGCCTAACCATCTATTGTTATTTTTCACCTAGAGGTTAGGGAATTATGTTCATTGTACCTTCAGATTTATATTTTTGTATTGTTGTTTCTTAAGAGGTTTTTTTTGTAGATGGTTTTAGTGAATATGAATAATTTTTAAACAGATCATAGATGAGATCCTAATAGGTACTACCACTCTGGGTTAGAGGAGACTTGGTAGTAATGGCAATGAAAAGGTATCCACATTCTACAGATCTCCAGAACTGAAGCCTCACCATCAAATGCAGTTTAGTGTCATATCCAGGACACCTGCTCCAAGGAGGGTTTTACCTCTTTGCAGAAGATACAGTCAGCTGATGGGACCATTATAAATTAGAAGTATAGCATCATCAACAAAACTAACAGGAACAAAGAAGGTAGACTTTATAACCAGAAAAACACTGAAAAGGCCTGGTTTTAATGTATATGATTTTCTTTATGCAATGCTGGGTCAAAGCATGGGCTTTAAAGGCTGTAGCTCAGGGGCCTCCATCAGTTGGGATTAAAAGTTATTTCATTTGTGAATGCAGAGTCAAAGGATATGGATTGTCAACTTCTGATATTTATATCCTTGTGGATAGTATTTCAGTTAAGAAATCATGATATCTGTTGTTGTTTAGACTTTGTAATAAGTAAGTTTGCAGTTTGTAAGGAATAATTTTCAGCTCTTTCTGCAAATTTTTCAAATAGTCTGGTGTGTGCCCTCCTTCTGCTCAATCAGTGAAGCTTAGAATACACCAACTGCATCCTCTGTAGAGGGGTAAGGCCCCCTCTTCAAAAGGAGTGTCCTGGTGACTCCAGTTTTAGAGCTCTGGAGTGTGTGGAGTACCTTTTAAGTGACATTACTAACAGGTTCACTCAAATTAGTAGTACCTGTTAGGATTCCATTTTTGGGTCAAATAGATCTATTTGGGTGTTATTTGTATTAGATAGGAATACTTGATATCATAGAAAGGGTGAAAACTACAATATAGACTTGTTGATAAAGGATAATATGATATAAATTTTTATATTTTTATCATACAATGTGTGAAAGCATGTACAATACCCTGTCCTCATTAGCCACCAACTAGGGGTGATGCCATAGTTTTGGTGGATAAGGTCACTATTGGTGCCACCAGCAGCTTTTGCCACTGGACAGGGTATGAAGAGCAAAAGTTTCTCTTTATAGCTTTGGATAATTTTCAAAAATTTAAATAAATGTAGATATCAGTAAATTTTAAACACTTGAACATTTGATTGAATTTAAATTAAAATACAAATAAAATTAAGATTATATTACTAGATTCTTAAAAAATATATATTAAAAATAGAAAAATTTTAGATTTTAAAATAAATTTCTAATAAAAATTTTGAAACTGGAAATCTGTTTATTTATAAGAAGTAAAAAAGATTAATAACAACAGACAACTGTAAGTAAAGAAACAATGTATTTACCTATCATATATTGGAAGATTTTCTAAGCCAAGATATATATATACATATGGATATATAGGGGTTTTATATATATATATATATATATATATATATATATATATATATATATATGTTAATGGTTAAAAAGAAACAAATTTCTGTTCAAACCTATCTGAATAGCCAGTTGATAAACTGGTGAAATAAATTTATAATAGAGTATATTTATTAATTTTCTTGTTTTTAATGATATATATGTATATGATGACTGTCCTCTCGGTTTCAAGCGTGACCACCTCCTTTGTCTCATGTCCTCTTCCCCCTCCCCATACTCCCCCCTTAAATTCTATGTGTTCGTAGGTGACTCTTCAGGCCAGCCAAGCTGTGACAGATTTTACCACAGAATTGGCACAACCGATCAGTTTTGCTTGCAGTGACATTATTTGGGTGCAAGATAGATTTTGCACATTTACGCAGATGGCTTTTGAGACCAGGCACAGTTTTCCACATATGTCACAGTTAGCATGGTGACTTTGTAGACCCAGTGCTGGACCCTGTTTGCCTTTGTGAATCAGATGTCTGTAAGCGCTGTACTGCATACGGCTATTCCCAAAGGATTCTATGCTTTTGTGAATCAGTTTCCGCCAGTTACTTCTATCTGAAGCCATTTTTTCCCATTGGTCCACAGGTAGTCCAGATTGTTTCAGGTAATATTTTATTGTATCCTTAAATCTCTTCTTTGGTTTTAATGCACTTCTCTTTCCTTCCCACATTTCACTGTAGAATAATTGCCTTGGCAGATGGCCTTCATCTATACGAACAATGTGACCAACCCATCGGAGACAACTTTTCATTACCATCGACTGGATGCTTAGTAGCCCTGCTTTCCCTAATACTTTTGTATCTGAAACAAGGGACTGCCATTTGATATGAAGTATCTGTATATATATATATATATATATGTATATATATATATATATATATATATATATATATATATATATATATATACATATATATGAACCTTAGAAATTAAAAGAATTCTTAGCTTTTTAGTATATTATAAACTGTATTTGAAAATCCTTTTAAAATATCTTTGTTAAATCTATTGCTCTGATTCCATATTATATTCTGTACTTTCCATTTACCATTTACTCTTAACACTTTGAATTCCTCAGAATGTAGTTATGCTTGATGATTATGAAGCTAATTGTTGCAATTGTTTTAATTTCTGTGTTATACTGTATATATCTATTCCAATAGCAACTCTTGGTCATGAGTCTTACTGAAGCTCATATTTTTAACATAATTTATTAGACATATTATTTTGAATATAATAAGAATTTTAGCATCCATCTACATTATTTTTCTAAATACAATTCATCAAATTTTTGCTCTGGTTCATGTTTGCCCAGCTGACCATTCTAGAAAAAACAAAATGATATTTTCTCTTTATTTGTTGTATTTTCTGGGTCAACAGAACAGATCACGGACACACCCACATGTGTGCGCATACACACACACACACACGCACACACTTAGAGAGGGTTCAAATATTTTCGATGTGATATTAAATTTTCCTTGTATAATAAACAGAAAAAAATGATTTACAATCAAAATTTAGCTGTTAAGCTGAACCAAAAATATAGTCTTTGAAAAATTGGAAGTTAAACACATTTTAAAGATCATTTTATCATTTCAGCCAGAAATTTAATCATTTGAGTTATGTTATTCAAAGGATTGTATTTAGTTTTTAGGGCTGATTTTCTTTTAACTAGCCACATTATTTTTTTTTCTTCCTGAAATATTATTTTGAACACTGTCATCAAAATTTATCTAAATCAACATTTTAAGGCATGAAAATAAAATAAAACTATTAAGTTAGTAAGTTAAAATGATTATTCATGATAGTTTAAGTTAGAACATTGAGTCAACCAAAATCAAGGATAAAATGACTTGTTCTGAGAGAATTTTTATCGCTTTGAAATAGACTTGAAAGAATAACTCTTCAAGTTGTGCCAAAAAGCTGTACCCCCAGAGTTGCCACTGGTATCCTCTCTCCTCGATATCAAGTTCTTTCTCTTGATACTGTTACATTTTAATGATATTAAATGGTCATAAACAGTAATGATATCCATATCTATACCTCTCTCTTTATATATATATATATATACATAGGTATATTTATATGTGTGTGTGTGTGTGTGTGTGTGTGTGTGTGTGTGTGTGTGTGTGTGTGTGTGTGTGTTAGATATCATTGTACTTATTTCTCTTTCAACAGGTTGGATTCTGGCATTATGCACATTCTTTTGTCCGAGGCAATTGGCACCGTGAAGAAGATAGTTCCAGTTTCTTGTTGGCCAAATGTTGCCATGATATTGATTTAATTTGTTATTTTATGGGCAAACATCGATGTACAACAGTTTCCTCTTTTGGAAAATTAAGCCACTTCACTAAAGAGAATAAGGTACCAATTTATGCAACATTTTTTTTTCTATCATTCAGGGTTTTCAGCCTATTGTTTTCATTTTTATTGTTATATTCACAACATTTCAGCTGATATTTCCTCTGGCCTTCTTCAGGTGTTTCTTTTCAAACTTGGGAATCTACATGGAACTTCGAACCATGTCCTTTATTTAATCCACGGAGGTCACTTGCTCTGATTCCATTTACCATAACCGAGAACAAGTGTTAAGTATTCTTGTATTGTTACTTGCCTGCAGTCAGGATTGCAACCTCCAGATGATTGTCTCTTAGAAGCTTTGGGAACCAATGCCTATAAGTGTTAGGCTCTGTGTCTTACTGAACAGTTCAGAGTGAATTTTTGGAACTTATTATTATTATTTAATGTTCTTACATCACTATGATTACTACTATATGTATGATTTTTTACCTGAGCTCATATTCCGATTTATTTTTGCATAACAATAAAGATGAAGATGATAGTCTGAAAACCCTGAATGATAAAAATCATCAAGCTTTTTCTCAAAAATTCAGACAACTAATATTTTTTTTCTGTTGTATTTGCTTTGCCGTGAAAAAGTAACATGACTTTGAATATTCTTTTAGACCAAGATATTGCAAATACTGGCATATATCTTAAGTATGTTTTATTAAAACCCATAGACAAGGTTCTTTTTAACAAATTTTTTTTCTAGTTATCTTATAAGATTTCTAAAATTTGGCTCAAAGGATATAAATCTACATTTTCTTTTTTTAAGTAGAGGAATTATATTGTGAATTGAATTACGCAGATGTGTATTTGTAATCCTCTTGGGAAGACTTGGCCCTGGAGGTGACCGTGTCCTCTGTAAAGAATACAGATGTAACTTGCAAAATGCATTCAGGTTAATTGGTCTCGTAATTACCATGACTAGTTAATTTGGCGTCACTTGTGTGAGATACGGACTGGTTGCTCAGTTGTAGAGTTTCGGCACTGCAAACTATGGTTGCTGGTTCGATCTCCCATGGTGGAGATCATGGTATACACTGCTAATGAGATGTAATAAGGTTGAAACAGCTGTCCAGTGTTTCTGTATGTCCTGAATAAGTGTTTGCTGAATTTTCTGGTCATGGTAATTCAATTCACAATATAATTCCTCTACTTAAAAAAAGATAATGTAGATCTGAATTGTTTGAATTAGAACTGTTTGACTAAAATGAATAGCTTGAAATAGAAATACTTTTGATTATTAAACTGTGTACTTATGCTAAACTGAATTGTTTGAAATGGAACTGTTTTTGACATTGAAACTATACTTACACTAAACTGAATTGTTTAATATAGAACTGTTTGGACATTCAACTGTGTGTAAACAAAATCTATACTTATACTAAACTGAATTGATTGAATTAGAACTGTTTGACAAAACTGAATAGCTTGAAATAGAAATGTTTTGACAATTAAACTGTGTATTCATGCTAAACTGAATTGTTTGAAATAGAACTGATTATTTGTATAAAAATGGATTTGGCATTAAATAACATACAAACATTGATATGCCATAAAACCCAAACAACCAACCAATCAACAATCATGGAGGATAGTAAAGAGAAACCAATCACATACACTTACCACTCCTTAACAGCAGCAGGAAAAAAACTATGCACAAATTAATAAAGATGCATCACTGACAGATGCAAGAAGCATAAGATGATGAACTTGTCTGGACCCAGTGATGTCCAGAGTATTGACTTTTGTTCAGTTAGGATGATCTGATAGAGCAGATTAGGGCATCATCCAACCATATTTCACATGCAAGGATGAAATAACAGTGAATTAGGGTTGTCTGTTATGGAGACAATGGGTCATTATTCCAGAGCCAGGTAAAAAAATATATTCGAAGAACTCTATGACATACATCTGGGGATGCGTAGGGCGAAGGTACTAGCTCAAAGCTATGTGTGGTGGCCAAGAATTGATCAAGACCTTGAAATCTGTGTTCAAAGCCGTTTGGTGTGTCAATTGAACCATGAAATGTCTGCAGTAGCCTCATTCCACTCTTAGGAATTCCCATAGAAGCCATGGTCTCATATTCATTTAGATTATGCAGGATCCTGTAATGGGAAAATGTTCTTGATCATTGTAGATGCATACTTCAAATGGTTGGATGTGCCAAAGTTGTTGAGTCTAGTAGATATAAAGTCAACACTCAGTCATTTAACCAGTTGAGTTAAGTTTTGAAATGAAGTTCAGAAATCGGAGGAAGGAGAAATTTATGGTCATTGGGGCTTTCCACATGCATTATGTAAGGGTTATGTTTCTATCAAGCTCTTTTTGCAGTTGTAGGTAGGGGTCAATCAGGCTGTGTTTTGGGCCCATCTTTGTCAGTGATATGCTGATATCTGAAACCCTGCTACGTCTGAGATGTCGGATTTCTTGTTCTGGTCTCACATGGCCATTTTGAATGCTTTGATTTAGCTTATGTTTTGCTCCAGGGTCTTCAGCAACTCTGTCTTAACATATCTGCCTATAGTGCATTGTTGGCTATAGACCTGATGATCTGGTTCTTGATGTATATGCTGGATAGATTATGATTGCAGTTGGGGCATATGAAGTTGCAATCCCGTTCTCCTGACTGCACCAGAATCAGGTAATTCTGGACAGACTCATTATCATTCTGTACAATTGATGAAAACAAGTTCCTGCGGACCATGGGATTTAATTTCTGTATGAGCTCAAGCATATCGAGTAGTTTGTTTGGGTTTGTGTTGAAAAATTCAGGGTATGTGTTGATGATGAAGTTTTGAATGGCTTCGTCAGTGCAGTTGTATAACTGGATTTTAGTCTGCATAATAGAGAGATTAGTCATCTTTGTGAACATGTCCCAATCTATCCTGAATTTCCAAAACTGTTGTGGGGTCATTTCTGAATTGAATTGAGGAAGCTTTGCAGTCAGTAGTGACACAAGGGGTTCCTTGGTTAATTTGAGTATGGTGAGCATGTCGCCCATAGTCTTGATGCCCAGCTCCTTAAGTCCAGCATATGCAAACTATCCCCTCGTGATCTCCATGCTAGAGAATGTCTGCACATAAATCTTGGCAGAAACAGCAGATATGCCCACCTCGACAAATATGCTTTCTCAACAAGCCAGATCATATCCTGTTCGCTGTGCTATGTCAAAGTTGTTGAGTTTGGTAGATATAAAGTTAGCATTCAGTCACTTAACAAGTTAAGTTTTGAAATGAAGTTCAGAATTCTGAGGAAGGAGATAAGTTCATTCCCTGGAAAGTGATTGGTTTGGTTTCTTTGGTCTCTTTGTTTAATGGCATATCAACCTTCTTAGGTTATTTAATGCCAAAGCCATTCTTTGAGAAGAACAGAGGTGGTACTAACTAACCTATAGTTGGGAAGATTAGGTATTCACATCTTTCCCAAGAGTATTTGTCCAAAAGTGAGCATAATAGCATGACTGGAGTTTGAATTTGCTTACTAGTATTCTGCAGTCCAGCAATTTAATCATTACATCAGGAGGACACTCCCCAACAGTGATTGGTTGCTGGCTCAGTAATGGACATATTGGTGTAAATATATATCAGCTTGTTCTTTGGTGCTGGCACAGGGTCTGCATTGAGTTACAGCCCATTTTATTTTTGTCTGCCAACTGGACACTAGTTGGGACTGTAAGTGTTATTATTTTTGTTATTCTGCACATTAGAGCAGCGACTTCTACAAGATGTACATCCTATAAATACAGTGACTTCAAGTGACCCAATTGGGAAATTGTGTTGCTTCTTTGAGGAACATGGCTTGCCTGACCAATGTGTAACAGATAATGCCACCTCCTTCACCAGTTCAGATTTTGAAGAATTTATGACCAATAATAGTGTAAAACACATCACCTCAGCTCCATACCATCTGGCATTGAACAGTCAAGTAGAATGAGCAGTACAGTCCTTTATGGATTCCCTGAGAATTAAAGGAAGGAAGTATTGAAACACGGGTATGTAAAATACATCTACAATATCGTACAATACCACGCATAACCATAGATCTATCACCAGGTGAACTGCTTATGAAAAGAAAACTGATCATGAGACTTAGTAGAGTACCTCCAGACCTACAGTTGTGTGTATACAAAAACAAATGGTGGCAAAAGGAAAGCATGATCAACATGCAAAGCAGAGAGAGTTCATAAAGGGAGATCTAGTCTTTGTTTGCATCTCCAACTCCTGGAAGAAATGGATCCCAGTAGATAAAAGGTCAGGATCTATTTCAGTGCATGCGAGAGTGGCAAACAGACAAATAATCCAAAATAATGTCGACCATGTTAGTAAACGATCAGCAATAGAAGCCAACCCTCCACCCATGTTGTCATTAGTATGGAAAGCCCATCAACAACCAATTATCAGCAACTGCCAAATAGTACACCCACATCAGACCCAAGGAGGCCAGAAAAGCCCAAGATTAGATACTCATACAAGCAACACACCAAGCTTTCATATCTGACAAACCGTCTGTAACAGACATGTAAGTAATGGTGAGTATGAACTTTAAAAGTGAGAACTGTAGTATTTGTGATACTGAGCGGTAGGAGTTGTTCCCCTTCATATTTTTCTCTGTAGTAGGCATTGTACGCCACATAAATAAACTTGTTTTGTAATCCTCTATATTTTTATCTGTCTTTTACAGAATTATAATAAACCCCATTGGCAGTTGTAATGTTTTCCAGTATTTCCCCAGACTGTTGAAAGATTCTGAATATTTGTACTTTTCTATTTGTATTTCCTCTCACAATAACTATAATGCTAAAAGTGCCTAAAAAATCACTAAAAAATCGAAATTGATGACTTAACCATCATATATTATTGTCAATGACTTTTGTTTGAACATGTTTTGACCATTAATCTGTGCATTGAAAATAAGGAAGGATATTATCAAGAATTATAGCAATCATAAAATACAGAATAAGGATATTATCAAACTGGTACTTATCTAAATTCATAGGAATTTATAGTGTGTAATATTAATTAAGACTACTACCAACTTTTTCCTATAATGCATTAGACTATCTGAATGGTAACCTAACACTGAATATTTCTCTATGGAAAAACAAAGTCCATTTAGACTAAAATAACATATGTTTTACATACATATATTTACGCATAATTATGAAACATGTTATGTCCCCAATCATAGCTATTCCCAAAAACAAGAAGTGCTGAATAGCAGCGGTTAAACACTTATGTTTTCATGGTGTATAGAAATTCTCAGAAGATAATTTGCATACATGCTTTTCAAAAAATGGATACAAAAGAAAAGTGTTTTTTCTCCGACTGCTGTCCACTGCCAAAAAGAGTTAGAACTTGCTTCTCAAAAAGTCACGTGACCAATGGTCACATGGTTATTGGAAGTTGTGCTCATTTATCCCAAGAAAGGAGACAACTATGTTTTGTTCCTCTAACAAATTTATTAAATTTTGGTATTCTATTTTTCTTAGCCTCTTAATGCAGCTTCACGGTGCTTATGCTGCCCTGCACATGTGGAACAATCCTGTCCTTTTTCTGCACGCAAAATTTACCTTGCCCGCTCTGAAAATGTAAGTTGTTTCTTTTTTTCGTTTTCTTTTGCTATTCTTTTGTATGTGTTTGTATAACACAGCAAAGATGGTACATTTTTTAGAATTTTTAGTTGATCAATAGTTTTAAAGTGCTTTAACTTTGAGAATAAAGCAATTTCCAATCCAAACTTAATAATAGTAGTAGTAATAATAATAATAGTTCAGGGGCTGCATTCATGATCAACTGATCATTATAATTTCTCAAATGAGATAATTACTAAGTGCTATTTCCATTGCCCTAATGAGTAGAGTGTTTGCCATTGGTCCAGGAGACCGGGGTTCAATCTTAGGTTGAGTCATACCAAAGACTCAAAAAATAGTACTTGAGGCCGCCTAGCTTAACACTCAGCATTATAAGGTAAGGATCAAGAGTAAAGTGGAGCAATCCATGTAAGGAGTAGCGCCCTCCCTTACACCTTGGTGTAGTAACTATTGAAAAGGGAGCCTTCGGGTCACCCTTGACTAAGGTCACCAACTTTTACTTTATTTCCTTATATTCATCAACAATGAGAGTATTTGATGGCATATAAGATATTCCTTTTTACCCCCAAAATATTTCAAATAGTATATACACAATCTGATGTATCTGGTAGGCTAATTTTTACATAGACTAATTAACTCTATAACACTATTGCTTATTTTTCTAAATTGGGTAAAAATAACTTCTGTTATGAGAGGAAAATACAAAAATAAGGGCAGAAATCTCTCTTTACTTTCCTTCATCCTACAAGATACTACATAAGTGTTTCCCAATCTATGTTCCAGTGACCTGGTGAGATTTACCAAGATTAGAACTATTTTTATAATATAATGAAGTTAAAGTGAATACTTCATTGGTCAAGTTATGCTAAAAATCAAGTCTGTTACTATAACATTCATTATTATGACATCCATCAGTGTCATGAGTCCCATTGGATCTGTGCCTGAATCTTGGGCAGGTTTATGTGAAAAACTAGCCGTTGCCCATGCTGCAGGTCTCTCCTTTTCCTGACACCCATATTTTAAATGTAAACCAGACTGCCTTAGAGCCTGCAGACTCTAGTTTTGCCATTCCACAAGGGCTCTTACCCTACCTCATTAATAAGGGATTTGAATTTAGTGTTTTTCTTCTCTCAGACCAGTTACCCTTACAAAGACTTGAAAAGCTCAGTCTATACTATTTACCCATAACTGGAAAGGGAAGAATAAAAGGGTTCATGCCTTTCCCAAGAGCATTTTCATGCAGTAAAATGCAAAGAAAATTTTATCCTGATGAACCAAGTTTCTTTTCTATGATGCTAATGATTACTCTTACCACATATGTTTAAATAAGATTGATGGTCTTGGGTTTTTTTATGCCTTGAACATTTATATTTTTTGTGTGGATGTTTCTTAAGAATTTTTTTTTTTGGTACACAGTCCTATCAAATATGAATAATTTTTAAACAGAGCTATTTGACCCATAGATTGGATCCTATCTGGTACTAATTCTCCAGATCAGAGCAGGCCAGGGAGTAATGGAAAATAAGAGGTATTTCACAATCCCCAGAGCTCCGGAACTGGAGCCTCACCTCCACATACAGGATATGACACTAAACAATTTAATGGTGAGGTTCCAGTAATGCTGGAGCTTTGAGGAATGCAGAATACCCCTTCATTGCCATTGCTCTCAGGTCAACTCTGGCCCAGAGTGGTAGCATCTGATAGAGTCCTTTCTATGGGTCAAATAGAACTAAACTGCATACTTATGCTAGACTGAACTGTTTGAAATAGAACTAAACAGTGTACTTATGCTAAACTAAATTGTTTTGAAACAGAACTGTTTTTGACATTGAAACTGTGTACTTATGCTAAACTGAATTGTTTGAAATAGAAGTGTTTTGATATTTAACTGTTTGTAAACAAATAACTATACTTATACTAAATTGAATTGTTTGAAATTTAATTCAGCATTAAATGACACGAAAAGGGTTGATACACCATAAAATAAACCAACCAACCAACTAACCAACCACCAGTCACAGTTTGGTGTCATACCCAGGACACCCTTTTTAGGAAGAATCTTTTGCAGAGGATGCAATCAATGATTTCTAAGCCCCACCAGCAGGACAAATCAAAATAAGAATAAATAAAATAGCATAAATCCTTCTGTCTCTTTTTTTTATTTCTCTTCAGGGTTATAAAGGTTGGCCTCTTTCAGCTGTGGTTGATAATCCTGATATAGAGAATCTGACCGATGCTCTAATGCATGGACCATATGGAAAATGTGTTTATGATTCAGACAATGATGTTATGTCTCATCAGGTAAGTGTTCAGTAATAAAAAAATTAAATCTGAAGGAATTCTTTTATGAGATATATTAGAATAATAATAATAATAATAATAATAATAATAATAATATTCTTCTTCTTCTTCTTCTTCTTCTTCTTCTTCTTCTTCTTCTTCTTCTTCTTCTTCTTCTTCTTCTTCTCAATGTGAGTTTTACACCAGCAAGTATCCTCAGATCTCCAGGACTTTTCTAAATATCCTAATTGATAATAATGAATTCATTTTGATGACACTAACAAAACTATATCAATTTAATTTTCCTGTCTTCTTCCACACACACACACACACAGATAGATAGATAGATAGATTGTATTTAATATTAGAATGTGAGTCTTGTTTAACAATGCTGTAAAATTTTCCTATACATATCTCTTCCTTCTTGTATGTTTTAAAATTTATTGTTTTGTCTCTCCTCAGGTTGTTAATATGCAATTTGACAATGGAGCAACTGCATCATTCACTGCAGTTGCCTTTACTGAAAAAATCTGCACTCGCCAACTGAAAATTTTTGGAACAAAAGTAAGGTTCTTTGACTCAGTTACTTATTTTTCTAAGGCTAAAAATCCTACAAGTAACTAAAATTGAAAAACATTTCCTTACACCAAATCTGTGTATTACTTCTTTTTTTTTTTTTTAACCCCAGCAGAAATAATATCCCTTTTATATTGACTGCATACAAAACATACTAAGTGTCAAGAGAAAATTAATAATCTCTGCCATAGAATAGGCATATCCATTAGAGGGGTCTTCTGTCTTATGGTCACATAATCTCAGAATTCATCTCTCTATTTTTGTCTTTGTTCTTTGAACAGTAGAAATGCATTCTGCTCACATGGCTTTACTGTATAATTTACTATCCATCAATCTGACCTAAAACTTTTTCTGTTTTTGTACCCTTTTTACATACTATTTGTTCATGTGCATATTTTATCTGTTTGAACACATTTGTATATTCTTCTTAATATATGTATTATGTATATATTAAATGTTTCTATATTTGCAATATGTATTTATCATATTTACCCAACCCCTCCGCTTGGGCAGGATATGACACAAGGTCAATTTTTTAAGCAGAGTTTAACAGGTTTCAATTCAGAGTTTTCCTTCTCCTAGACTAGTTGCCTCACCAAGGCTGAAGAACCTAGTCTGCCCTACTATTTACCCATAGCTGGAGGGAGAATAATTGGATTCATACCTTTCCCAAGGGTATTAGTGCTATGTGAAATGCAATCAGTCCAGGATTTGAACTCGTGTCATCGTGTCCATTTCCTACAACGATAACCATTACACCACGGGCACCTCCAATATATATATATATATATATATATATATATATATATATATATATATATATATATATATATATATATATATATATATATATATATATATATATCTTTTGTTTATTCAGTCTCAGTGTATCACGTATATACTAATGCTAATATTAACCCTTGGTGAAAGAGGACTCAACAAAATAACCTTTTTCGCATCAAGCCAACACAAATAAGCAACCAATTTTTTATTAAAATTTGCCTGTGACATTCAAACATTGTTTCCTTTTTTTATTTTACTTTGTACTTGCAAGTTAAAATACTTGTCTAAATGAAACTTGATGAAAATATGCCTCCATATTGGATCAGCAAACCCTGTCAGTCTTATTGTTCTACTGTTATTGAAAGACTGGGTTCTTTAGTCTTGGTAAGGCAACCAGTCTTGGAGAAGGAAAACTGAATGCAGATTAACTGTGCTTAAATATTGACCTTGAGTCACATCCTGCAATTAATTAAAATGTATATAAAATTTTATTTGAGATGGTTATTAACACAATAAAAATGAGATTAGGGTTCCTGTTTGATGATGTGTTCAGTTTTGAACATTGAATGAAACTAATTTTCGTCCAGTGCTTGTATATTTGATATTTTTTAATGCTTATGAAATATTATTTTAAGCTTATTATTTACAATAGAATGAGGCAAATATATCTAAAATAATATTTCTAGTCTTTTTGTCTAAAAAAAGATTTTTTTTAAATAACAGAGATGGTGTCGGAGACACTGTAAATGTGAGAGTATACCTTAATTCTGGGGACAGGACATAACTGAGGAAGCCCAGAAAAATCTTTAAGAAATAACAAAGGGGTAAATTCCATAATATTTTATTTAAAAATAAATAAATTTGTTTGTAAATGAATAGGTACTGAAAATTTTATTAAAATATTTGATAGATTCTTAAAATTTTATCTTTATGCTTTTTGGGTAATCAAAGTGGCATACCAAGTAATTCCTCTTTATGGTATCTTTGGAAAATGGGAGGATTACTTTGTGGTGCCCATCTCCTCTCCAAGTTACATGTGACAGGTTTTACTAGCTTTTTAGGTCAACAATAGCAAGAAATAGTCTCTGATTAAACTGCTGGTTTTAATTCAGTTTTCCTTCTCCTATGTACCATTCTCTGTGTCTCAAGGTACTAAAATGGCATATTTGATATGGGCACTTCAAGATCACTGAATATCAGGCCCTGATGGAATGTAAGATAGATAGCCGCTTTGGTCTACTATGTTGAATGACGGTTGTTTGGAGAGTGTGACACACAAAGCACAGCTCAGCTCTATACCTTTTCTTTCTGTGAAGGATGGTCAAATTCTTTTTCATTCTTTGGTTTCCCAAGTTACTGTAAAGTGTTTTTTGAGTGTGAGTTCGTGGAGATTTCCATATTTTTATGGGGTGAAAATTTAACAGTTTGAAGGTGGAGGTGATGGCTTCTGCCGCAAAGCCAAACGTAAATGGCTATTGAAAGTAATACATTTAAACGTTTTAAAAATATCAGAAAGTTGTTTAGGATTTAAATTTTACTTAATTAGGTTAAAAGTTATAAAAAAATCAACAATATAGTTTTCTTTCCGTACATTAAACCGCACTAACAATCTTTTAGAGAATTTTCCATGAGAAGGGAAATAACTCATTCTATTATAAGGGACGTAACTCTTTTTATAAGTTGAAATTAGGCGACCGTCGTCGAGGATGACCAAGTACCATTTTTTGAGTCTTTAGTATAACTTAACCTGGGATTGAACCCAGGTCTCCCTGGTGAATACTCTAACCAATATGCCAATGTCCAACTCTTTTTATATTACAATGTTAACAGCTTAAGCAGATGATGATGATGATAACAACATTTGATGAAGAATTATTAATTTTTCACCTGTATTTTCCGACGCTGTTAACAACACCTGTAAATGATTAAACAAACTATTAAATGTGAGTTTCAAGCTTCAGGGTACTCCATTACCATGGTATTGTGCCAGACTAAACTATGCTTAATAAAAACCAATGTTAACGGACAGAGATAAATGGTTTTCCTTTTGGTCTCTTCTTGTAAGAAATTTTATATCTAAAAGAATATTTTAAAGGTTTTGCATCTAATAAATATTGTTACTTACAAAGTCCTGTAATGGGTTTATAATCTTGTGGATTTATGTTTTAATCGTTCAAGGTTATTTTTATTAAAGGTCCTTCGTTCTTTGTTTTAGAGTTCCTTCCCAAATTTACTTGTCCGGAGTCCTAAGTTCAACTAATTTTTCTTTTAGAAAGGGGAATCTCTAAGCTAGAAACAGGAAGTGACAAGGGGTCATAGATCAAATCTTCTTTCAGACAATTGGTCTAGCACTAAGGGTGTTCTTTGGACTTACTGGTGCTAATTTTACATTTACTATCATATATTTAATGCTGTTCAAAAATTATTGGCTTTTTTGAGAACAAGTGACAGCAAGTCTCTTTATTCAAACTTTATTATTATTATTATTATTATTATTATTATTAATGTTATTATTCAATATATATCTATATTTATTTAAAAGGCTTTGAGGGCCCATAGTATCAGTAGCAAGAAACAGTCTTTGATTGACCTGATTTGTATAGCTGGTTTTATTTCAGAATTTTCCTTTTTCTATATTGGTTACTTTATGATGATTACTTACTTACCTGTGTGGGAGTATGTAATTAGAGCCATGCACTCTGCAGAATGAGAATCTTACCCACATTGTATTTGCTGGCTCTCGGCAAGTTGAATCAAAATGCATGAGTCCCAGACATTTACACCAGGAAAGAGCAAGTTGAAAACAAAAAGTTGAATAAAGGTTTAGAAGAAGAAGTCTGACACAAATCAATGGTTTGTGGTATCCTCACTTTTAGCTATGTAATTTCCTTAACTAAAAACCTCAGAACTGCTTGATCTTTGGCTCTTTGTATCTCTGGCCCTTTCTCCTTTGTCTGACCCTCTGTGTCTCTGTAGTGGGCTGACTTCTTCCGCCAGACTTGTACATGTGTCTCCTCTCGCTGGTGTATCTCTTCTAACTGCTCTAGTAGTAGACTCCCTCTCATATGTCCAGTGGGGAACATTCCTATTTCCAGACTTTTAGCTACCCAACTTGAATCTAAAAAAAAACCAGATGATTAATCTCCAAGGGATGTTTAAAGATGTAATAATAAAATTTTTTAAGTCATTGATCCATTTTTATGTATTTTATACTAACAGGGAACAATTAACAATCCCACACAAATATATCTTGACCCTAAACACACACATATGCTCTTATATGCATATGCATACCTATGGTCAACCCACAACCATACACATGTACACATCCACACGTGTATACATACACACACACATAAGCACTCATACCCACCCATATAGAGCTAAGTCTGTATACGTAGTGCATTCAATAAGTTTCCATACTTTTTTGTATAGGCATTTAAAATTGTCGTAGACTCTTGAAAATTCAGTATGTTATTGCTGTACATCTTATGAGATGACTGACCAATTTTTATGATTTCAGATTCAAAGGAACAGCTACAGCAGGAATTCGAATACACCCTATTAAAGCCTGATTGTCACAGCTGGTGAATTTCAAAAATGCAATCTGGGTGTGAGGACACTTTAGAAGAATGATATGCAATAAAATTCTGTTTTAAACTTGGAAAAAATGCCACAGAAACATTTGGAATACTTCAGACAGCTTTTGGAGCATCTTGCATGAATCGAGCATCAGTTTTTGATTGGCATAAGAGATTCAAGGAAGGCAGGGAGTCTGTGAGGGATGATGAGAGGTGTGGGAGGAGTAAGGAAGTCAATACACCACAGTTGATTGGCCAAAGGGTTAGGGTTAGGGTTACTATGTTGAGGTTTTAAGGGAGTTCTGGAAGAGATTCCGTTGGAAGAGGCCAGCACTCTTCAAATCTGGTCAGTGGCATTTCCACCCGGACAATGCACCAGGCCACAACTCCATCCTTGTCACAGACTATTTGGGCATCAAGACAGTTCCTCAGCCTCCCTAAAGTCCAGACCTTGCTCCCTGTGACTTTTGGTTATTCCCTTAGCTTAGAGGCTGTCGTTATGAGATAATTGAGGAGATGGAAGAAGCTGTGACAAAGGTCATTGACATGGTAGCACAAGAGGACTTCCATAGGGCCTTCCAGAAGTTGTTGGAACAGTACAACAAGGGCATTGCAGCCAGAGGAGATTACTTCGAAGGGGACTAGAGTTTCATGTGTGCACTATCAATAAAAGTGCCCATACAAAAAAAGTCTGGAAACTTATTTAATGATCCTCATATCACCATCAATAATGTCACAAAGGGAGAAGGATTCATGTCTTTCCCAATGTCATTAGTGTGAAACAGTTCTGACCAAGATTTTGAATTGTCAATGCATGGAACTGTTGAGTCATTGATTTAAAGTAGTTTTTATTGTGTTACATGTCGTTAAACAATATGACAGAAAAATGAAAATTGGGTGGTTAAAATGAATAATTTACTTTTAATTTTTCAGTCAAATTTTTTAACCATATTGTCATTATCCAAATTATGCATGATACTGTGACATATGTAGATGTTGATATTCTTTCAATTTTTTTCAGGGAGAAATACGATGCAGTTTTGATGGTCCCATTATACATTTTGATTTTAACAGTAACCAAACCCGTAAGTTCCTTTTTATTTATGAATTAATGCATTTTTCCAAACTGTGGAGGTCTTTGGTTTACCAGATTCTCTTTGGAAAATTATTGTTAGTTGTTATTTAACATTGGGTTGGTTGGTATTAGGGTGGATATTTAGTCGATTCCCCATTCACCAAGTTCCAATTGTTAGCAATACTTGAAACCATTTAATTGTGCGTAAATAAATGAGCTCTACCTTATTTAAAAATAAAATTACCTATTAATTATTTGTCTATAAATAACAGGATTTTGGCACTTAATTGCCTATGAAGGTTGATATGTCATAAATCACCACCAAACCAAACAATTAATATTTAATAGAATTATTATTGTTAAATAGCAATACTTGAAACCATTTAACTGTGTGCAAACAAAAAGTTAGTATTAAAACTTGAAATCATTTAAAGTAAATGTTGGTGATCATATTCAAGGGCGACCTGAAGGCTTCCTTTTCAATAGCTACTACACTGAGGTATAGAGGAAGGCTCTACTCCATTCCCTGGATTGCTCCACTTTATCCTTGATCCATACCTTATAATGCTGAGTGTTAAGCAAGGTGGCAAGAAGTACCATTTTTTGAGGCTTTGGTATGACTTGACCTGGGATTGAAACCCGGTCTCCTAGACCATTGGCAAAGACTCTAACCATTATGCCAATGGTCTGGTCTCTGTGTGCAAACAAATGAACTTTAACTTGTTTAAAATTAAAATGACCTGCAAACTATTGACTTACAAATATATGTCTAAGCAGGATTTGGCATGAAATAATCATCAAAGCAAATAAGCTAACCAAAGTCCAATATTAACATTAGTATATTCAGTGATATTAGTAATACTGAATAAACGGGAGGAAAGACAAGCTTATTTATATATATAGGAAAATTTAATATATACATAATATACATACAAGAAGTATTATTAAGACAAGACAAACATCTCCTAACAGATGAAATATGTATATATTGTTCTATGAACAAGAAGAAAGGTGTACAAAAACAGTAAAAAGTCTTACTTGAGTTTTTTGGTGGTCATAGTCATGTCAGCTTTACATATCCAACAACTAATTACAAAAAACTTCATATATAATTTGAAATAGATGGGTAAGCTACTTTTTCTACCTGACCTCAGTCCATGACGGGTTCTACTCAGCCATGTACACTAATTATTAACTATGAAAAAAATGATAAATATATTCAAATTGCCATAAGAATTTTTTTAGAAAAGAATCTAAACAGCATAAATAGATTTTTTTATTTGTATGGCAAAACGAGACTCATCTTCTTTTGACTACAAATCGATTTTTTTTTCATTTTTGTTTATATTTTTACTATTCTTCAAATTCTGCATTTTCCAGTGTCAAAATATAAAATTCTATTTCTACTATGTCTTCATGTGGTAACATAGGAAAGAGTGCCAGAAAACAAATAAATGAACATTGGTGATTATTATATAGAGATAGATATTCCACACTGACTAATATTGCCATGATAATTTCTGTCTGATTTTTAGAAAAGAAATTATTATGAAACCAATTAAGGCCCTTTAACAGAGGGACATAGTGGATATGAACCTTGTTTAAGGTCTTACAGTTACATGGTGGTCCTGAGTTCAGTCCTTCTATCAGGTAGTGAACAGTATTTATGGAGCATGAAGAGTAAAACTTTCTCAATAATTGTATGTTCAGGTATCAATCTCCACAGAGGATTGACAATATAGTGATATTTGATACCGAATGATATTAATCCAAAAGTTACAGCTTATGATTTATAAAAGGAATATAGTAGGTATGTGCAAAAGTTTCCAGCAGTTAAAAAAGATTTTTTTCCGACTGTCTACATCATCTGTAATTTCAAAAAAGAAGCTGAGAACTTTTTGCACAGATCTAATAACTATTAAACAGTTGGGGTTTTTTATTTTGTTTTTTTTTTATTTGATTAAAGAAATTACATTTTTATATTGTAGGAACATATCAACCAATTGAGGATAATAGTTTAATTCCTTTTGAACTTATGGGACATGGAGGAGCTGATTTTTTTACCATCAAATCATTTGTTGAAGCAGTTCTGGTAAGTTTAATACAAGAATCTCCAAAGTGGTTGATATCAAACCTTGAGAGTTGATGATACTTTGACATAACTGCTGGCTTCATTCAAACTCACATTGACCTACTAGCTAGTCAGGCTGGTGGGTGGGTGGGTGAATTACTTCCTCCCCCCACCTCTTCTTTTCACATACTGCATAGATGTCCTTACATACATATATATACAGATACACACAGATATACATCAATACCTATGGTTAACCCACATACATACATCTACTACTATGTACTACCACTCTAAAGGTCTATAGTATCATAGCACTATCCAAGAGAACAATAAATGCCAGGGGTCAGAAAAGATTCCATATATACAGCAGGAGTCAAAAGCTGAACTTTAGAGTTCAAAATCTAACATTTTATCATTATTATTATTATTATTATTATGAATTTTACACACGAGCTCAAATTGGTAGTTTTTCACTGAAGTGTGAGAGACTGTAAAAGTCTCCTCAGTTCCCCTGGACTCATCTAAGTATCCTAAATGATTTTAACATTGCTGTGGTTTGGATGATGTTGATTTTTCCTCTAATCTCCTGTTCTCTCAGTCTTTTTTTTTTTTGTAAGGGCTCCAACTATGATTGTGGAAGGACTTTCATCAGAGCTACACTGTTTCCCCTACAGAGCAATTCAACCTCATGTTGTGCAGATTCTAAGACAGTTTAGTTGTTTGCAGGTTTGGATTGAAACTATACAAGCAACAAGTCAAATCCACAAAGAAAAAAAAACAAAATGAATTCCAAGGATATAATGGCTAATTCTTTATTTTCTCCTTGAGTTCTTTCCTAGACATGATGGGAAGCTCACACCTTGCAATGGACCTGGGTACTGATTCTGTACTATCACTCTCATAGATGGTAGACAAAATTTCCTATCCCACTCCATCAAATGAACAGCTCCCAACTCTCATATTTAAGTTCTGTTTGATCTCAGTGAATGGGTAGTCAGTCAGCCCAGCACAACTAGCATTGGATTATAACCCTGACTTCTCTCAATTACTTCCTAGTATATATGGGGCTCTGGGAAAGGAAAACAGTTTTTCCCATACAGACTACCCAAAATCAAAGTACTTTAATTATATTCTCTGTCTACTGACTTCTGACCATAAAAGCACCTCTGTTTATGATGAACATTAAAAATTAACACTTTCATTTCCATCAAAAGAGATTCTTCTCTTTCTATTTTATCGCCTATTAAAATCTGCCTCTTCTTCCCAGCTTGTTCTAGCTATTCTTTTGAACATCCATGTACATATATACATATACACTACTTATGCTTACACACACATCCATTTAGATATGCTCACCCACTGACATGCATAGGCATACACATATGCTACACTTAGATGCACATATGTAGACATACTTGCACTCACACACATATGCATTATTGCACCTAAATATGTGCATCCAGGTGTAGAAGAGCTTATTGTGTCACACAACATGTTCCCCAACTTTTTTAGCAAGTTCCTGATATTTGTCCAGTTTTTCACTTTCTTTTATTTTCACCCAATAATCTGCTGGAATAGTAAAATCTATGAGATGATAAGTTCTTCTTCTTATCATCATCATCATCATTATTATTATTATTATTCGAGGGTTCCTTGCACATATTTATCCACACAAAACCTCTATTTCCTCTTGTCTTTTGCTAGTCTTTTCACTGCTAACTGAATTTTAAGAAAAAATAGACTAATTATTATACTCATGCCAAACTGGTAATCCACTCTGCTCTTTTTCATATAATTCATGCACCACATCATGCCATATTTCCATGTATTTTGATAAGATTGAACACTTTTATGTTGGGTTTCAGAATTATGCACAATGTTTTATATATAGCCCATTATGATCAGGCCCTGGCTGCTGTGCCATCCATATAGGCTCAGAAGATACCATATGCATCAAACCACAATACAGTGCCTCCCAACCAAATGTAGTCCTCTGCCATATAAATGGAATTTAGTTCACTAGAGGTTCAATCCTTTGACACAGCACCAAAATGTATAGTGTCTTTTCACTGATTAGTATTGCGTACTTGCTGACAAAATCTAATGATTTAAAACCCTAAGCTGTGGTTTTCTAACCAATTTTGCTTGGATTGAAAAGGAAGAAGACAACACTAAGTCAACAATGAAATTTAACAACTTTATGTAATCAAGAGTACATATATTTTGGCCTTGGTTGTAGCTTAGCACAGTGGATGACTTTTGACTTCTCACAGAAGTAGTAATGGATCATTTCTCTCTAAGTTTGGTGGTTTGTAAGTGTCTGAGTAAAAACCCAGATAGCAACAGTTGTTCACAAAATCTAAGTGCATCTGATTGGTAGCCGATCCTCCTTTTATTCCCTTATCATTTGAGAACCACTTCTTATATAGTTTTCTCAATTTATAAAATTATTTATTATTATCTTCTTAATAAAACAATGATTCATAGTCCCTATTCTCCAGCTCCCCAAAAAACAACTGTTTGGATATCAGTGCACCCACAACTCCCAAATCCATTCATAATTATTTATTAACCAAACAATGATTCCTTGCTCCTATTCTCTAAGCATTTCTGATGCCAACATATCTTGGTCAATGACAGACCTTGACTTCAGAGGTAAAGAAGTTTTCTGGTATCTGATAAGGTGTGAATAACAATACCCAGAAAAAGAGTTGGCAGATGTGTGGGAGGGGGTGAATTCTGTTATACTGACTTATGATCAATCTTACTTGGTTATTTTCAAGTTCAATCCTAGCCAACACATTTCACAATTTTAAATCAATTTCTATAGACCTTTTGTCCACTGATTTGATATTCATTTGAACTTCCAAATTTCTTCTGCCTAAAAATGTGACATTGTCCATTGCCCCAGACTTCCAGCTACATGCACATGCGACAATATATGCAAGTACCAAGGTCACTGCTCTGTTACATATGAACCTCCATTATCCCCCCCACTCCAGATATGGGTTGAATAGTACTTCTACTCTCTTTCTACAAGGATTGCTCTAGCATTGCATAACTCATAAAGGTTGATATGCCATTAAACAAAGAAAGCAAACTAAACCATCTGTTACATATACATTAATCATGATTTCCACAACAACACTGAACATTTTTTGCTTTTTGTGTCCCTTTATTTCAACAGTGACATTTACAGGAGAAAGTGATACAGAACAAAAATTTGTAAGGTGGCTGTGGAACCTGCACATTATTATCCTAATAGAATATAGGGACCTTTCTTTTGTCTACCCATATTTTCCCAAGATCTTTTTGTGCTTGATTTTCCTGCCACTGGAATATGGTTGTTGGTTTTACAAACATATAAGCCCCTTTTAAATTATTTAATACTTAAGTCCATTACTCTGAGATCCACCCTGACTTGGGGTGGTAGTACCTATTAGGATCCCATCTATGAGTCAAATAGATTTCTTTGAAAATGATTCATATTCAATAGGGATACTTGATATCATAAAACAGTATGCAAAAAATATTGTAAGAAGTAACTACACAAAAAAAATGTAAATATACAGTGTATGCATTTCCCTAACCTCTTGGCATAAAATAACTCTAGACATGTTGATATGCCATTAAAATCAATCATTTATGCTACAAGAGCAATTATAGGGTTTCAAGTAACAATACAAGAACAACAACAACAACAACAAATAATAATAATGATGATGATGATGATAATAATACTAATTTTTTTTTTTTGTAAACAATTATCACTTTATGTAACTTTTATTAATATAAATTATTTGCACACAGTTATATGGTTTCAAGTAGCAATCCCTAATAATAGTAATAATGTTTTCACAGTGATATGGTTTCAAGTATTCCTGTCTAATGCTAATAATTTTTTGAACAGATAAATGTTACCCATAGATGGAACCCTGACAGAGTGAACTTGGAAGTAATATCAAAGAAGAAGTTAATCTATACACCCCCAGAGCTTTACTAAACTTATATAAAAATTCTGTATATTTAATCTATTTTCTTTTTTTCATAAAATGTATTTATCATGTTTATTCCTGCTTCTATAAAAGTGTTCATGTATTATTTTTATTATACAACAGGAACAAAACTCAACAAAAATATTAACTGGAGTTGAAGAATCCTTAGCGAGCCATCTTGTTGTGTTTGCTGCTGAAAAAGCCCGTTTGGAAAACAAAGTTGTCACTATTCACTCAGACACTTCTTTCTCCTAGAATTATTTCTAAGAAATTATGGATAAAAGATTCTTCACAGATTTAATTGAAAAGCTAAACAGACAATTACTCATAAAGCACAATAAAAATATGAAGCAATTTAAAATTAAGCACACCACTTATATATACTTTTGCAATTTTATCTTTGGTTAAGAGCAGTGTTGCAGTTTTATTTTTGGTTAGTTATAAGTAAAGTTGGCAGACCATAGTTGAGAGCAACCCGAAGGCTCCTGTTTCAATAGCTACTACACTGAAACCCCAATACTGGCAAATCCTCTTCCTTCTTCTTTTCTTGACACATAGAGTTTGTGTCATCTCTTGTATGTAAAAATTCTGTTGCTGATATTAACAAGACACCATGAAATTTGATTAAAAGAATTAGTCAATTTAATGTTTAATTTTATTCTTGCAGGGAGTCCTATAAATTTAGTGAAGTTCTATGAAATAATACCTAATTATATTCATTTCAATTGGATAATGTACTATTAGAAATAATAAAATCCTGACATCTTTGGTTTTGAAGAAAATTAACTTGAGAAAAAATTGGTTGGGATGCATTTATGTATTGGTGTTTGGTTATTTATTTATATAAGTGTGTGTGTGTGTGTGTGTGTGTGTGTGTGTGTGTGTGTGAGAGAGAAAGAGAGAGTAAAAATAAAAGTAAGCTTAATTGAAAAAAAAAATTGGCAAGAATATTTATTATTATCCTATATAATTTTGTGAAAATATGGTTTTCTTTATTTAAACTGTGGGCCAGTTGATGTATAGGAGCAGAATATATGTACAATATTTGTGAACTGCTTCTTTATTTTGTTATATATTATATATAGAATATATGTAGACTTTCACTTCATATATATATATATAATTATGATTAAAATTTAACACTAAAAGAACACCAATGCAAAGCAATATTACAATATTTTCAATTATAAAAAAGGATAAATATGGGATAAAAATTCAGAGCTAAATTTTACATTGCCAATCCTCAGATGAGCAAGTATTCCAAGTTTTCATTGTTATCTTATTTTATAATTGAAAATAATTGGTATGTGTTATATATATATAAAATCTGAAAGCATCAAAGCCCTAGTTGGGATATAGCTATAATTATAAATTTTGTCTTGACCCTTAGAACTCTGAGCCTGCCATTACCATACATGTCTCATCCTGGTGGGGCTCCTGACTTGAAAAATGGTTGAAAATGTAAGAGGTTGTAATCTATTATTTAACTGCTTCACAGTTTGTTAAAAATAAATTACAACATTTTAGTGACAATCAAAAATATATTGTAAAATAAAAGAATTAGAATATTTTATTGGCAATAGTAACGAAAAAATGAGGAATCCACAGACTAAATTCTAGCTGTTCATGTTTATGTACTTCTAGTTAGTGGCACAAATATCAGCTGCTCAGGTTCAAAGAGTTAATGTAATCATTAAGCATCATTATCATCAAGCATGCCGACAGCATGGATTCCTTTGACTTTCTCTTGCCATCTATCCCTATCAACTATCTCTCTTGGCATATTCTCTAGACATACAAAGGTAATGGAGACCAATAAGTAAAGTTTGGTCAAATGAATGAATTAAAATTTTTTACATCAATACCATATCATATTTAATTTGAAACTGAGCAGGTTATTTCTCAATGTTGACTATAAAACTGTAAATATATCATGCTGAATCTAAGTTATAGAAGAATGTCCGATGTGTATGAAGAAGCATGTTTACAAATGAGTTAAACATGGATTTACCACTACAAGTTTGAGTCAAAAAGACAGTCCATGGAGTGAAAACATACAGACTCTCCAGTAAAGAAAAAGTTCTAGGTGCAGTGGTCAGTAAAGATCTCACGGACAGTCTTCTGGGACATGCAAGGACCCATCACTATTGATTGCATTGAAAAAGTTACCACTTGAAACAATACTTCTTATTTCCAATTCCTATGGCAAAATTCATCTTATTGAATGATCCTTGTGTGCATACACACACACTCATGTGTGTGTGTGTGTGTGTGTAATTTTTGATGAATTATTGCTAACAAGTAAAAACTAAAGATTAAAATAAAAATATATTTTTAAAAATGAGGCCCCAAGGATGTATGATCCTAAAATATAGCTTAAGTCCAGCACTGTATAGGGCATCTACAGATAATTGAATTTGCTCCCAAGTAGTAACTGGTCTGTAAGAGTAATTTTTACAAAAATACTAATTATTACAAAATATTTTATTATCATGTAATTTTCTAATCTTTGTTCAATCTGGTACACAGGCTTCTGGTTTCATATAGTACGTGCTGTTACTAGGTTGTCACCGATCTCAGTAATGAACAGGTTCATCAGTTTAACTTTGGTGAGCAAATGAGAAGCAATGCTATTAGTAGGACTTGACTTAGAGTCAATGACTTAAATACTATTTGTTAATTTTTCTGTTGTTTTTCATGTATTACTGGAAAGAAAAATAAATATGTATATGAAATCAATGATTTAAGACTTGTTTTATCTAACAGGAAATATCGACAAAAGAAGACACACATCTCATTTCTATTCGTGTTGTCTACAAAAATAAATAGATGGTTTCAAAAAATAAAAATAAGTAAAGTTGTTATAGAGAAATACTTAAAATTTATAACTGCAACATATAATAATGATATATAATGTATGTTATATATATATATATATATATATATATATATATATATATATATATATATATGAGGATCATTAAATAAGTTTCCAGACTTTTTTCGTATGTGCACTTTTATTGATAGTACACACATGAAACTCTAGTCCCCTTCGAAGTAATCTCCTCCAGCTGCAATGCTCTTGTTGTACCATTCCAACAACTTCTGGAAGGCTCCATGGAAGTCCTCTGGTGTGAGCATGTCAATGACCTTTGTCACAGCCTCTTTCATCTCCTCAATTGTCTCATAATGACAGCCTCTGAACTTAGGGAATAAGCAAAAGTCACAGGGAACAAGGTCTGGGCTATAGGGAGGCTGAGGAACTGTCTTGATGCCCATCTTGGTCAAATAGTCTGTGACAAGGATGGAGTTGTGGACTGGTGCATTGTCCTGCTGGAAATGCCACTGACACGATTTAAAGAGTGCTGGCCTCTTCCAACGGAATCTCTTCCTGAACTCCCTTAAAACCTCAACATAGTAACCCTAACCCTAACACTTTGGCCAATCAACTCTGGTGTATTGACTTCCTTACTCCTGCAACACCTCTCATCATCCCTCACAGACTCCCTGCCTTCCTTGAATCTCTTATGCCAATCAAAAATTGATGCTCGATTCATGCAAGATGGTCGAAAAGCAGTCTGGAGCATTCCATATATTTCTGTGGCATTTTTTCCAAGTTTAAAACAGAATTTTATTGCATATCGTTCTTCTAAAACGTCCTCATGTCCAGATTGCATTTTTGAAATTCACCAGCTGTGACAATCAGTAGGGTGTATTCCAATTGCTGCTGTAGCTGTTCATTTGAATCTGAAATCATAAAAATTGGTCAGTCATCTCATAAGATGTATAGCAATAACATACTGAATTTTCAAGAGTCTATGACAATTTCAAATGCCTGTACAAAAAAAGTCTGAAAACTTATTGAATGCACCACATATATATAAAACATATTATAGTCATATATATATATATATATATATATACATATAACATATTATAGTCATATATATATATATATATATTTGTCTGTGTGTGTGTGTTATATATGTTATATATTTGTATGTATACAGTAGTCCAAATAAGTATACGACATGCTATTAAATTGTTAATAATTTTCTTATTACCGCACAAATTCCTCTGAAAATTTGTGTCATACCTAGATCCAATGGGTATTAATTAGTATCCATATTCGATTTTATAACAACTTTCCACCAAAAAAAGTTATTAGGAAAAATGTGTTTTTGAGGGTGGAAAGCAGAGTTTTGCTTCCCTTCCATCACAACTAAATCAGCCTTTCCAGATGCAGGAAAAGCTCCCCAAACCATAACAGATCCTCCTCCAAATAGTCTTTTGAAAACTGCTGCTTCTCCTTTCTTAAATCATGCCAATAACACTGGGAGCTGTCAGGCCCATCCAAATTAAACTTTTTCTCCTCAGAAAATACCATGGTTTCTCATTTCTCCTTAGTTCATGTTACTTTTTTCTTAACCCAATCTATATGCATCTTCTTGTTAAGTAGTTAAAGCAGGGGCTGTCTTCCTGTTTCGATATATGAGATTTGGCGATTCATGGAGAAGTTGAACTCTTCTTGGAGTGATGGGTAAATTCTGAGATTATTACAGATCTCTTGAGCTTGATTGTCCTTTAGAAGCTTCTTGAAAAAGTTGACATCTGGCTGCATTTGTAATTTTAGGTGGACGACTTGGACATTTTCTGGTGCCATACGATTCAGGGTCCTTCAGATAATTTCTCCCAACTGTTTGGGACCTCGACAGTTCTCGTGCAATGAAACTTATAGATTTTCCTTCCAGTTTATAGGCAGAAATTTGCCTTTTTTCATTTTCATTAAGGGAGGAGTTCCTAGGCATTTTGCAGAAACTGTATTCAATTAGGAAATGTTTAAGTAGGACTCACATGGCTTAAAATCGTGATAAGAGTCTTTTTATAAATTGTGAATGCACTTATTGTTTTTTTTTTGCATTCTGAAGTAAACCAGATATGCAATTTTTCAAAAATGTCTTATAATTATTTCCATCAAAAACGAAGTTTTGTTAATAACATTTTTTTGGTGGAAAGTTGTTATAAAATTAAATATGTATACTAATACCCATTGGATCTAGGTATGACACTAATTTTTAGAGGAATTTGTGCAGTAATAAGAAAATTAACAATTTAATGGGGTGTCTTACACTTATTTCCACCACTGTGTGTGTGTGTATGTATATACACACACACACACACACACACACACACATATATAAATTAATACCAAATTCACTTGCAGATCTATTGATTTTGTAATATATTTATTTATTTAATTAAACAATATAGACATCTTTGAATTTATCCTTTCAAGCTGCTGCATCGATTTTATGATATCTGGCGCAAATTGGTTAATAGACCTCCCATGATTAATTAGTTCCCTAGTAATTTCTGCCCAATCTTGCATGTACATTGCAAAAGTGGTGTGACCTTTGCATGTACATTGCAAAAGTGGTGTGACCTTTGCACGTACATTACTACTTGGTAAGAATTGAGCATTTATTATTTGTACTGATGCATTGTTGAAGCATTCATTTTGAAATTTGGTTCTATAAATAGCACCAGCAGCTAAAGACATTTAAGTACATTGGAACTGGATTTGAAATAATTCTAATTTTTGAGATTATATATCTTATCTAAAAAGAGAGAGAGATCTACTTCTTTACAGAAGAATGCATATGGCCAACTTCACCTTTGCAAGTCCTGCTGCACATGAGAATCAGAACTGTCTTTGCCATTGACATTAACCCTCTTTACTCTTCTCAGACCTGCTGTTGATCTGCATTCTTTGTCACTGAATTGACACAAATTATTTGGAGGCTGGTGTGCAAGGGCCTTGCAATTGTTTGTCATATGAGATCATATGACAAGCATGTGTAGATTTCGCAAACATGTTCAGACCAAAAAGTGTCTGGGATCAAGGTCAAGTCCAGTTTTTGAAGTGCTTCACTACTATTGCAAATCATTTTTTCCCCATCTGATCCATTTCAATAGGTACACTAAATGCCCAAAGACATTTCTTGGATATATATATATATATATATATATATATCTGAGGCACAGTGTGGCTTCAGGCCGAGCAGGAGCACTGTAGACATGATATTCACTGTGAAACAACTTCTAGAGAAGTGCATCGAACAGAACAAGCCCCACTACTTAGTATTCATTGACCCGACTAAAGCTTTTGACACCGTCAACAGGAAGGCACTTTGGACAGTCCTTGAACGCATCAGGTGTCCTCCAAAGTTGGTGTCGATCAGGCTCTTCCATGACGGCATGACTGGCCAGGTCCTCTCCAATGGCAATGTGACAGATGTTTTTGTGATCGGCAACATTGTGAAGCAGGGCTGCATGCTAGCTCCGGTCCTCTTCAACGTCTTTTTCACCTACATGCTGTCCAAGATCTGGAGAAGGGGGTCTACATTCATTACTGCTTGGACAGCTCCCTCTTTGACTTGCACTGACTCACAGCAAAGACGAAGAGCCTGCAAACGCTCCTCCAAGAGGTTCTCTTTGCCAACGACTGCGCACTAGTGGCCCACGCAGAACAAGACCTCCAGTGGATGCTGGACCGCTTCTTCGAGGCATCCAAGCTCTTCGACCTGACAGTCAGTCTTGGAAAGACAGAGGTGCTCCACCATACTAACACCCCCTCCTCCCACCATCACCATTGACGACAAACCACTTGCCAATGTAGAACATTTCAAATATCTGGGGAGCAGCATATCTCATGATGGCTCATAGGACAGAGAAATTGACACTAGAATCAGCAAAGCAAGTCAGGTGCTGGGCAGTCTCCGCAATCGAGTGCTCAGCGAACACAACATCCGCCTATCTATGAAACTGAAGGTCTACAATGCCATGGTTCTTCCCTCCCTCCTCTATGGTTGTGAGACGTGGACACTGTATCGCAGGCATATCAAGAAACTGGAGCTCTTCCACATGTGAGCTCTCCGCTCCATCCTGGGAATCAGGTGGCAGGACCACATCACCAATCTGGAGGTCTTCAATCAAGTTAAGTCCACCATCATCGAGGCCCAACTTCGATGGGTTGGACACGCGATTCGAATGGAGGAGTGTTGGATGCCAAGATGCCTGATGTATGAGGAACTTCAGGCCGGTAAAAGAAATCAAGGTAGACCAAAACTGTGGTATAAAGACACAGTCAAAGCCAATCTCCAGTGATGCCACATCAATCTGAGAGACCTGGAGGGATATGCCATGGACAGACCAAAACGGCAAGGCTTGGTTCACAGAGCTGCTGCCAACTTTGAAGAGGTTCGATGCCAAAAACTCACTGCTGCCAGAGACAGACACCGCAGAGCAGCCTCGGCAGTGATCACAACAACTGACTTTCAGTGCCCCCACTGTTCAAGACTGTGCCTTTGGGCAGGGTCTGCGAAGCCACCTCCATGTTCATAGATGAGTTGTAGAACACAAACATCATCATCAGATCAGATGGACAACCACCATATATATATATATATATATATACATATATATACACACACACACATAAATAATTTGGAGTAATGGACAATCACTTTTTTAAATTATTCAATTGGATTAAAGAAAAAAAAAGGGCAATCATATCAGCAATAAAAAAAAAAACAAAAAAAAACAATAAGGCAAATGTATTAAAAAAATAAGTCTTTATTTTCATTCACTTAATCCTGCAAAAAGAAAAATGTGATCACAAAAAGATTTGACAGACCATGGCCAGACTCCTGGTAAGCAGTCACTCATCTATATAAAGCTTCTTTTTTTTCTCCCCCGTATGTGAACACACACACAAATATATACATTCTCACTCACACTCACACACACACACACACACACACTAAGGCCCACACAGTCACTTTCTAAAATACTCAGTTCTCATACAGCCAATTATAGTCATAAGAAAAAATATATATATATATATACATATCTGTTTACCTGGTAAATGAAGAATGCATCAAACATTGATGAGCAATGATCATAATGAAAAGGGGAGAGAGAGAGAGAGAGAGAGGAAAAAAAAAAAAAAAGAAAAAAAAATCATCCAGCTGTACATAGCAAAAATGAACTTTAAAAACAACTTTGGAAGATAAGATATTTTTTTCTCATATATAAAAAATAAGATGATAGCTAATGTAAACTTTTTTGTTGAAGATACTTTGTAAAGAAAATTACCAATAAATTCAATACTTTCATAATTTACATGGGTAGAAACTAAAAAAATAAAAACAAGAATTTGGATATCAAGTAAGCCATCAATATTTCCATAAAATTATTCCAATACTGTCCTTTTGAAAGATATTCCATAATTTTTTGAAACCAAGTTTTTCTAGCATCATTTAGAGAAAATACATAAAATTTTGTCATATAAAGGTTAAATGATAATTATTTACTAAAGTTCGCTTGGTACAAAGCCAGAAGTAAAAAGCACCCAGTGAAAACCAAAGTCACAAATAATGGTCTGTTAGCCTAGTTTAATAACCATTATACTATATGAGGGGACATTGGTTAAACTCTAAGAAACTTTGTAGATTTACAAAGATGTCCCACAACGAGAAGGGATAGTTTCTTTTTATATTATTAATCAGTTAAAAACTTTGCAACTGGTATTTCCTTAGAAATAAGGATACTATACTTTGATCTTAGCAAGTTAACCTGTTTCCTCTCCTTTTAATACTGAATAGGTTTATTCAGCAAATTATAATAAAGGGTGAAGCAGAAGCAATGAGGCAGTCAATAAGAATATAATCATCACTGATGTCCCACCTGATATAATTGCAATTATGTAATATAAATACAATTCATTCAATTTGCATTTTATAAACATGCAAAAATAAAATAAGTAAATAAAAAAGAGGGAACCACAGAATTTGTTCACATATTAGACCTAACAGGTGACATGGACCCATTTATTGGTAAAAAATGGCTAACTATCAAAAAGTTAAAAATTACCCTTTAAATAAATCTGGAAGGTAAGAGACAAATAATAAATAAAATAAAATAAAATAAAATAAAACTAATTTTTCATGCAAACACATCAGTTGATTTAAAACTTTTCTTTTTATTGGAGTGGATGAGAGGGATTTATATCAAAAGAAATGTAGTATATATTGGTCCTTTTTTTTGAAGACATGGTGCATAAACTATTTTTTTCCCTAACCAATAAAGAGATCTTTAAAACATGCAAGAATAAGAAATAAATAAAATGCTAATGTACCACTAATATTTTTTTTTAAAAAGGCTAAAGGGTAAAAAAAAAAATCTACAAAACTGGAATTGCTAAACTTCCTAAGTTATTTTTTTTTTGTTTATTTCTTATGTAAGGACTCAAGACTGATTTTTCTTTCTTTAAAATTAATTTGGACATTTTTCTACTTAGGTAGAAAATTTTAATAAAAACCTTAAGCCAAAAAAAAGAAAAAAAAAAGATTAAAATCTGCTATTTTTATAACTGCACAAGGACAATAAATTTATGTAAATCTAAAAAAAACAAAAACAAACAAAATAAAAACTCGCCTATGACTTAAAAAAATAAGAATAAAATAAAAAAAGTGAGAGAATCACTTAGATTGAAAAATCCCAATATTGTTAAAAATTAATAACAAAAAGTTTATATTAAAGAAATCAGGAAAAAAAAAATGGAAAAATGTGTCCAAATTTAAAAAATGATATTATTATTTTACATTGATAGACTTATGTATTAATCTTGGTTGCCATTATAATCATATTTTGGCTATTGTATCCCCTGATCTTTGTTATTGTTGTTTACTAATCTTTATATCACACATGCCTCAAAGCTGCTATAGTGCTAGTTATTACTAAGTGGTCACCCATCTCAGAACTGAACAGGCTCATCACTGCTTAACTTTCATGATCTGACAAAAACTAGTAGCTTTCAGTGTGACTTGACTATAAGCAGATGTCTATTATAGTTGGTAACCTTCAGGGAATTTCAAACTGGATCATCTCAGTTCATAGGAGTAGACTGATCTCATTCCACTATTCATCCAACCAGTTACTTTAGTTCTGGAAGAGAGACACAACATCTTGGAGAAGAATTAACTAACAAGATATTCTGTAAAGCATAGACAGCAGAATGAGTACACTCAACCCTTGTAGATTGAATAAAAAGTTTGATTTGAAATATCCAGAAAGTTACCAACTTCAACAAAGAAAGCAATTACATAAAACAGCCAAAACATTGTGACCATAACAACCAAGATAAGGACATGTATAATAAAAAAAATTGTTTTTGAAATATTCTATTGACACTTGGAAATGTTTTCAAATCTATAAGTAACACCTATTTAGATATTTGAAAACGTTTTTCAATGTCAATAGAATATTGTAAGAATAATTGGAGATAAAAATATAGAAATATTCAGAGAAATCTATGAAGACTCCCATTAAACATTCTCAAGATTTATGAGAAATGCAATGGTGGTTATAGCAACATGATAAAGTTGTTAAAAATCAATTGGCAAATACCCCCCAACTTAGTTTTTAGATATGCATTTATATTAATGCTGCCTTAGTAGAAACTTAAGGAGGAACAGTTTTATAACAATATCAACTAATAACAAAAATTCAGTTGGTGTCCAAATTTTAGGATACAATGCAAAGATGAATCAAGTTTTTCTTGTAAACAAAAAGTTGTCATTGGACTTATTCACAGGGGAACAGTGAGAAGGACGATCAAACTGTAGAACTTGAAATATTCAGAAATAAATAAATAACATTTCAAGAGACTTTAGCACATAAAATGTGTAGTAGAATTCAAGAGGTAATGTTGGATCAATAAAACAAAATAAAATTCCTTGGATAAAGTGTGGAGAGGCCAACTGTTTAAATTACATTATTTCTGTTTAGAATTGCAACACTAAAGTTTGCTAAAGTAACATTAGCCTTATTCTAAGTGATATATAAAAAAATAAGAATCATAGTCTGAACAATTCAACATGTCAGCAGGTATTGTCCCTTAAATTTAAAATAAGAAAATATATTTTGATGAGTGAAGTTTTAGAAAAAGTTTTTAATGAAAGCTAGAAGATAATCGTAATGCTATTAAAAATTGTAGTCTTGATAATGAATGAAACATTGGGTATTTTGTATTGTGAATAAAGGATAGGTTAATGAGAATGGAGTACTTAAGGAAGAATGGATAATCGAGGGTAAAATCTGAATCGATGATTAAGTAAGTTTTAGAGGATGAAAACCCTGAAAATATAAAACATTTAAAGATAATTTCAGTTATTTTTTCCAGATGAAAATTTAGAGTAATCAAGTCATTAACAAAAGAAATAAAACATTCAATTGCCAATAATCATAGAAAAATTCTTTTACAATTCAAAAATAGTCAAAATAATTAAATTCATTCAAAAATAAATAAGAATGAGGAGGAAAAAATAATTTTCTAACAAAAACAGACTCAACATTTTTTTTTCAATAAGAACAGCCTTAATACAAAGGCAACACACACAATTTTTCATACAGACACACAAAATAATCAGGATTGCAAAATAAATCGTAAAATAATATTTTGTATAATACAGAATTTTATTTTACTCCAATTTTCACCAAGAGGAAAAAAAAAAAAAAAAAAAAATACACACAAAAAACACCAGAAAGCAGAGACCCACCCATCAAAATCAATGATTTCTTTTGTTTAGTGGCCTATCAACCTTCATGGGTTATTTAATGCCAAAGCCATTCTTGTAGAAGAGTAGTGGTACTATTTAACCAATAGCTGAGGGGATAAGGGATTTCATACCTTTCCTCCCAGAGTATTTATCCAAAAGTGAACATAATAGAGTAATTGGAGTTTGAATTTGCTTATAACAATGCTGCAATCCAGCATGTTAGCCACTATGCCGTGAGGATTCCTCCATTAAAAACTATCAATGCAAATGTGTATACACAGATTGCTCATTTAAAAAGGTTTTCAACTTGCCATACGCCACTTTTTTTTATGGGCAATAATCTTAATTTTTCTTTGATCTTTCAGTTCAGAATTTTAGAGACAAAGCAATTGCTGCATTCAACCAAAGAAATTGCGCTTAAACAGCCTTAGATTCACCTTTTAAATCCAAGATAAAGAAACAAATTAGGATAAACACTAAACAACAAAAAGAAAAATTCTACTATCCTGATAACTCTCCAATGGAATAAATCAAACTCAGATTAAAAAAAAAAAAAAAAATCCTGTAGCATAAATTTTTTTTCTTCTGATATTCTATCCCTATATGAGAAAACCCTTTCCATTTTCCAGATTGATGCAGCACAATCTTTCTACCCACCTCACTTGGCCTCATGCTATATCAATTTTCCAAGTAGTAGTAGTTGTAAAAAGCAGTATTTGGACCGTTTTTCACACATCAAAATCAAGTGGGGGAAATACAAAACTATTGTTCCAGTAATCAAATGGACCCCAATCAAGAATACTAACGACCTTAGGTTAATCAGATCCCTGGGATATAATTCTTTTATAAATCAGCTGTTAACCTTTTTTTTACATTAACTGAGAAGATACAATTCATCACTTCTAACCTATATTTCTATCATAAGTAATCTACAGATGATCAGAAAACAAGAGAGAAAATAAAATGTAAAACAAAATCTAATAGATTTAATATTTAGAAGAAAAAGATTGGGTAAAAGGTTATTTTAATGAAGAACACTAAAATCATACAATGTTGGCTGGAGGATTGAGTCAATAAAAATGGCTAGGTTAAAGTAGGCACAGTTATTTCTTTAGTGTTTTTTTTGTTTATTTTTTAAATTTATCATTTATTTTAATTTTGGTTATTCCAGGCAGTTAATTACCACTGGATTACAAAAAGCTGAAAATTCATTTTGTTCTTTTTAAGGGGGTTAAAAAGGCGGGGAGGGGGGTCTTATTATTTTCACTGCTGTCAAGTGGGAGTGAATTCCTCTATGCCAAAAACTGCTCGCGATTTTTTTTTTCTTTTTCTAATATTAATACAATCAGCCATAACGTTCTTTGTCTTTTTTTACTTCTGCTTGTCTCTTCAAGATTGCAGCATTCATCTCCTGGATCCGAAGTATTTTTTGATCTAGCTCTGTCTCTTTAGAAGGATCTGAAAAAGACAAAAAATTGCTTTGATATTAAGTAATAGTTTTTAATAATTAGAATTCAGTAAAAGAAAAGAAAATGCCATTAGCTTATACGCAGGTTTTGTATTGTGATATCTTCATTTACCATAGCAACAACTGGTGTGAGAAATTGAAGGATATGGATATTTACTGAAAGCCTTAATAAAGTGAAAATATTACAATCTCTCAATGAAACTAGTACAGAAAAAAATCATTCCCATGCTAACAAACTGTATTGTTACTAACAAATGTTAATGAAGAATTTTTTTCAAAAGATGAAAATTTTAAGTCTTGGAAATTTACCCATTGTTTACTTTGGCTTTTTTCCAGAATCTTTCAAATCAAAATTGGAGTATTTCTTTGAAGCCACAATATCCTCAATGCGAAGAAAAAACAAAAGAGGATAGTCATTTTTTCAATTCTGTAAATGGAATTGATGGACATCTTTCACAATTTCTTTTTAGCTTTTGATTGATATTGTCACATGGTCGACCACTGAGGGGAGAGAGATAAGAATTACTACTACCCCTCCGTGTTTGAATTAACAGGCCACCAAGGACTGACCGTTGAAAGAGGAATCTAGGTCAATTCCTCAAGTAATAAATCCAGGTCAGAATCAAAGCCAACAGATGTTTGCACTCTGTAACAGGGTCAAAGAGATAGTAGTCCTAAAGAATCGCCTGACAGGAGAAGGAAGAAGATAGAAGCTAAATGATTGGCTAGAACCCTAAGGTGGAAGTGGGAGCTTCTTCCATTGTGGAAATAGGGGTAAAGAAAATCAGTTTTGAAGATGAGGTCATCGTGAGAGGACGCGAGTCTCATGCCCAAGACTCCGGGTGAAGAAAGCGGAAAAAATCTTGGACAAGAAGAAGAACCTATGCCTTCAAGCCAGAGCATAATAAATATATAAAATTTCGCCAGCCTGTAAAACAGAAAATATTCTCCGAAGGAACCTGCCGAAAAGATAAGTAAACATTAAGATTGTTTCTCCCAACACCCAATTATATACTCTCTCAATTTAAAGAAGGATGGAAGAAAAGGAAGAAAGACATTTATAGTTATGTATTATCTGCTGATAATATAGCCGACACATGGAATATGTGTGTCCACGTGTATATTAAAAAGATTGTTATATTTTAATGTCCCCCACGTGTTGTCTACTATCGAGTTGCATATTTCATGTTTCTTTTTCAGCTTCTTTCGCCTCATGTTATTCTCACCTAAATTGTCCTATTCTCTCCTCTAAAAATATTATACGGGAAACTGAAGTTGTCGACTACTATAATTAATATTATTATATCTAAACCTAGAGGTCCATATCTTCCATTGTTCTGGGGGTAGGAAGAGCTAGTGGCCTGGTGGGTGTGTGTGTTAATGTGAAGTTTGGAAACCCCTTGCCAACAGCGGTCAGTCTAGCCCTAAATTAACCCCCACACAATATGCCAGTTCCTATATGCCCGAGAAAGGACTCTGAACAAGGACTTATTCTACGAGGGATCAAGTGCCAGACCGCCCCGTCTTCACACGTGCGAAAAATAAATTCCCATCTTGGGATTTTAAATAATTTTTGCCATCACAATATTATAAATAAATGGAATTTACCTGAAGATTTTTTCTTTCTCTTTTCTCTGCTTTTTTTTTCTTGGGGTTTGTCTGTAGGTTTTTCTGATATTTCCAACTTGGATTTGGAAGTAAATCCTAATCGTTGATGAACTGATAACCTGTCATCAACTTTTTGAGCGGGATACTCTTCATCTGTAAAATAAAACAAAATCATCATAGAAACATTTAGTACATTTTAAGCAAACTGTTGCTGAACTCAATAAAACAAATCTGCAGAGGGGTAAAACCTCCCACCAATGAGTGTCCAGGAAATGACACTAAGCAATTTGATGGTGAGGATCCAGGAATGAGGAGTACCCCTTCATTGCCATTACTCCCAGGTCCACTCCTTAATTAAAATCCACAAGGTTAGTTACTTCTCCTTCGACCATCTATGCTTCATGCAATGCCAACATTGATTAACTAATGAGATGACAATGTCAAGACTTCAAGTGTGAATGTAGCAAGCAGAACATTGAGACAGCATTCTGTATGGTTAAAAAACCCAAAAAACATACAATACCATCACCACTATTGCTACTATGATGATAATGGTGGTGGTGATAACTGATGCCAAGAAAAAAATCCTTTGTGCAGTGGTAAAATCTTGGCATTAGATTTTCTTTTAATCAATTAGCAATTTCAGTCTGAGATTTACACTATTTTAGACACAGGAAGTGCACAAAATATGGATAGTAGGATGAAAATGATCTACCAGTGTAAAATTCTTGACAATGGCAGACATCTAAGGGAGGTTAGATTGTACAATGACCCAAACATTATGACTATAACAATCAAGATGAGAATACATCCAAGTACACCAGTGCATAATTAATCTCAGATTCAGAAATACCTAGGCATAAGTGACAATTAAAAAAATCCTTTTATATGATTCAAAATGTAGTTTGCCAAAGAAAATTCTTTAGCCATTGAAAACTTTAGAGAAAAAAAAAAAGAAAGTTATTTTGAACATTTTTTTTTTTTATTCCTAAGTGTGGGAGAGGTGCTAGAGTCATATAATTTACATTCTTGCCAATTATCTAGAAGATGACAATGTCTATTAAACTAGTTTTTGAATTTTTGAAAAAAAATTTATTTCAGATTATAAAAGTTCTTAAAATACTCTCCATAGAAAATATGAATCAGATTAATAACAATCAAAGCACAAAGTAACTTATACAGGTCACACAACTTATTTTTACTCCATAGTTAATGAGAAATTCAATTGTTATGGTAACAAGGAATCTTATAAATTTAATATTTCCATATAATCCTCCCCTGCCCCTATTTCTTCAGTTTACTGATTTGAAAGTCTACCAATGCTCCTATGCTTTGATAACAAAGACTGATGCCATCAACTTAAATCCATAGACAAGCAAAAGCAAATAATCCTTTCATTTATGATAGGAAATATATGAGTAATTAAAATAGATCTGTTAATAATATCCAAATTCACACCCTGAAATATTAAGTTCAGAAATTTATTTAATTAAAATCTGATCTATCAAACTACACTTTTTTTTGCTAAGTATACATCTTCACAAATAACTTTTACTTATTGTCATACTTTTATTTTCATTTGTTTTCTATATCAAGTATTCTTGTCTTGTACAAATAATTTTCAAATAAATCTATTTAAACCATAAATGGGACCCTAACATGTACTACCACTCCAGATCAGAGTAAACTTCATACTCCCAAGAACTCCAGAACTGGAGCCTCACCATCAGATGCAGTTTAGTATCATATTTAGTACACCAACTCATCTTGGTTTTCAATCTATTACAGTAAGAAACATCTGAGGAATGTGGAAAATTATTATAACAAAGTAGATTTTTCAAATGTTTGATAACTTTTCATATTGTAAATATCAAGGATTAAGAAAAAGTTGCGAGAAAGAAAATTTTCTTTTTAAATAATAATAGTAATAATAAAAAAATCTTGATTAAATCCTCTTTTTCTTCACTTTTTCTTCTCTTTCTCTAACTACTCTTTGTTTGAATTGTTATATACTCTCTTATTTCTATGTCAACCATTCAACACCCAGCTCCTCACTTTGTTCTTCGGTTGTCACTGTGCTATGTTTTTGTCATTGCCACATTTTATTTACAACTCCATATTACCTGTTTGCAACTAACGGAAAATTAATGATCAGAGCATGATGGAAATCTTGACTAATTCTTGTCAAGAAATTCTGACTAAAGTTTCTACCTAACTTCTTAGTGTTGTCTGGTTGTGTGACTTTAATCCAGTGAAAGCCAGTCTCAAATGACCGTGGGGTCCTTACATATCAATCAAACTAAATGACCCAATGGTTATTTCAACAGTTTTAAACTAACCTACATTAACTGCCAAATAATAGATTATGCTAATCTATTATTTAACAATCTCCCACCTTCCTTATTTTCACCCTTGCATATTAAAGACATTTCTATTTTTCTGCCTTCTAAGATGTTAAATTTCAGAAAGGCAGACACAGAACTCAAGCATATTTTGTCTTTATATGACCAAATACACATTCTCTCCTGAAGTATGTATTCACATGGGCAGGACACAAGATCTATTTTTAAGCAGAGTAAAGCTGATTTGAATTCAGTTTTCTTTCTAAAAGACTAGTCACCTAACCCAGGTTAAAAAACTCACTCTGCCCTACTCAGAGCTGGGTGAAGAACAGATGGATTCATACCTTCCCAAGGGTATTAACACAAAGTGAAATGCAAACAGCCTCATCCAGAATTTGAACTCGGGTTCCCAATTTCATTTCTAACGATAACAGTTCTGTTAAGTACACTTCTCCTAAAGTAAACATTACTTACCTTGTTCAAATGTAAAGTTAATCCTTGGGTTTTTTTCTGTTGGTTCTTCCAATTCCAGATTGTTACAGTTTTTATGATAATCAGAGTCTTTCTTGGTCGTTAATCGATTTTTGGATTTACTGTCAATTAAGGCCATCCAACCCCGTAGATGTGAGGAGTGTTTTTCCTTAGAGTCACTTGAATAGTGCTCTTTTTGCCAATTACTGTGTTGGTCAGAGTCCAATACTTTTCGCGATTTGTGTCTCTTAGGGTTGGGGGATGTTCGTACGACACTTGAGAGGCCTCGTTTTTTAAACATGCTATTCTCATTGTCTTCACCAGAATCACTGAGATTTGAAAGTTGGTACCTAGTGTCTCTGGTGGAATTTTGCTGTGGAGATCTCTCTTGAACAACCCGGCGTTGGTTTTCTCTGTATGGGGACATGGGTTGACTGAAACGGTTACTGGAATTTGTACTAGTTCCTAAATGATAAGGTGCATGATTTCTTAACCGAATTGGTAGACCTGTACTGTCAGAAAAACTTCCTCCATGGCAGCTATCATCACTGCTCCTTGACGACCCACTGCTGTATCTGTTGTGTCGTCGGTGGTAATCCTTGGATCGAGAAGTTTTCAATCGTAAATCTTCTACCTCATAATTTCTTTCTTTGAGATCCCTTGAATGCAAATCTTCCTTATGGCTGGAATGTGATAATTTGTCCTCTCTGTGGTGGCGATGGTGGCGATGACGTCGCCTTGATTTAGTCACAATGCCTTTGAGAGAAATGGTTTTCTTTAAGTCTGAACCTTTGATTTCCTCTGTTGATTCAAACTTTTTTTTCCTCGCCTCAAGAACCTCTTTACCTACAGACTCTGCCTCGTCTTCCATGTCAAGAGAATTGGATGGGATGAGTTCAACAGGAAAAGCTTCATCAGCCACTTGTTTATCACTGGTGTTCATGGCATTGCTAGAATCATCTATCTCTCCATTCTCCTGAATGTCGAGCAGAGGTTCATCATAATCTTCTATCAAGCTATCAGAAGAAATTTTTTCTTGTATTTCAAGACTATCACCTGTAGCTTCCAACTCTGAGTTACTAGTAACAGTTTTCTGGATGACAATATCTTTGGAATCATCGTGTTTGACAATTCGTGTATCTGGCTGGTTAGAAACCAAACAGTCAGAATCTGAACACAAATCCTTGTTGAGGTGAGACTCATTGGACAGTGACAAAATGTCCGAGTCGCTTAAGGACTCTTCATCACTTTCAGAATCATCATACCGACTGAATTTGCCATCTTTCCCTGAAAAGAGAACAGAAAATGAATAATATAAATATTAATAAGGACAATTAAAGCCAATGAACAGTTAACAAAGTTGGTTGTTCATCATGATTTGTGCTTATTGTATATACTCTTGTAATGATCAACCTTTTAAGACCAATTTTTCACTTAAAAGAAAGGGGTCATTCATTACAGATGTAGGCTAGCATAGTAAAAATTTAAGGTTCATGCATTCATTACATGCAATATATGATAAAAACATCTTTTGTGGCTAAAAAATTAGGTGCCATTCATTACTCTAGTATATATGGTACATTTAAAGTAAACTTCTCTTTACCGAGTCATTTACAGGTGTTACATTTTTTTAAATATGATATTGAGAAAAAAGAAAAAAATAGATAAATTGAATCCATTGAATCCAGAATTCATCCCCAAAAGACACATTTTTATAATATATTGTCTGATGTCAGTAATTTAACATTCATAGGTTTTCTTTTCTTTTTTTTTTTACAAGAATTTTTTAATACAATTCTTAAGAAAATTTAAGAAAAACAAAATTTAATTTAATCCAAACTTTAAACAATTTACCTACATTTATTTTACAATAAATTAGAATTAAATTACATATTGATTTGATTAAATTAGATTGTTTTTCCCTTCTTGGCAAGCAGAAATTCATTTATAGGAAATTTAAGATAAATCCCAGAGAAAAAGTATATAAAAAATAAGAGTTCTGTTAAATACAGTCATGACCAAAATATTAAATCAGTAAATATTTTCATTAGTACTTTTTGACTGATTTTTCATCTTATTTGTTATTTTTTACTGTAATAGTAAAGTAGCTCGATTGGTTTTATGACATGTCAACCTGTGTTGGGTTATTCAATGCTGAAGTCAGCTTCTTTTGCAATCAATTATATGATTTCAAGCAACAAATGATAATTTGTAGACAATCATAGTTTCAAGCAACTATTCTTAATGAAATAATTTTCACACAATTATATGGTTTTAAGAATTCTTAACTAATATTCATATTTACCAACCCCTCCGCTCGGGCAGGATATGACAAGGTCAATTTTTAAGCGGAATTTAACAGGTTTCAATTCAGAGTTTTCCTTCTCCTAGACTAGTTGCCTCAACAAAGCTGAAGAACCTAGTCTGCCCTACTATTTACTCATAGCTGGAGGGAGAATAATTGGATTCATACCTTTCCCAAGGGTATTAGTGCTATGTGAAATGCAATCAGTCTCGGCCAGGATTTGAACTCGTGTCACCGTGTCCATTTCCTACGCACCTCTTAACTAATATTAATGATTTTTCAGCGGACCTATTTGATCCATAGATGGATACTATCACAGTGGATCAAAGTGGGATCTGAGAGTAATGACAATGAAGTAGTGCTCCACACTCCGTAAATCAGTATTTGTCACTGCCTCCCACCAAACAGGACTTGATACAAGGTCAATGACCCAAAGGTCGATTATAGTGGGGATTTAGGGAAGGGGAAGGTCGAGCACAAGCCGAGGCTTGAGCCCTGCTGGACTATGCTGGTCATCAGCCCATTTAGTACAATGAGGGCCTGATGAACCTAGCTGGTCATGGACCCAAATTTGGGTCCAGGCACGTATGCCTGATTATAGCTTGAACTGGACAGCAAGGTCCAGTGCTATACAAGGGTGTCAAAGGTCGCAGCTTGCCTACCCGAAGGTGGCCCGGTGAAGCCAGGGGCCTTAGGCCGCAAGAAGCTATCTGTAAATCTCCAAAATTAATTTTAGCGTCATACTCAGGACATACAATACCTTGGTTATTTTACATCCCCCCTTCTAACCAATAAAGAATGGACCAGAAATAACACTCTTCCTGCACATGAACTCAAATTACATCAAAATTATTTTTGGAGAATACAGGAACTCTGAATTCAATGAAATTTATAATTAAGAGTCAATATAGGTCTTTATATAAATGACATAACTATATTTTTCAATTTATTTTTTGATGAAACTTTGTAAAACATTAATATCTTTCATCATAATTTGAGTTGCATTTTATTGCAACTCACTAGGGCCATCACTACTATGACAACAAGGAACAGCATGCATTAAAACAAAGAATAAGCTCCAAGTGAGATATGAACTTATGGCCAGTTTTGACTAATGGAAACCTGATTCTACATACCAACTGTTAAGCAACAAGTATCATTCATAACACCTAGAAAGTCAATCAATACCTTTGTCTCTGATTGGTCAGTGCCATATTTGTTGCAACCATTTTATACAATAATAGTCTAAGTAGTATTTTTATTTCTAGACGAAGCTCTGTCAACGATTTTTATTGTTCATTTTCTTTATTCTAGATGCTTTTTTTTTTTTATTGCAACTCATTTTTTATTTCATCCAGTCGGTAGGTCTTAGAATATACAGACTGTATTCCCAGCAGAAGAGTACCCTACCCTCAAAGAGGTGTCCTGAATATGGTACTAAACTGTCTCTGATGGTGATGCTAAGATCAGGAGAGTGTGGAGAACTTTTTGTCATTACTCCCAGGTTCACTTAGTGCCAGAGTGGTAGTACCTGTTGGAGTCCTATCTATAAGTCAAATAAATCCATTATTATTATTATTATTTGTATTTGATAAGTTTCAGTGTCTTTTTTAAATGGCATATCAACTTTTGTAGATTATTTAATAGCAAAACTATACTTGTAGAAGAACAGTATTGATATGATTTAACCCCTAGCAGGGGAAGTGTATTCAATAGGACTTTGTGAAAAAAAAACTCTTAAGAAACAATGATACAAAAATGTAAATTAGTTGTCTGAATTTCTGAGACTAAGCTTGATGATTTTTATCATTCCGGGTTTTCGGACTATTGTCTCCATCTTTATAGTTATATTCACATTTCAGCTGATATGTTTTCTGACCTTCTTCAGGTGTTTCTTGTCAAACTCAGAAGCCTACATGGAAATCCGAACCATGGCTTTTATTAGATTTAGATATGGTTTAAAGTTGTGTAGGCTCTTGAGTTCAACAAGAAACAACTGAAGAAGGCTGGAAGACATATCATCCAAAATGTTGTGAATATAACAATAAAATTCCATAGCCTCTAGGCATAAAGTAACCCAAAACTGGTTGACATGTCATTAAAATCAGTCAATCAATTATTCTTGCCTCCAATATACACAGTTCTCCAAGTGACATCTTGAGTGAGTTTCAATAAAAGGCAACTAAAATTAGAGATGTAGGATAATAGGAGTAAAAATTATTAGGTTGGTTGGTGTTTAATGGCATATTAACCCTTGTGGGTTATTAAATGCTAAATCTCTCTCTCTATGCACACATACATAAATAAGTTATAAGTGAATAGTTTGTAGGTACCATTTTTAAACAAGTTGTAAGAGCTCATTTGTTTGAACACAGTGTGGTTTCAAATAACAATAATAATTCTTAGTAAATGACTGAACTATTTGACCCATAGATAAGATCCCAACAGATACTACCAATCACGGTCAGAGTTGACCTGGGAGTAATAACAATGAAGTGGTATTCTACATTCCTCAGGTCTTCAGGAATGGAGAATCACCATAAGATACAATTTAGCACCTTACCCAGGGCACTCTGTCGGGTGGGGGGGTCTTACCCTTCTGCAGAAGAGCAGTCAGTGTAGTCTACAGTCCCAGCCAACAGAATTAAAAAATTATGAATAATAATGGGTAACAATTTATTATGCAAACTAAGGAAGCTTATTGTACTGATCTATTTAAACAGGACTATAACAGTAGCAGTATTAGCAGTAGTAATATAACATTTGAATAACACTTATGATTAATAATAATAAAATAATATGCACAATTTGTTAAAGTTAAAAAAAGATCATTTCTCAATCTTAATAATTAAAGAGAACTTAGCTGAGTTACATTAAAACACACAAAAACCTTTACTTTTTATAACCAATCCCTAAACATAAATCTCAAAGATTTTGAAGAAAATGACAAAAAAACAGGTGGCTTCGTTTAAGTCTCTTATATTCAATAGAAAAATGATCAAACTAAACATAAGTATTTTAGTGATTGACACGATAAAATGTCACAATGACCTAAATGTAAAGTGATAATGTAACTTACTTTTCTTGGGGTTTCTATCAGTAGCAGACAAAATGTTTTCAGAAGCAGTTGGTTGTACTCCAGCCCATTTATCTTGTGGAAGCAGAAGATTTTTTGGTTCAGACAATTCTAAATTAGTGCCCAAGTCTTGTGATCTATGAACTTTATATTCCCTTTCTTTGTTGTTTTTACCCTGTGGTTTCCAAGAATAGTTGCCATGATTCCTCCAGCTTCCATTTTTCCGTGTTGGACCGTAGCGGTGCTGTTGCTGAGAATGATGTTGGGGATGTCTCTGATGATTATGACGATAATGATGATGCTGAGAGTTGGGATAAGGGCCATGACCCACAACCTGAAAAAAAATTTTTTAATAAAATAATAGTCAACATTGAGTAATAATTCACTGCTAAACATTTAAAGTCTTCTAATTACATACTAAACATACACACATATATAAAAGCAGCTTTTGTTAAAATACAAACAGACAAGATTATTTTAAACATTTTTTTTAATATCAATTTTCTTGTCATGATATATTTGTGAAACTTTTGTTTTTAAAATCTGAGATGCTTTCTATCCAGAGTGTGTAGAAATTTTTAATATTTGTAGTATTTCTACAGCGTTTTAAAATCTAAATTGTTGTGTGTCAATGATAAAGTGAATTTTGAAAGAAAAATAACAATTCAGTTAAACCCTTGAAAATAACTAATCATAGTAAAAAGCACTTAGGAAAAAAATTTTCAGACAATAGCCTAAATCACTATGTCAAGGATTTTAATGAAACATCCTTAAGAGAATGATTGTTGTTTATATCTAACTAAAATGCTCATGCTTGTGTGAGCATATATACATATATACATTTCATTAAACAATATAGACATATTTTGTCTACACATTTTTGTATTTATCCTTTTGAGTTGCTTCATTGATTTTATGGTATCTGGTGGGAATTGGTTAATAAAATGCCCATTATTTAATTGATTCCTTAGTACTTTCTGCCCAATCTTGGGCCATCATTAGGGGTGTGTATACTGCAAAAGCGATGTGATCTTTGCATGTACATTATGACTCTGTAAGTTCTGACCATTTATAGTGGTGTGTTGTAGCATTTATTTTTAAATTTGGTTCTATAAGTAGCAGCAATAGCTAAAGACATTTGAAATTGATTCTATAGAATTTAGGTAATTTTTTTCTGGTATGGAGCGCTTTAAGAATCTGTAATTTTTGCTTGTTATTTTGTTGTGCTAATATTATTGTGTTTTCAGTAAGAATTTTCTGAAACTCAGCATTTGGGCAGGAAAGTTTTTTTTAGGAGATTATATCATTGAAAATAACAATATATATGTTGGTTTAACCTCATCTACCCTATCGAGATGACTCACTGTGCATTCTCTGATACCAGTTCAACAGCACAACATCTAAATTACAGATTATGGGAGGTTTATTAACCAATTCTCGCTGGATACCATAAAATTAATGCAGTGACTTGAAAGGATAAATATAAAAATGTGTAGAGAAAGATGTCAATATTGTTTAATCAAACATGTATATTAACAAAGAAATACTGCCAAATACATATATGTGTGTGTACGTAATTTAACAAAAATGACTTTCTAATCTAATTTGCAACAGAAATATTTTTGGAGGTCAGTATTTATACTGAGTCACTTTTTAATCATTAAAATTTTCTAATAGTCGAATATTATCATCACAAACTCTCAACATCTTTTTTCTTCTTTAAGTGCAAAGAACAATAACACTCACCAGTTTATTCCTGGTAACTAGAGTAGAGTGTACTTTGGTTGAACGTAGAGCAGCTTCTCGAAGTGCTGTGAGATCATCTTCATCTTCATTATTTGAAGGAGAATCCTCCGGTTGAACCAATTCGGTTTTTATTCTCTACAAAACACAAACAAAACAAAATTAATCCTTAAAAGTTACTTGTTACAAGTTACAAGCCATATGCTGTTGCATAAAATCCTTATAAGTAAAGTTGGCAACTGTAGTCGAGAGTGACCCGAAGGCTCCCTTTTCAATAGCTACCACACCGAGGTGTAGGGGAGGGTGCTACTCCATTACCTGGATTGCTCCACTTTACCCTTACCTTATAATGCTGAGTTTTAAGCAAGGTGACATCAAGTACCATTTTTTGAGTCTTTGGTATGACTCAACCTGGGATTGAACCCTGGTCTCCCGGACCATTTGTGAACACTCTACTCATTAGGTCAATGGCCCGGTAAATTGAGTTGACGACTTAAGTCGAGGATAACCTGAAAGCTCCCTTTTTAATAGCTACCACACCGAGGTGTAGAAGAGGGTGCTACTCCATTCCCTGGATCACTTCACTTTACCCTTGATCTGTACCATATAATGCTGAGTGTTAAGCAAGACAGCATCAAGTACCATTTTTTTTAATTTTTGGTATGTCTTAACTTGGGATTGAACCCTCGCCTCCTAGGCCATTGGTGAATACGCTACTCATTAAGCTAATGGCCCAGTAAAAAAAAAATCCTTAAAGATACATCTATTCAGGCAAAGTTACATGTTCAGAATACAAGGCCATTTTAATCATTAGACCCTTATTATCACAACTCATTTGCTTGCCAGTTCTGTGACAGTGAAAAATAGCAACTAGAATTAAAATGAATTATAATACTCATAAGAATTATTGATAATAGTAATTGATGGAACTTCATGAAAAAAAATTATATATAACAATAAAACAAACAAAAATATAGAAGTTGTCTACTAAATATTAAACCCATAAACTAATTTGCAAATAAAACAATACTGTCTGCTAAAATGAAAAACCTGTAGACCCTTAACATTTTATAGGGGTTTAGCAGAATCCCCCATAAAGTTTAGGACTGCTAAAGATATTTGTGCTTTTTAACTTTTAATACTTAAAAACAAATTAAAAAAATACATTTATTTTATGCATTTATGACAAAAGTTGTTTTTTTTCAGTTTTCTTTATATTTTCTACTTTGTGATTTTCCTTAGCAAAAAAAAAAAAGTACTTAATTATTGCTGGCAAATATTGGAATAATCTAATTCTCAAAAGTTAAACTTGTAAAAATCAATTTCGAGATTTTTAACATTATAACATGAAAAATATGCTTAGAGAATAAAATTTTCAATCCAATTTGTTCAATTTCATATACTTTAACTATATGGAAAAGTGAGGGTTTAATAATCACTTTTTTCCTCCTACCAACAGTGCTAATGGCAAGGGTTTTAAAGCCAGGCAAAAAAAAAAAAAAAAAAAAAAAAAAAAAAAAAAAAATCAGGATTTTGAATGCTGATTTTCAAGGCAATCCCCCCCCCCTTCACTAAAAAGAAAATTAGCACAACACAATCTTTCTACCTCCTATTTGGCTTTATGCTCTACTCATCAGCTTAAATATTAATTGAATGAAAATGTACTACATGATGACCTGAAACATAGTAACAGTTAAAAGGAACAACTTAATACGAGGATCATTAAATAAGTTCCTAGACTTTTTTTGTATGGGCACTTTTATTGATAGTACACACATGAAACTCTAGTTATCTTCGAAGTAATCTACTCCGGCTGCAATGCACTTGTTGTACTGTTCCAACAACTTCTTGAAGGTCCCATGGAAGTCCTCTTGCGTGAGCGTGTAAATGACCTTCATCACGGCCTCTTTCATCTCCTCAATTGTCTCATAACGACAGCCACTGAGCTTAGGGAATAAGCAAATGTCACAGGGAGCAAGTTCTGGACTATAGGGAGGGTGAGGAACTGTCTTGATGCCTATCTTGGTCAAATAGTCTGTGACAAGGATGTGACAAGGATGGATGTGACAAGGATGGAGTTGTGGACTGGTGCATTGTCCTGCTGGAAATGCCACTGACGTGATTTGAAGAGTGCTGGCCTCTTCTGACGAAATCTCATCCTGAACTCCCTTAAAACCTCAACATAGTAACCCTAACCCTTTGGCCAATCAACTGTGGTGTATCGACTTCCTTACTCCTCCCATACCTCTCATCATCCCTCACAGACTACCTGCCTTCCTTGAATCTCTAATGCCAATCAAAAACTGATGCTCAATTTATGCAAGATGCTCCAAAAGCAGTCTGAAGCATTCCATATGTTTCTGTGGCATTTTTTCCAAGTTTAAAACAGAATTTTATTGCATATTGTTCTTCTAAAGTGTCCTCATGTCCAGATTGCATTTTTGAAATTCACCAGCTGTGACAATCAGGCTTTAGTAGGGTGTATTCCAATTGCTGCTGTAGCTGTTCATTTGAACCTAAAATCATAAAAATTGGTCAGTCATCTCATAAGATGTATAGCAATAACATACTGAATTTTCAAGAGTCTATGACAATTTCAAATGCCTGTACAAAAAAAGTCTGAAAACTTATTGAATGCACCACATATATATAAAACATATTATAGTCATATATATATATATATATATATATATATATATATATATATACATATAACATATTATAGTCATATATATATATATATATATATTTGTCTGTGTGTGTGTGTTATATATGTTATATATTTGTATGTATACAGTAGTCCAAATAAGTATACGACATGCTATTAAATTGTTAATAATTTTCTTATTACCGCACAAATTCCTCTGAAAATTTGTGTCATACCTAGATCCAATGGGTATTAATTAGTATCCATATTCGATTTTATAACAACTTTCCACCAAAAAAAGTTATTAGGAAAAATGTGTTTTTGAGGGTGGAAAGCAGAGTTTTGCTTCCCTTCCATCACAACTAAATCAGCCTTTCCAGATGCAGGAAAAGCTCCCCAAACCATAACAGATCCTCCTCCAAATAGTCTTTTGAAAACTGCTGCTAGAGTCTACAACAATTTTAAATGCCTGTACGAAAAAAGTCTGGAAACTTATTGAATGCACCACGTAGCTTTGTAAATTTGGTTTTTAATACCTTCATCTTGGTTCACTACAAGTCAGCAAAATGGACATGTGCCATAGAAGAAGATGAAGGATTCTTTAAGATAACCTTTACCTCTTCTGCCACCAACTACTACAGTCCATGACCAATAAAAGCTGTAAACATGACTTGCAGTAAAGTTATGCCAGAAGCACTAGTTCCTGTCAAATCCCCAAAGTTAAGCAGCAATGAGCCAAGTCAGTATTTAAATGAGTGATCACTTAGTAAAAACGATTTGGGCCCTGTGTGCCAGATTATGTGAAATTTAAAAAATAACATATTTTGAACACAAAAACATGGAGAGCAAAAAAATAGGGCCAAAGAGAATGTTTAAGAAAAATTGAAGGGATGAGATTTAAAAAAAAAAAACAAAAAAAAACCAACCAAAAAACAAAGTTTCAATAGAAATTCCAACAACTTTATTTTATCAAATCTTTTCCGGCAGCCACTATGGCGGGAGATGCTTTTTCCTTATTAGTAGATACTTACATAGCATTTTTTTAAAAGAATCATTTAAACGCATTGAAATAATTCAATGATATACTTTGAAGTTTGGGGCTTTTATTGAAAAACCAAACTGTAAATAAGTTTAAATAATTTGGATTCTTAAAGCAGATTTTAGAATTTCTTAAATTCAAAATTACTTCAATTACCCTATGATTGATTAAAATTTAATTAAATCTATGAGCATTTCATAGAACAGCTGAATTATGAAAGAGTAAGTGAAGTCAAAAGAGATATTTATTATTTCTCAATCTACCATCCATGCTAACTGCATATCAATAAATTGGAAAATTTCTTTAAAAAAATAAATAAAGACATGCCCTTTAGATTTTCTTAAAATTTTCATAAATAGAAATAATAGTTTAATCAAATTTTTGAAAATTAACATAAAAAGTAATTTTTCACAAATTCTTTTTTTCAAACTGTGAGTCTACAATATACTGTAAGAAATTTTTTCTTTAGTTTTCATTCTCAAATTCAAGGCATTACATGTTGAAGTTTAGAATAAGATTTTAACTGATATAGTTTGTCTTTATAGAAATATGTTTTTAGTATTCAAATTGAGACTTCATAAAATAAATGGGAAAGTTGAATTAATTTCCAAAGTTTTCTAATAAAATCCTTTTTTTTTTCTTTTTAAATCCTTTATGAATGAATGAATACTGAAAATGTTATTGAAATCTGACAACTGATTTTTAAGTCTCTGCCAGTTCATGTAAAAAAATGTTCTCCCATTGTTTTTAAATATGTGATTCTACAAACACATTTTAGAAGGGTGAAACAAAAATTTTGCAAAAATATATTTGTATTTTCATAACAAAATATAGAAAACTTTTAATTCAGTCTAGAATATCAGAATTCTCTATAATCATTCCTTTAATGAATACCACAACAAACAATCATAAGATAAAAATATTTTCAAGGATTTAAAGTTAATATCTTTCTTAAAATATAGATAAGTAATAATTTTTGGTTGGAAAGACATTAAAAGGAGGAGAGGATAACAGAATAAAACGTATTCAGTATCAGAAATTTATGAAAAAGAAAATAAATAAATAAAAAAATTTTTTAAAAATTAAAAGATAAACTCACATTTTTAACAGAATCAAGTGCTGCTTGTCTCAATGCTTCCAAATCATCAAAATCCTGGGGAAAAAAATGAAAATATCATAATGTATTTTTAAACAATAATGCTGAATGTTAGTTAATAAGATAATAAATTTGAGAAGGATATTGATTTTGTATTCTAAGATGGAAAAAGTAATAGGACATAACTTTTAACAAAGGATAAAAAAAATAGAACAGCTGTTTTTAAAAGATTTCAACAGTTTCAGTTCTGACTATGATAAATAAAAATGACAAGATCTAAAAGTTTTCCTTAAAAAGGTTATTACTTTTTTTTTTTTTTTTTAAATCAGGGTTATAGTAGCAAGTGAATATTAAAAATGACATATTGTTATATTTGGAATTCAGAGAATTAATTTGCATATCTTAATTACATCATCTGCATAACAAAATTCCAGTCAAGCAAATTTTAACCTATTTGACCGTGTTTCACTGATGAATATGAAAATAAACAAATTAAAAGGCATTGATTGAGTAGTTTATTTAAATGGCATATCAATCCATTTACAATTATATCTAGAGGTAAGAGAATCACATTCTTATAAATTCATACTTATATTTGGGGTCTCAGATATAGTTTGGGTTTGGTTTATTTAACAGCATATCAACTCTTAACTTTGTTTATTGGTAAATGTTTGATTATAATCATAACCATATTTTCAATGTTCCATTGAAATTTTCTTTTTCTTTGCAATTCCACTTGTTTGTCAATAATCATTTGTTTGCACAGTTTTAATATCAAATATTCTTATTTACAGATAATTTGTACACAGTTGTATGGTTTCAGGTTTGGTTGGGTTTTATGGCATATCAACTCTTGTAAGTTATTCAATGCCAAATCCTGTTGATACATATATCAATTATATGATTCGTAACAATTGTAAACAATTAGTTTGAAGGTAACATTTTAAACAAGCCAGTGCTCATTTGTTTGTATACAGTTAAGTGGTTTGGCGTGATAAGGTTTTATGGTATATCAATCATTATTGGTTATTTAATGCCAAATTCTGTTTATACATATATCAATTACATATGATTTGTAAACAATTAATTTGAAGGTAACATTTTAAACAAGCCAGTGCTCATTTGTTTGCATATGGTTAAAGAGGTTTGGCTTGTTTAGGTTTTATGGCATATCAATCATTGTTGGTTATTTAATGTCAAATCCTGTTTATACATATCTCAATTATATATGATTTGTAAACACATTTTTGTAATAACATTTTTAAATAAGCCAAAGCTCATTTTTTGCACACAGTTAAATATTACCAAGAATTGCTATGTATCACAAACAATTCAATTAAACATCAGTCATTTGTTTACACAGTTAAATGATCAAACAGTTCAATTTTAAAAAAATTCAATTTAGCATAATTTTACACTCAGTTTAAAGTTCAAACAGTTCTATTTAACCCATAGATAGGACCATATCAGGTGCTACCATTCTGGAGCAATGGCTATGAAGAGGTACTCCACATTCACCAAATCTGGAACCTCATAGATGGTTTAATGTCATATCCAGGTCACTCATTGGGGGCGACTTACTCCTTTGCAAAAATGCAGTCAGTGTAACACTATAGCCCAAGCTGACTAGGCATACAGTTAAGTGGTTTCAAGTATTCCTTTCTGATATGAATAATTCTATTAAGTATTAATCATTTGTTTACACACAATTAAATGGTTTCAAGTATTACTATCTAATACTAATAGTTTTATTTGCACACTAACAGAAAATTCAATTTAACATCAGTCACTTGATCACACAGTTAAACAGTTCTATTTGACCCACAGATGGAAGCCTAACAAGTACTACCACTACAGGTCAAAGTGGACCTGGAAGTAATGGCAATGAAGAGTTAGTCCACTGAAACTTCACCATCAGATATTTTTGTGTCATGTCCAGGACATCAGGTCGAGTTATACCAAAGACACAAAAAAATGGTACTTGATATCACCTTGCTTAACACTCAGCATTATATGGTACAGATCAAGGGAAAGTGGAGCAACCCAGGGAAATGAGTAGCACCCTCCCCTACACCTCGATTTAGTTGCTATTGAAAAGAGAGCCTTCATGTCGCCCTCGACTACAGTCGGCCAACTTAATTATATGGTTTCAAGTATATAATAATTTTCAAAACAGATCTGTTTTACCCATAGATTGGACCTTAACAGATATTAAAGTATCACACCAGGTCAGAGTGGACCTGGGAGTAATAGCAATGAAGCAGGTACTGCACAATCCCCGGAGCTCCAGAACTTCAACAATGCAGAGGATACAGTAGCTTTTCCGGAAAAATATTTAAAACTAATTACTAATAAATAAATAAGCAATATTTTAGGGAAAACGTTTTCTCAGATCCGAGAAAAAAACAACTAGTTACTGCTCCTAAAGAAATTGAGTGTAAGAAAATGTTTTTAATAAAAAGTTGTTATCATAAAATTCTCCTTTCGTTATCAGCTAATATTAACAATATCATAATGAAATTAAAATTAACCATGATAAAAACAGCACCTCATAAAACTTATAGGAGATTTGTATTAGAGCAAGACATAAAATCCTCTTTTGCATCTTGTGGAATATCTGTTCGTGCTTAACGTCATTTTTCAACCATCCAAATTTTCAATACAACAAAGATAACTACAAAATACTGATTAGAATCCGTCACTCTATTCTTAATAGAAGCATCAATATCATTATAGTTACAGAAACAGATTAGGTTCACAGGTAAGAGCTAATATCAAACGAACATCTTGAGATGCTCGGCTTTAAAAACAAAAAACAATTTGCATAAGTACTTTTAAACTTATGTCGTTTTTGCATCACAGATGTCATTTTTTTTTTTGAAAAACAGAAATGTAGTTTAAAAACAGCATTTTTAACTTCAGACAAATTTAATAAACTTTCTTATTCATTTATTTTTTAATTTTACAAAGGATTCGAAAATGTTACATACAATCAAGTATAAAGAAAGATTCTAGTAAAATGTAAAATTTAAATTTTACATTAAAATACTCGCACTACGATCGTTTTTAAAACTAAAAAAAAAATCAGAATCGAAAGTTAAGGAAAATACTAAGATATAAAAACGTCAGAATTTTTTTTTTAAATTGTTGACTAATAAAATTTTATACAACAGGAAAAAACTGAACAAAAAATATTTTAACCTACTTTTCTCGTAAGGATTAATTTTTTTTAATACAAATTAAATCTCGTTTTATTTTAAATCACTTTTAATTTACACAAAACAAGGTAAAAGAAATAGGTGTGTATCAAGTGAAACAAAATCTTTCTTAAAGGAACTTGAAAATCTACACTAATTCCTTATTACAACCATGAATTACTTAAAAAAAAAAGAAAACTATAATGAAAACAATTTTATTTTTTAAATAATATGACAAAAATTAAATAAAATAAATTTAAAATATTAAAATCCTTTTAAAGTTTTTAAAAATAGAATTCTAAAATATATTGTTAATTTCTTAAATTGAATGAGAAATGCTGAATTTGTGTTTTTCCCCATGTTAGTTTCCCATGTGGGTACCAAGACAGTGTAGTAGACTAAATTTCCGAAGCTAAAATAAATCCCTTTGAATAACTGGATAACAACTATTTTTATTCTTTAAGAATATTTGGAAATTTTTTGAAAATAAATGAAGTTAAAATAAATAAAAACATGAAGAATAACATTTTGCCAAATTTCATTTTGTATAAACAATTAGATGTTCACAGAAAGCTTATCTTAGTTAAGTTAATTTAAAATTAACGATTAAATAAAACACGGTAATAGCAAAAACTGTACTATTATAAAATTGTTAAAGATACAAAAATACATTTTAATCGGGTTTCAGGTTTATTAAAACGTAACCTTTCTTTTAAGTAACAGTTAAAGCCATTACTTTCTTATAAAAAACAACAACACGAGATTTCGCAAATGGGCCTGTCACGTAAAACAGGATTAAAAATGAGAAAGCTTTATGGAATAAAAATTCAAACAAACAATATAAACAAGGTAAAATCTTAAGTACTTAGTAGTAAGTTTAAAAACAATAAAAACTCAAGAAAGAAATAGAAACAAATACTTACTTCTCCATCCGACGCCATCATGATCTACTACAATTTATAAATTAAAGCTAGAAGCTGCTATTCGTATTTGATACAAATGTTGGATTTAAGAGGAAATATATGGAAGTAAACAATTTAAAAATTATTTCGTAAGTCCAATTTTTTTTTTTCATAAATCATATAGTTTCAGAACGATAATAGTTGAAATGAAAGCCGGAAGCATAGACAGAATTACAGCTAGCTTAGTCTCTTGGTCGATTGTGATTGGCTGATAAGTGGCTTTATGTGGGTCGTCTTTCGTTGGTTGTTGGATAATAATAGATAAAAACAATTCCGCTTAAGGAAGTGGTGTTTAATCCCTAATCTCTGAGGCACCATTGTGTGGAACAATTCACACATGAGTGTTCTTACAATGAACGCGCCCTTCATCAACTTCATTGACATGGGAGTTGAAAATTACCTAAACTGATATTTTATTTTATTTTTTGTTACTTTTTAAAAATTAAAAATTTCCCATCATTTCTTAAAATTATCATTTTATTGTTAAACGAATGTATACCATTAGAAACGTGTCTAGATATACAAATAAGTAAAAAAGTTGATGAACCTATTTGTTTTCAAGTGTGTTTTATCGTTTTGGGTTGGGTTCGTTCATTTAGAGCTTTCTCACGCCTGATGGGTTTAACCAATTATTACTGAGTGTAAAAATCAACTACAATAAACAAGGACACACGCCTTGTCAGAGTCGGCTGTAACGAGAATTAGTAATTGGGCACTGAATAAACGTGTTTTAGTCTTTTCCTTTACTTTATCTTCTTTGCCAAGTTCAGAATAGTAACCTAAATATTTAGTAACTTAAATATTTACGGAGAAGTCGTTCATCCTGTACCGGAATTCAGTTTCCCGTTGATTGTATCCATCGTCATTTAAATGATTACGTAGTTCTATTTGACCCATAGACGTGATCCTAACAGGAACTACTCCTCAGGGTCAGAGTGGATCTAGGAGTAATGGCATTGATAGAGTGCCCCACATTCGCCAAAGCTTCCGGCCTGGATCTTCACATCCGATGGTTTATTATCATATCCAGTACACTTGTCGGGTGAGTGGGTCTTAACCAACTGCAGATACACAGTCGGTATATTCTTCAGCCCCAGGCGACTGGACTGAGATGCATATATATATATATATATATATATATATATATATATATATATATATATATATATATATCTGTGTTTGTATATATATATATATATATACGTACCCTGATGAACCTAGGTTCCTATATGAACATACAAACACACACACACACACACACACACATATATATATATATAATGTTCATGTAGGGGCCGAGGTTCATGCGGTGTGGAACAAGAAGAGGGAGAAGAAAGTAATTCACCCACCCACCTAAGTGTTGACCTACTAGCCTGGCTGGCTAGTAGGTTATGGGATACAAATTTCTTCTAGTCTAAAAATAAGCAATAAAAACATACTTAAGAACATTCTAGAAATTTAGGATCAAACCCGCATTAGCATTTAAATTACATTTTTATATTTTTCAACCAATCAGCTAAAAACATGGAATAGAACATTCTAGAAAATTAGGATCGGAAGTGAACTAACAGAAAACATTTAGGCTCGAAAATAAAATAGTAAAATACAAATCTGATTGGTCAATAAATGTCTACGCGCCAAGAATTTAGGGCGATTCTTTGATCCACCTGTAGGATATAAATAACACAGAGTTAGGAAGCCAGACACACAAGACACAAGCTTACACACAAACGAAGACACAGACGAACACAAGCCACTAAGCCAGTAGCCGATATTATGTCCAACCAATTCCTTTCCTTCCTCAACTAAAGTTCATGACCTCTTTTGAAATGGCCGAGAATTATATTCAAAAGGAAAACCCGACAAACTTTCTTTCATCAACGAGACACACTGTCGCCAAAATCATAAACCTGCTATAAGTAAGAACGACTTATTTACGGACTCTGATAACATGAACATACACACAGCTTTCAACAAATTTATTCTCTTCTTCAAACTTTATTTTCCAAAAGGCCATTTACACATCATGTATTTTGTTTTTCATATCCTGTTATATGCATATTAAATTGTTTGTAATTTAATGTTCGTTGTGTTCTATTCCATTTCTTTTGCGCGATTGTAATGTTTTGTGTTGTATTTGTGGTGGGAATAATTTAGAGAGCAATCTACAGAAATAACCAAATTACATACTCCCCCCACATGGTCAACACATGGGTTTGAACGAAGCGACCTGGCGTTCTTGAATGAGCATGAGGTTACCTGCCGAAAAGGAAACAAAGAAACAGGAATTGACTAAGCACTTCCTATTTCTAGGGTGGAATGAAATGATTAATAAAAATATACTGGAAGCTTCGACTATTCCGATGAAAACTAAAATAGCTGGTCCCGTTCCTAGGCGACAAAAGTCCCAATGACTTAGAACTACGCGACAGAGAGAAGTGAGTGAGTTGGCAGTGAGCAGAGAGAAGATTTAGATGCAGAAGTTGTTAGCGGTTCCAGAAAAGCAGGGAGACAGGCTAGATTTTGTGTCTCACACTAGGAAGTGAAGAGCAGAGCGAGAGAAAGGTTTCGAAGTGACACACCAACACCGTCCGTGAGCAGATACAGTCCTTCAAACCTTGCGTTGTCTTTTCTTTTTCTTTTTAATACCACCGTCTCCTGGGTATATACATCTGTAAATTTCAACAGCGTGGGATCGGACATTGCAGCACAACAAAGTATGCATAATGCACCTGGGCAGATGATCGGGCAGCAGGCGAGGTGTTTACGTAACTGTTGCATTTTTCGTTAAAAATAAAGTTTAGATCAGTTAAAGGTACAAATGAACTTTTAAACAAACAACACTGTTGCGGTTTGGTTTGGTTTGGTTTCTCTGTTTAATGGCATATCAGCCTTCGTGGGTTATTTAATGCCAAAGCCATCATTCTAGAAGAACAGCAGTGATGTTATTTAACCCATAGCTTGAAGGATAAGGGGGTTCATACTTTTCTCAAGGGTATTTGTCCGAAAATGAACGTAATAGCATGACTGGAGTTCGAACTCGCTTACTACGATTCTGCAGTCCATCGCTTTAACCATTACACCATTGCAAGACCGATAAATACGTCGATCCTGCAAACATTTGGGTATATGACGAGGAGTGATTGGCAGAGGATTAGACAAGTGATAAGGACAAGTGGGTAAGTTTGTAGTATCACCTCCCTTACTAAGGTCAGTAAATGGGGCAGTCAATACTAACTCAACAGAAATCTTGGTCCTTACTTCCACCTCGGCCAAGGAATGCTATCCCAGAATCCATCGCCTCTCACTCTTCTCTCTTCCCTTCTCTCTCCTTTTCTCTCTCACTTTCCCTCTCCCTCTGGTCAATCAGCGGAGATAGTAGCAGTTGCCGAAGACGACCCAAGACAGAAGAGGAGGCAGTTGCTGAAGAGATTCCAAACACTAAATACACGTGTTGACCGCCGGGCATTTTCTAGCCAACACGTGGCGTTGTATACGAAGAATAAAATTCCTCTTTTAAAGTTAATATTTGTACTTCTCATTTATCATCTCAAATAACATTACCCAAGTACATATATTACAAGTTTAAATGTCAGGTTTTTATTGAGCGAATCGTACACGAAAGAGTCGTAGATTCAGCTGTCGATAAGTTCTTGGTGACAGCGTGTTGAGAAGATCAGGATGGTCTCGAGGGTGGTCTCGGTGCTTCGTGGGGATCGTAGGTGTAGCTGTATAGTTAGGTTGTAGATGTAATTGGAAACGGTCGAAGATGTGGACGCTTATGTCAAAGAGGTTGGTTGATCGATGTCCCTGATATGGACGCATCAGTTGCAGTAGCTGTATGATTGGTGTCCCGGTTTATGCAGTCTTTGATTAATCAAGGGTATGTCGATGTGGTCTCAAAGTGCTGATGCTAGTCCGAACATAGTTGAGTTTTGCTGCTTGGTGGTGCTAGTGAAGGAGTGGCTGGCTGAAGCTGAAGCTGGTCTGCAGGTGTCAGCTGTTTGGTGATGCAGCAACATATGCTGCTGGTTTGCTGCAAGTATGATTGGCTGCTGCGTCATCGTCTTATAGTATCAGTAAAATGGTGTAGTGAGGAAATTAGAAATGATCCTCAGAAGACTTTCTGAAATTAAACCTAAGAAGGGATGTTTGAATGAGAGAGAACAGCTGTTGTATAGCCACATACAAATACAAATATATGCAGAAACATAGTCAACAATAATGACGACTTCAATGAAGGAACGAACGAACACACTTCTTTATAAAAATATATCTCTCACACTTTATTCTCGAAAGGGTTGATGTTGGTTGTGTGTGAGAGGTGAGTTGGAGACGGGGACAGACTGCTACATATTGACCCAAGTTCTTCTGACCATAGCAGCACTCTTTCTCATCTTGGCTGGGTTGCTCGACCGTGGGTCACTGAGGGCCTAAAGCCCTCTGTCTGCCGCTGGTTCTCAATTCGGCATCTTATCCCCAACTGACTCCAACTGGCTCGAACCGCCTCGGGCACCTGGTTATATAATTGTCTTACGTTCACCTGCTTCTGCTGTCCTTCCGCTTATTTACACAAGTGCATCTCTTGATTGACGGCTCAGTCGATTGTCAATATGTTATACAGCGGTGATACGTTGGAAGCTGGTATCGGTTGTGTCGTGTCTACGGCTGTGGTTGGGTGGATTCTACGTCAGTTGCTGACTAGTGGTAGAGGCGCAGACAACACGTTTAGCAGCTTGCTGCTGGGAGAGGAACAGATACCTCTCCGGCTTTCGCCCGGATATTTGTCTCTGCCTTCTTTCAGACAGGACTTGACCCAAGGTCTCTTTTATAGAAAGGGGGAGGTCGGGCACGAGCCGAGGCTCGAGCCGAGGCTCGAGCCCTGCTGGGCGTATGCTTGTCACCGGCTTAGTGCAATGGGAGCCAGATGAGCTTGCTGTGGTATTTGGACTCACTCGATATACTACGTGAGTCCGACACGTATGACTATTCATAGCTTGAAAACCGAGAAGCGTCTGTTAGGAGAAGAACAGATACCTCTCCTTCGAGTAAAGCCCAGGTATTTGTCACTGCCTCCCATCAGACAGGACTCGACACAAGGTCTTTCTTATAGTGGGGGTTTAATGAGGGGGAGGTCTGGCACGAGCCGAGGCTCGAGCTCCGCTGGACTTTTGCTGGTTATCGGCTCATTTAGTGCAATGTGAATCAGATGGGCCAACTGCTGGACTTGGACTCACTCGATATATTTCGTGAGCCCGACACATAAGCCTGCTCATAGCTTGAACTAGACTCGAGAGTCTAGTGCTATGGAATGCTTTTCAATGACGTCATCGACCACTTGCAGAGTGGCTCAGTCGAATCCAGAAGCCATTCGGTCTCGAATCTGTCGTTTTCGGCCACCGCTCCATTTTATTGTCCCTGCCTCCCATCAGACAGGACTTGACACAAGGTCATGACACAAGGTTGGCTTATTGTAGGGCTTAAGGGAAGGGGACTTGTGCTGGTCATCGGCACACTTGGCGCAATGTAAGCCAGGTGAGCCTATTCCTGGACTTGGACTCACCCAATATATTATGTGAGTCTGGCACGGATGCCTGCTCATAGCTAAAACTAGACCCGAGAGTCTAGTGCTATGCTTTGCTATCAATACAGCCACCCTACCAGAAGGTAGCGCAGGCGAAGCCTCGAATCTGACAATGATCTTAAATGCCCTATACGGCACGAATACAAGACGGCCCAGCTAAAAAGCCGGAGAATGTGGCCGGGAATTGTACGTCCCATCAACCAGACGAATATGGCACAAGGCCTTTTTAAGGTGGGTCCGGGCGCAGGGTCGAAACCCACACATGCCCGGTGGTTCCAAAAACACCTTGAGCCTCGTGGGCATTCCCCAGAAAATGGGGGCCTCAGGCACCTGGCGATAAACCCAACCCCTCCGTATAGGGTTAGAGCTTGGGGGACTGTCCCCTGAGGCTCAAGGATCATCCACGAGTCGCGAATACTAGGTCTCCCGGGCACCCACTTTAGGCAGCCTCAACTGACAACCACCAAGCCAAGACACATCTGACCTGATCCGTGTACTAGAGAGCATGGTCAGCCGAAGTGCGTCCCATCCCAGCGGCCTAGCAGACACATCCAACACGGAGAAATTAATCGAGCAAGCAGCAGCAGTGCAGTTTTTTCAATCTCTGTTTGCTATATTTATATAGAAGTAGCGGGCTGCTTCTTTTATGGTTTGAGTGAAGGGGCTTTTGTGTTATCGCGTACTGGAAGTTCCTCCTTTAAATGTAAGTAACAGTGGGATATCTCATTGTACTTTTGTTATAGACAAGCGTATGGTTACAAGAGACAGCAGACAAGAAGAATGGATTTAAATTCATTTATTTCTACATAAATAAAGGTTGGTATATTAGAAGAGATACAGGTTCTCTTCTTCCACCAGATAAGAGTCAAGAGGTGAGTGGGTGTAGGTTGTTCTTAGGTGGCTGGTTTGCTGCTCGCAGCACTGTGGTGTGACGTAGGTGGGTAGCCTTTGAGCGGTCTTGGAAATGCGGAACTTGGTTATCTGTGATGTGGATTGATAGAGAGTTAGTGGTTTTTGATATTGTCTGAAATGTGAGGCACGACGGTTCACTCTGCTCGAAATTTCCGGAGTCGACTGTCTTTTGTAAACTTTTGTTGACCGATTGATAGCCATATATGGGATCGAATCGGCCCCGGAAAACTTTGGGGAGAAAGTTAATGTTTGGTTGAAAAAGACTTTTTAAAATTGTAAATTGGTTTTTATATTTCAACCGGATGGATGCACGGAGCCATCGTCTCGACAACATCCGGTTTGTGACGTGGTATGCTATAGAGAGAGAGAGAGTGTGAAGGGGAGGTCAATACCCTTACACCTCTTGATTTGAATCAACAGGCATTAAGAAAGATCGGAAGACAGGGACCAACCGTTAAAGTGGTAGGGGAGAGAAAGGGTAAGCTAATTGTACCCCTTCCACTTTAGCCTGTTGAAACAACAGAAGTCAAGGTCAGTCGCGTGGCGTGATTCGGCGAGGTAGTGGAAGAAGAGAAGTCGAATAATTGGTCGATAGAATCTTCACGTCAAAAGGGTTAGAGAAATTTAAAGGAGAATCTTCAGTTTCGGGCGGATCAGCTTCAAGGACAAGACTGTATTCGACGGGATCCGAGCGAAAGAAAAATTCACCCGTAAAAAAGAGAAGATCTGGGAAATGAAAATCCATCAAAGATAAGTACAACTCAAACCGTTTTCCTTTTCCAAATCTTAAATATTGGAAAGTTGTGTGTAAATGTTCTATTTCATCAATAATTAAAAATATTGAATGGACATTTCTACACGCCTCAGTCCGACGTCTTAGACACTTTTACTCAAGTAAGAGAAAGAGAAAAAAGAGAAAGAAGAAAAAAGACTGTTGAGAGACATTTTTGTTAGATGTTTTCCTGTTGCCTTAATATATCCGGTGAATGTCATCTAACCTAGAAGTTCGTTCCTCCGCGATATGAAGGGGTAGGGGGACAAGGACTTGGTGGCGTATTTAAGAACGAATCGGCAACCCCTTTACCGACGTCAGAGACCAGTCTAATCTAGGATCAGCATCCACATTATTTGTTTATTTCACATACGCCTAAATAGAAGTCTTGCCCGGGATTTATTTTATGGAGTGTCAAGTGCCAGGCTGTTCTCGACGAATAGATTCTACGTAACAGCCTTCTACTGAGGACAATGACCGAAACGTCAATCATTTGAGGTCAGAGTAGAATTCAACGTTGCATACACCCTAAATGGGCTCCCTTCCTGGAATATAAGTATGCAACGTCACAGGTTAATGTTACCCTTGTACTCTCGTGGTGTTTTTATTTGTTAATTTATTAATTCATTTTTGGTAGCACGAGTGGGCTTTGAAATGCATTTGTAAATTAGAAGAGATTTCTGATTATACTCGTAACACTTCGAAGAGGACCTTTGAAATACGTATTTTATCCTATGGTTACGAACTGTTTCCGATCGGCCGGCAGGATTAATCCATTTCGAAAAATAGTCCGTGTGTTGACAACAGAAAATAACTCGTAAACGTAGGCATGACGTTGTTAGCTGACGTCACGGGTAACCCAGCATTGAGTTGCCGGGACGGCTACAATAACACTTCAATTGCAACTCTTACCTTTCAATAATGTTCGTTCTATTTTTATATTTAACTTTGTAGTTTGTATCAAGGGGTGTAGAGACGTTGTCACTTACCCTGTCAGGAAATGGTATAGCCACATGGCTATTTTATTTACTAGTATCAAGCAAACCAACTAATTTTAAAAATGCCAACCAATTTTAAACATGCAAACCAATTTTGATACAAAAACCACGAAGATGCGACACATATTTTATTTCAATCACATTCAAACATTGGAATCAAAATACGGCCCTAGCTTAGAATTGTAGTTTGTTTTTTAGGTGCTTTTACACCCACAGATGAGTAAGAGCATCCCCAAGAAGTGTATCCTGGGTATGATACTGAACTGCATATGGTGGTGAGGGTAAAGTTCTGAAGCTCGAGGGAGTGTGGAGTACCTCTTCATTGTCACGGTTCCCAGATCCACTCTAATTCCGAGTGGTAGTATCTTTTAGGATCTCACCTATTGGCCAAATAAATCTGTTTAAAAATTAATCGTAAGGAACAACTAAACAAAAAATGTATATATGAAAGAAAAATGAACGCGATTCCCTAATCTTCAGGCATAAAATAATCATAGATGGGTTGACATGTCATTTAAATCAATCAATCAAAATATTTTTGTAGCATAATTTAGAACAAGTTATGATTTTTTTCTGGGAAAATCTATTTTGCCTGATGTTATCATTGCATGGGGTTTTTTCCCCAAAATTTTAAAACTTATGACCGTAAGACTGAGCTACAAGCGAGGAAATTGATGAAAACAATGGCAATTTATAAGAATTAAATCATAAAAAATAAAAATGAAACCACAAAATAAAATTTCAATCTTTCAAGAAATTACATTAAAAAAAATGATTCAAAATTAGAATCCGTTTACTAAAACACATGTCGGAAAAAATATTTATTCAAATACTTTTTAATTTTTTTGGACGGCTCAGTCCAAAAAAATTAAAAAGTATTTGAATAAATATTTTTTCCGACATGTGTTTTAGTAAACGGCTATTGTTTTGCTGGGTGGTGGGAAGATATTTAGTTGAGTCCATTATCCACCAAGGACCAGTATTAGCATTAGTTTGGAACAATTAGTATTAGTATGAAACAAAGCATTAGTATGAAACGATTAGCATTGTGGAGGACTAAGTACCTTCTGTAGTTTAAGGGAGTTACTTTTAGTTTTCGTTTCCACAAATACAACACAAATTTTACAAGCACGTAAACAAATAGAATGTGACAACAACTATTATCAAGATACAAGCAATTTAATAATCATAATAAATATGATGAAAATAATTAAAATATAATGTTCATTTTATGTGCGTGAGTGTGTATGTAGAAAACACGGCAATGGCCAGTCCAATAAAAATGATTTGTTCGCCCGTGTGTGCGTGTGTACATGTTGGGAAAGTTGTAGAGAAGAGAAAAATTTCGTATTTTGGTTCGGCGCACAATTTAATTCGACACTTAATTTCACCCAATCAGGATGACTTATCCTATTCAGCCCGGATCTTCATTTCCGGCCACCAAATCGGGTAAGCTGCCAAACACACCCTCTTTGGCTTGAGAACGCCGACCAGTGCAGACGTCACATTAGCCGTTCTTCAATAGCGATGCTTTTTAGCTGGACAATGCCGCTCAGTGCGGACGCCTCACTGCGGCTCTAGAATAGCAGCAGCAGCAACATGGATACACGAGGAAACCCATCTAATTCATGGATTCCTTACAAGCAATCCCAGTTGAATATAAATTAGATGCATTCAACATGCCTCGCACAGGCACAACTTTATGTCGCCCCAAAATTGGCTATGTCGATCCGACGCGTAATTCCGCTCTCGACACGCTAGCTATCAACACGCTGGGCCACTTTAATGGAGACCAACGCACGCCTCTCTACCAGACGGAAAAAAACCATGGTGACTCTAAAACACAATCCCTCACAGGTTCGACGACACACGCTGCCATCTCAACCTTCTCAACATCTCATAACTCTATTTCGTCCCAATACTCACAACCTTTCACGAGTCTTGCAGCACCAAAAGCAAACCCAAATATTCCATGCTGCAAATAAAAACCTATTCATAAAAATATATTTCGACTATCGCCATCTTACTTCTTCATCATCCTCCTTTTATTTCTCACAACCTAGCGATGTGACTATCAACACTAAGCGAGGAAACAACACAACGTAAACACACATACGTTACAACCTATCCTCGCTAACAAACAACACTTCCCTCTCGCTACCAACAACTAAACACAGTACAAAGTCTATTGAATCAAAGTGTCCATAGTTGGCCGAAGTAAAGAGGATAAAAATTGACTTTACTTACATACATGTGTATGCGTGTGTACATATATGTGTGTGACCGTAAGTAAGGGCCTTTTGTTTTCTTAGTCCACACGTGCGTTTTTTAATATCTTTGGCGACAACGTGTCGCGTCCCGGTAGTTGGCAAAAGAACGTCGTTTGCTTCTTCGATCTGTGTCTTTTGTGCGATGCCTTCGATCTGTGTCTTTTGTGCGATGCCTTCTACTGTCTGTAGTCCTTGTCTCTCTCAGTCTGGTAGTGGAATGCCTTAGTTAATTGAATTTTTCGTTATTTGTACTTTTAGGGGGAACTAAAGTGGATCAAAAATTGGATTTTATTGCTTGTCCTAAAATTCAAGCGCGCAGACATTCCTTGACCAATAAGATTCGTATAATTACTAATTCATTTTGCAGCCTAAATATTTTTCTGTTTATTAGTTTCTGAGTCGAATTTTTTTAGAATGTTCTTATTTGGTGATTTTAGTTGATTGATTGAAAAATATAGAAGTATAACTTCAATGTTAATGCGATTTTGATCCGAAATTTCTAGAATGTTCTTATCTATGTTTTTAGGATTGATTATTTTAAGACTAAAAAATGTGTATTCTATAGCATTAGTATGAAACAAAGAAACCAAACCAAACCATTAGTTTCTTTGAATTTTTTTTATGAGGCTTGATAATTTATATTATTTGGATTATTCGGACTATTATATTATTTGGATTATTCGGACTTTATTGTTATATACACAATGTTTCGGTCGATGTGCCCTTCGACTTTCTTCAGCTTCCTCAACTTCCCCTACTCCCACCATCCATACGATGTAAAGAAAGGAACATTTTATTACCTACAACATCGAGCAAAAGCCTTAAGTATTGACACCAACGCATATCAAGAAGAAATATATAGTTTAAGAGATACTCTCCATCAAAACAACTACTCAGAGAGCATAACATCATCTCTAAGAAATCAGGATCAAACGACAGAGAATAAAACCGGAAAACAGTCTGTCTGTAACGTAATTGAACGGCGCATAGAAAATTGAAATTGAATCGATAAAAAAACAAATAAAGCTGACAGTCTCCAAATGGCTAGGCCAAAGCACTCGTTGTAATTATAAAATTTACACTCCTATATATTTTTTGAATGGTCGTGATACAAGAAAATTCTAGAAAATAGGATACTGATTCACTTGTTCCCGAAACAAAGATGGTGGACGTCGGTAAACTAATTAGTTTCAGGAATCAACTGGTCTGGGAAGTCACGTGATTTATACTCCAAACTACGTCCTCACCTTTGATTTTATCCCGCGCAAAATAAACGATATGTCTGGAGCCGACCACGTAACAAGGATTAACTATATATACTCTAGACTTTCTATAACTAGCTCTCTTACATTTTGATTTCCAGAGACAGCTCTCATTCTCTCTTACATTCTGAATCCCAGCTAACAACACATAGTTCTAGAAACATACAATGGGCACGTGTACGGTATTTTCTATCCATTTCTTTCTTGTTTCTTTTGTATAAAATTCCTTTTTAAAAACTTTATTGTCTGTGTTATCTTTTCGAATCAGTATCTGAACTAGAAAGCAGCGGTACTTACCATTCAAAATTACACACTAAAGCCCCTTAAAGCAGATCCAACTAAATACTAAATTTGGCTTTAGTGTCATTCTCTTCATATTAAAATTTACTTTGAATTTCTTCATATTAAATTTTTTTCTCTTTAAATTCATTTATATTGCAAATTTTATTCTCTCAAAATACTTTTACAGCCATGAAGTCCTTTAACTGTTCGCCACCGGTCCTGTTTCTCAGTCTCTTTCTCTCACTTGCCGAATGTTCACCACCAGTTCCGTTTCTCTCTCTCACTCACTCTTATTTGCAACGTCAATACACACTGGTTTGCGCGATTTTGCATCGAAGTAACCCACAAAACTGCCCCTCCCCACAATGCTTCTTTTATACCGGTTCTTGGCTGACCGAAATTTGCATATGAGACGAGACGCGGGGCCAACAAATTGCATTCCCAACGACGCTCACGCTTCCGTTTTTTTCTGTACTTCCGGTACTCGATACAGAAGATACATTCGCGCCATTTTTTGAACTTCAAGGTAGGCCATTTTGCTTGTCACTTCTTGTTTCTTTTTTTTGGTGTTTCTATGAAAGGAATTCAATTCACACTGCTTCGTTGTCACATTTCATCTCTCGTTCACTTGGTTCACCTCCTGTTTTATTTTTATCCAGCCGTGTACGATTGCTGAATTCACGTAAACGACAGCACGCCACTCGTGGTCTCTTTGAACGATGAATCCTAGTTGACTCGTCGGAGACAGCAGTCTGCGGGTTCTACCTTTCAGTTTCACTACCCCACCCCCCAGTGTTCTCATGATCACACAGATAACAAACCAGGGCGGGTCTCTTGCGTCTAGCGCTTCTCCGTGGTAATATCACGGATGAACGATGAATCCCAGTTGGCTCGTCGGAGACAGCAGTCTGCGGGTTCTGTCTTTCAGTTTCACTACAGGCCACTTACCTCCCATCTCTAAAACTATATAAGTAAGACGAACAAGACATGCAGGATACTGCTGAAGAAGCAAAGAGGAACTCATAAGTGACTTTCTACTCTGCCAATGTTGGTCTACCAGCAAGAATTTATTTACCTCAGCTCTTTGTAGACACAGGACATAGTTTGGGAGACCTACTGGGAGCGATGGATGATAGGGACTGACGGAGATAGATAGATAGATAGATAGAGAGAGAGAGAGAGAGAGAGAGAGAGAGAGAGAGAGAGTGTGTCAGTGATATCCGTGCTTTCAGCGTGACTTGATGATGATGATGATGATGAGTGGTACTTATCTCCATTACAGACAGGTTTTAAGATGGTCATTGATGATGTTCATAACCTGGACAGTATGACTTTTAATGAACAATGCCAGTCAGAACAAAAATATTAACATAAATCTCACAAAAAGTCACACTCACAAAAATATTTCTTCATGAAAATCCTCTGAAAATTTTCACAGAAGAATATAAATTTCATAAGATATTCATGATATAAATGAGATAGTTGGCAAATCTTTTTTTATGCTGTTTTTATCTTTTATAATAACAAGAAGCATTTATAATTATTTTCAGCAAAAACTTATAAATCTTCTCAAATTAAGAGCGACGGATTAGTTCTCAAGCTAAAATATTGTTCGCGTTTAATTTAATATTACTCGTAAGATTTATGGCCCAGTCGGCTGGGGCTGCAGAATACAACGACTGCATCTCTGCAGAGGGGTAGGACCCCCACCAACGAGTGTCCTGGATATAACACTAAACAATCTGATGCTGAGGTTCAAGTAATGCTGGAACTTTGAGGAATGCAGAGTATCCCTTCATTGCCATCACCCACAGGTCCACTCTGGCTCAGAGTGGTAGCACCTGATAGGGTCCTATCAATGGGCCAAATAAAACTAAACTGCGTACTTATGCTAAACTGAATTGTTTGAATTAGAACTGTTTGACAAAACTGAATAGCTTGAAATTGAAATGTTTTTGACAATTAAACAGTGTACTCATGCTAAACTGATTTGTTTGAAACAGAACTGATTATTTGTATAAAAAGGATTTGGCATTAAATAACCTACAGAGGGTTGATATGCCATAAGACCCAAACAACAAACTAACATTGTTATATTCATAGGTAATTCTTCAAGTTGGAAATTTAAGATAATTACTGAGCATTCATTGAAGGCTTTTGAAGTTTTCACGTTGTATTGATTCTGCTACTACTGTTGACGGTGTCGGGGAAAAGGGATTTAGATTGATAAACAAATGTTGATCTGAGACTCTATGTCACCTCTCTTTGTCTCTGCTGCAATTACTGTGATTACTTAACTTTTGAATTGGTTTTTATGCTTTTATTGTTTAGTGTTGGCTCGACTGATGTCTGAAACGAAGAAAGAATTGGTAGATTGTGATTGGCTCTTTGCTCGATTTAATTACCATGTCACCTGAGCTCGATTACGCTTGAGCGTCTTAGCTGCAGTCATATAAAAATTTAATTATCAGCTTCCGCGATTCATTTTTCTTAATATACTTAAACTTAATGGTCAGGCATCAGATTCAAAATTTTAAACCGATTTTGTGAATTGCTGAATTGTTGAATTGTTTATTTAATGGTAAATTTTTGTTTGTAATTGACTTTTTTATTTGTTAATTTGAAACATATTGTTACCATATTATTAATTGTTCAATTATTAGTTAATGGTGTTAATAACCTATTGTGCTTTATTCATATATTAAACGTTCTAAATAATTATATTAAGTTCGTATATACAAGGAAATTTAGTATATATATATATATGATTGATTGATTTTTACGGCATGTTAACCCGTCTAAGTTTATTTTATGTGTAGAGGTTAGAGAAGCGCATTCATTGTACGTTCATATTTACATTTGAAGAATTTCTTCTTTTTTCTTTCCAAACAGTCCTGTCAAATACGAATAATCTTTAAACCTTTTTTTTTTCACCCATAGCTGGGAATCTAACGTTTACTTCCACTCCAGGTCAGAGTGGACCTGGGAGTAGAAATAATGGAGGAGTACTCCACACTCACCAGGACACCAGAACTACAGCCTTATCATTAGATGCACTTTAGTGGCATACTTATGAACCCCCAATTTTATAGAGGGGTCTCCCTTCTGCAGGAGATACAGTCAGCGTGTTTTAAACCGCACCAATTAGGCGTTTAGTATATATAGTGTTAATACGCAGACCGTTGGAGGTCTTATAAGATCTATTAATAAATGAGGCAGTGGTTTGTTACACATAAGGGAAATAAGTTACAAATGACAATTATAGAGTAGTCTCCCTTATTTATTTGCGCGTAAGTAAAGTTTAGTGAGATTTCATATTGTATAATGTCAGTAGAAATAAAAGTGAACCACATTTACGAAATTATTGGTTTAGTTTATTTGTTTAACGGCATATCAAATCTGGGTTTTTAAATACCAAAATTTGATTGATTTGTAAGTGTTTTAATTAGAACTATATTTTTAACGCAATTTTTAGAATTGTACTTTTTTATTTGTCTTTTGTTTACACATTTATATGGTATCAAGTATTCTTATCTAATATAAGTAATTTGCACACAGTTATATAGTTTCAAGTATTCTCATTTAAAACTAATAATTTCCAAGCAGTTATATATTTTCAAGTAACTAATAATAATAATAATAATAATTGCAAACACATCAACAATCCCCTAACACAGTAACCGAGACAATAAATACAGGAAAGCCAGAGAATCCTAACCAAACGCTACATGACAATGACCCATGAACCGCAAACACACAAACACAAACACTGACCCAAGAGGGAAAAAAAACTAATATAGATACCATTAGAAGAATCATATCGGAAAAGAAAACCACATTGCCTTCTTTCAGGAACCAACTTTGGAGGACAGTCAAGTACGAAACCGAGAAAGTGAACGAGTTATTGACAAATATCCCGACAAACGACATCACGGAATTAAATGATTTGATATACGCTGGAGCAAAATTAGTTTGTGAAAAAATCGGGGTCCTCTTGAAGACCACGAACAGAAAGTCAAAACCTGGGTAGGAACTCAGACTTGAATCACAGATAAAAAAGACTACGACAACAAGCAAGAATTCTAAAAAGAGAACATTAAGAAATATTCGGACAAAAGTGAAAAATCACAGCAACTAGAACAAAAAAAAAAAAAGGGTGTGGAGACCAACTCAAAAAATACTAGCAAAAGAAGGAAGACTAAAAAGATACCGAGACAAGACCAAGCAATAAAGATAAAACAGGACATTCCAAAACAACGAAAAAAATTCTACAAACAATTAGCGGGAGAATGGGCAAAACCATTTCAACAACCGGGTGCGAGAGAGGCAAGAAGATTTTGGAACAAAATATGGGAACGGAAAGATCATAACAAAAAAACCGAACGGATAAATAACATGGAAACAGAATTACGAATGCTCGAAGAAGGCCCTCCGGTGAACATACACCCGACGGACTCAAGGCAACACTTAAAACAATAGCAAACTGGAAAACCCCTGGCCTTGATGGCATACACGGATTTGGGTCTAAAAAATTCACCTCCATACACGACAGACTTGTTTATAGAAATTTATTTCTAAGAAAAAATCAAACCGACTACGTGCAGCACTTGATTTGACCAGAGTGGAAAAGGGAGAAGTAATCCTAGACAATACGGCACTAAAAATCTACCTCCCACTATTTATCGAGAACTACTATTGGGACTCTCAGTACGAAACCTTTCTGCTGGCTATTTACAGTTTTGTAAAGGCACGAAAAAAAAAAAAAAAAAAAGACAGCAGAAAGGTTTCGTTATTCGCTTGTGGAACAGTCGATAAGTTTTTCAGGCAAGAAGCTTTCCAAGAAATAAAAGTAAAATTAAACGAAAGTCGACAACTGAAATTCTACCAAGTTAAACTATTGAAAGAAAATTCAACGGAGAATTCTGCAAAAAAGATAACTTTACAGAAGACTCGAAATTAAATGAAAACTGAAACATTTCGACAAAACTAATAAGAAAAGAAAAATATTCAAATTCAAAGAACTTTGTTTCCCCGGATACTGTCTCAGATAAGTTCCTGCAAATTACACTAAAATTAGCAACACTTTATCTTTTCTATCCCTTTCTTTCTTGTTTCTTTCGTATAAAATTCATTTTTAAAAACTTTATTGGCTGTGTTATCTTTTCAGTATCCGAATTAGAAAGCTGCGGAACTTACCGTTTGAACTTACCGTATAACATTGCACTCTAAAGCCCCACCAAAAACATTACCCAGTTAAATACTAAACTTGGCTTTAGTGTCATCCCTACAAATTAAATTTTACTCGAAATTCTTTACATTGCATATTTTATTCTCTCCAAATTTCTTTATGCTACTGATGTGAATAAAAGTGTACAGAAAACTGAAATACCCGAATGGATGACCAAAAGGAAGAACACTCTAATCCAAAAAGACCCCAATAAAGGAACTGCCTCAACTGACTACAGACCCATTAGGTGCCTACTGATGATGTGGAAAATACTAACGGCACAAATTAGGGAGAAGATATACAACTCATTGATAAGCCGCAGAATCTTCCCCGACGAACAGAAAGGATTCCTTAGAGGCATAGAGGAAATAGTATATATAGATCAACACATCCCCAATGAAAGTAAAACAAGACGGAAAAATCTAGCTATGGCCTGGATCAACTACAAAAAAGCTTGCGATATGGTCCCCCAAAGCTGGATACTACACTGTCTCAGAATGTATAAAATATCAAACTAAGTCGTACAGTTTATCGAGAAGCCTATGGAAACCTGAAGAGGACAAAGATTAGCCGTGATAAAGATCCAAAAAGGTATATTCCAGGGAGATGCACTATCACCATTACTGTTTGTGATAGCCATGATGCCACTCAACCACATCCTTAGAAAATGCACAGCAGGATACAAACCCAGTAAATTGCAGAAAAAAGATCAACCACTTGATGTACATGGACGACATCAAACTTTTAGCCAAAAACGAAAAAGAATTGGAAACCTTAATACAAACTGTGAGAATATACAGTCAAGATATAGGAATGGAATTTGGCATAGAAAAATGTGTCATATTAGTAATGAAGAGTAGCAAACGACATATGACAGAAAGAACCGAACTACCAAATCAGAACGCTCGGAGAAAAGAAAACCTACAAACACTTGGAGATATTGGAAGCTGACACTATCAAACAAGTGAAAATGAAAGAAAAATTTAAAAAGAGTATCTCAGAAGAGCCAGAAAATTGCTCGAGACAAAACTCTATAGCAGGAACCTTGTCAAAGGGATAGATACCTGGGCTGTCCTCCTTGTAAGATACTCGGGACCATTCTTGAAGGGGACCAGAGAAGAACTTAAACAAATGGACCAAAGAACAAGAAAACTAATGACCATACATGAGGCATTGCATCCCTGAGATGACATTGACAGGCTATATGTGTGAAGAAGAGAGGGAGGAAGAAGACTTGCCAGCATTGAAGACAGTGTTGACGCATCGATACAATGACTCGAAGACTACATAGAAAAGTGAGGAGGAAGACTGATTATAGCCACCAGAAACAATACTAACGACACGAGGACCAGCAGAACGACAAAAACCAGAAAACAAAAATTAGAAGAAAAACAGCTCTATGGACGCTTTAAGCGACTAACAAGCGACATCTCACACGAGAAAACGTGGACGTGGCTAAGAAAAGAAAAATTCAAGAGAGAAACTAAATCTCTTCTCATAGCAGCACAAAACAACGCCATAAGGACTAACCATATCAAAGCGAAAACAGACAAAACCCAACAAAACAGCAGATGTAGTTTATGTGGTGAAAGAGACGAAACGATCAATCACATAATAAGTGAATGCAGCAAATTATCACAGAAAGAGAGTAAGACTAGGCACAGCTGAGTGGGCAAGGTGATCCACTGGGAATTGTGCAAGAAGTTGAAGTTTGACCATACGAACAAATGGTATATGCACAACTGTAACACTATGTAGGTGGTCCGCCAAGCAGACGATTCCTTTGTCTGTTTCAGCGCGAAACCAGACAAAGGGTTTTGGACCCGCGATCTCGACGTGACCGGAAGGTAAGGGGACGCGGGAAGAGAGTTGGACAAAGGAGCTCGAAGTTGGCAGTTGGCGAAGGGTGACTTGAGTGACCAGTCGACACTGGACAGCGGAGAGACGAGTCGGCATGAGATAGGGTCCAGCCACAGTGAGGGAAGATGAATCGGCATTCCAGTAGCGTTGTAGAATTTTCGCTAGTAACCCACACTAGCGTTAGTCTACACATGCACAATGTTACATAACTCTCCTTCTGCACTTGAGTTAACCTCAGGCATATTGTTCGTTTTGTTCGTTTGTTCTCTTTCCTCCCACTCCATCGATTGTAATTCTTGTAGCGGTAAAGAAATGTGCGATGTCCCTATCGGAACCACAAGTTGATCACCGGCCGTAAAGTGAAATGGTTCGAAGAAGTTGATTTAACGTGGGGGCCGAATGGGTAACGTCACATAGCCTAGAATCTGTCCAAGAGAATGAGACGCACAAACTCCTATGGGATTTTGAGATACAAACAGATCACCTAATCTCGGCCAGACGACCAGACCTTATAATCAACAACAACAACAACAACAAAAGAGAACTTGCAGAATTGTGAGCTTTGCTGTCCCGGCGGACCACGGAGTGAAATTGAAAGAATGTGAAAAGAGGGATAAGTACTTCGACCTTACAAGGGAATTGAAAATATTGTGGAACATGAAATTGACGATTATACCAATTGGTGCTCTTGGTACAGTTACTAAAGGATTGGTACAAGGACTGGAGGACTTGGAAATAACGGGACGGGTGGAGACTGTTCAAACTACAGCAGTATTGAGATCGACCAGAATATTGAGAAGAGTCCTGGAGACTCGAAGAAACTTGTTGTCACTCAAATTCCAGTGAGAAATTATCAGCTAACACTGGTGTGAAAAACTCGAAAAAGAGTTAATAATAATAATAATAATAATAATAATAATAATAATAATAATCCTTAGTAAACAATCTTAGCTTCAAATGGCTATTCTTAATACAAATAATTTATGCAGTCATATGGTTGATTGGTTTGGTTAGGTTTAATTGTAATTTATGGCATATCAACCCTTGTGGGTTATTTAATGCTAAATTCACACACACACACACACACACACATTTTGTGAACGAATAATGTTTGTAGGTGACATTATTTTTAAACGAGCAAAAGCTCCTTTGTTTGAACTTAGTTAAATAGCTTGAAGCATTCCTGTCTAACACTAATAATTCTATTTAACGTTGATCATTTTTTTGCAGACTATTAAAAGGTTAAATATTGCTTGTCAGTCTTTTTGTGTCAGTTTTGGTTTAGTCCGGAAGCAGTCTAGAACGCATCGTGGCCAGTTTGCCAGGCAGTGTTTCGACCATTTAGCCCACGCTTGGACGTTGAGTCAGGTTGATAATTTAGAGATGCTTTTAGACTCCCCCGCCCCAAAGAAACGGTGTAAAAATTGTAAAGAAGCCAAGTGTGAGTATTCTCTCCGCAAGAAAAAAAAAATGTCGCACACTACAGCTTACTCTAAGAGAGTAGGTTTCGGACGATATTTTTGAGAAGAATGACTATAGAAATAATTCAACACGAAATTTAAATTCCTCTGATGACCACCTTACAGAATTGTCAAGACAAGCCACGGAGATAAGGAAATATTTAACACCAGATAGAAAAGTGTTTTTCCTGGTCGGGGGTAGACTGCCTGTCGTTTGAAACGAATCATAAAAGAAAAGAAAAGAACTTTAAATTCGAGTACAAATTGTGGGTATTTTGTTGAGAAACTGTTTCATATTACTTCTTTCTTAGTTACAGTCCAACGGCGAGTAAGTCATTTTGCCTGTTCCAAGTCTCCACTTCTTTAATTTTATTTTATGTTATTTTATTCTATTGTATTATTTCTATTTTACGTTAATTTCTATTTGTGTTAAAATAAGAGTTGAGTGTATAACTACCTGCATAGAGAAATATATGCAATGTAGTTATAGAAGTGGTTTGTAGAATTATTTCTTTGGGAATAAATTCTTTAGAGTGGGAAAAAGTTGTTTTATTTCAGAAATATAGACGTTACCTTTTATTGCATGTTAATGGTAGAGTAACTACTCTCTTACCTTGTTTCTTTACGCTTTTTTCTACTTTTCTTTTTCTCTCCTCCACCACTAAACCTCCGCTCTCTGCTATCTCAGTTAACTACTACAGTCGCAGCAAAGTTAACTTCCCTAAACTTAGTTTACGCACCCACGTGTGACTAGCTTGGGATCATTCGAATAATATTTTATCTTATTTTTCACTCTCATTGCAAATGGTAAAGAGTTCCATTATATTAATATTAACAGCAGCAGTTGTCTTTTTTTCACACGATTGATTTCTCAGATTTAGATTTGGTTGAATTTTTATGATCATTATCAATCAGTTGAAATGTCTGTCGATTTACATATTCTCTGAAATTATTGCAGGTTTTAGTCTGCCTGAAGATGTATTATTGTGAATATTCTCTGCTGTTTGTATAGTAAAGTATTTATTATTACGATAAGGACCTGAATATGAAACACCCAAAAATTTCCGTACTCTTTTGACCCTGTCATTAGCTAGACAAATTAACTATCATGGATAGGTTGTCCCTATAAAATTTGAGTGTTTCTTCCACTCGAGCTTTTATTTGCAAGTTTGTCTTTTTAATGTTGTCCTTCTCACCTGACTCGATTTATAAAGAGGAACTTGTGCATTACACCCTGTAATTGTAGTATAGAGTAAATAATTTGATTTATTAGGTATAATAATCGGTACAGCTGTCGATCATGATTATTTTGTTGCAATTATTACCGTTTTTAATGTTCTATGTTCACGCTCAATCAATCCTTTTGTATGTGGATGGTAAAAAGTTGTTCTCAGTCTATAGAATCCTACGATTTTCAATAGTTCTAAAAACAGTTCCAATTCAAACTGATTCCGTCTTTCAGTAAAGGTACTGCAAATCTCGATATCCAGGTGTTAGGTGTTAACAAAGACGATAGAAACGATTTGTGCTGTTATTTCCGTCAATACTTCTATTAATCATTGTCAGCAAATATCTATAGTGTGAGAAGTATGAATATCTCGTTGAATTAATCCACCATGTCAACATACACCATTTGAAATCTCTTTAAGGGTTGGTCGAACGGATGTATTTCACCCGAAGAATGAATGGCGATTTTTGTTTGCTGACAATGTTGACACTCATAATAATCTTTTTATACTTTTGTTTATTCGTGGCCAATAATATCTTAAATTTATTTGTCGTAATGAAGCCGATATTCCTAAGTGTGATAATTCATGTAGACTCTTGAATACAGAATTCGTGGGCTATTATAGTATGAAAGGTCGTAGAAACGTTAGTGGAGGGTCGCATAAAACAACTTGATTTTCATGTGCGTGATAAAGCTTCAATTGCCTTTTTATATTCTTAATTTCTTCATGAATACTTTGCTACTTCACAACTTCCTAAAAGTCGCATAAATCTATTGTCGAATCGAGACAAACAGTCCACTACGTGTATACGAATTTAAGGATGCGTGTGGTATTCATTGAGATTACCACCATCCTATTGCTATAATCCATTAGTCTATTTAAGGGTAAACTAACACAGAGTATTTCGGTAGGGAAAATCATTTAGACTACAACGATGTACATTTTATATACATACATAATTAAGAAACATGACATACTGTCTCAAATTGTAAAATAGGTACATAAACTGTTCCACAGAACCAACAGGATGATTGCAGCGGTTAAAAACTTACGTTTTTCTGGTATAGGGAAATGGTCCACGAGAGATAATTTGTACGCACGTGCTGGCCGTAAAAGGAGAGACGACAACAGGTCCTTTCCGGCCATTGTTTGCTATCAAAAAAGGGTAGAACTCACTTCTCGAAATGTCACATGACCAACCGTCACATGATTTTCGGAAGCTCTGCTCACAGCTCCCAAAAAGGCGACTACTATGTTTAGTTCCCCAACAAGTGTAACATTTTTGACTAGTAGCTACTGCTACTATATTCGCCTACGCACCACCATACCAGGGGCGAAGGGTTTTGTTTACTTCCAGCAGTCTCTTTCTGGACGGAATCTAAAAAGTATGTAAGGTTTTTTACGGTTAGCTTGTGGGGGTTAGAAAAGAAAAAAGAAAAAGAATGAAATGAAATAAAATAAATTCAAAAGTGTAGCAGTTCCCAGAAGACATCTCACAAGAAGTAGGAGAGGCGCATGCCTAAAGAAAGGGCCTTCCAGGTGCTAAAGAGAAGTTCTGTTCACTTCAGCTTCATCCTTGATACTGGACGGACATTCTTTCCCTAGGCTGCTTGCAGGTAGTGCACGTATTCACTCGGTCGTTGATTGAGGAGGCAGGTTGCGTCTCCTCTTGAAGCAGTCGTTATTGAAGACAGGTACTGAACATATCATAGACTTCAACATCATAAACTCACCGAAAATGACTTGATATATTTTAACGCCTTGTCTGAGTATCGCAACCATATTCACTATTTTCAGGAAGAATTTCCACGTCCACAGAATAGGTGTTAAACCCAATAAAAAATTTTGAGTTAAAGGGTTCCTTCCTTCCTTCCTTCCCTAAATTCTCTTGCAGCCTTCTAGAAACCAAGAAGATGTCAATGAGTTAAATGGGGTAAGAATAGAAGAAAAATAGAGTCAGATACTGTAATATATTGTTGTTGTGGTTGTTAGTATTGCCTAGTAGGCTTAAGGACAACATAAGACGTGCGTGCTTTAGTTAAGGCATATTTATTCTAAATGGGCAGAGTGTGTGTGTGTATTCCTACGCCAAGAGAGAAATAGTCCGTGTTATTACTACATCCCCCTTACCAATGGAAAAGAAGGATGTTGCTATATTCCTTGTTTATTTGTTTATATTTTTTTGGCCTGTGTATTTCACGGCCACTTCTTGTTGTGTTGCATGTTGGCTGTTTTATACTTCTCTGGTGTGAGATGTTGTTTGTATTTGTAAGTCCTTTTTGCAATGAAGTGATGTGGTCATTAAGATGAACCTGTTTATGGTTGGATGTTTCTGCTGTCCTTATTTGGACTCTGTTTCGTCTTTTTGATGATCCATCTGGGAGTTGAAGGATGTATGATCTGGGTTTTGCACATCTACTGGTTTCGATTTCCCAGTTTGGTCATCCAATATACGTACATTTTGCCCAGGAACAAGTGGTGGTAGATCATGAGCTGTTCTATCATGATACATTTTCTGCATATCCTGTCTGTGTTTCAGTTCTTCACGGATATGGTCAATGTTGGAAAATCTTGGGGTTGAAACTTTGGCAATTAAGTTTGATCTTAAAATGCGATTGTTTAAGAGTTCAGCTGGACTTAGACGGTTGTGGTTTATTGGTGTTGTTTGCAAACACAGCATTGCTAAGTTAGGATCTCTTCCCGATTGCTTAGCCTAAATTAGAGCTCTTTTAATTGTTTAGATTTGTCTTTCGATAAAACTATTTGATTTTGGGAACTTTGGTGATGATGTGATGTGATCAAATTGCCATTGTTGGGCAAATTCTTTGAATGCTTCACTGGAGTACTGTGATCCATTGTCACTAACAACTCTGCTGGGAATACCATGTTCAGAGAATACTTGCTTCATCGTTGATATTACCATATTGCTTGTTGTCAGATCATTAATTTTACGTATAATTGGAAATTTACTGTAATAATCAGCAATTACCAGATATTCATGATTATTACTGTTAAACAAATCTGTGCCGACAACTTCCCATGCTATGCTGGGGATGTCATGTAGTTATAAAGTTTCCTTTGGTTGTGCTGGAAGGTTTTCCAGGCATATTGAACAACTCTTGATAATGTTCTCGATATCTGCATTAATTCACTCCCAGTATACAGCATCACTGGTTTGAAGACGTGTTTTTTCAACACCTTGATGGCTGTAATGTAGCTGGTCCAAGATAATTTTTTGTTGGGTTTCAGGAATAATAATTCTTGATCCCTTCATGATGATACCATCGTTGACAGATAGTTCATCTCTGTATAGCCAGTATGACCGTATTACCGGTCATGACCGTCTGGTCATCCTGCTGTTATGATTCCTTGTAGTTGATCAAGTACTGGATCAGCCTTGGTTTCTTTCCTTATCTCATTCAGGTGTTTACTCCTGAATCAGTCCAAATCGACTCTAATGTCTAGGTCGATTGTATCGGTATTTTCAGTGCTAGGGAGACGGCTTAGAGTATCAGCTAGAGTCATTTCCTGTCATGGAATGTACTCGATTTGCATCTGGTATCCCTGTAGCTTAATTATCATTCGCTGTCATCTAGGGGGTGCACTGGTAAATGGCTTTTGTAGTATCATGACAAGCGGCTTATGGTCTGTGAGTACTTTGAATTGACGTCCATATAGATATATGTGAAATCTTTGGACACTAAATACAATTGCAAGAAGTTCCCTTTCTATGCATACATATCGTTTTTCTGCGTCTGTTAGAGGCTTTGATGCATATGCGATTGGTTTTTTGTTTTGTATTAGAGCAGCTCCAAGTCCTTTCAGGCTTGCATCAGTTTGTAATACTGGTATTTCAGTTGTGTTGAGTCTTGACTGATTACTGTTTTGAGTTTCTCAAAACATTCCTTTTGGTGTTCTTCCCACAAAAGGGTGCATCTTTCTTCAACAGTCCTCGTAGAGTATGTGTCTTGTCATCCAGGTTAGGAATAAACGGTGATCAGTATGTGATAAGACCTAAGAATTCTTGTAGTTCTTTTTTGCATTTTGGGTACGGCACGTTTTGCAGGTCTTTGAGCTTTTCTGGGTCAGGGCTGACACCATTTTCACTATATATCATTCCGAAGAAAGATATGCTTTTTGATTTGATTTTGCATTTTGTTGAATTAAACACTAGACCATTTTCGGCGGCTATTTGCATGAGCCTCTGTAGAATCTTATCGTGTTCTTCTGATATAACATAGACAACGACGTCATCAGCGATTCCTATAGCGTCATCAACTTGCTCAAGTATTTGATCCATCTTCATTTGGAAAATGTCTTGTGATACGCTCAATCCGAATGATAACCGCTGAAAGCAGTACCTGCCATAAGAGGATTGGAACATTGTTAACAATTGCGATGTCGAGATGTATAACCAGCTTTAGCGTCAAGTTTAGAGAATATCTTGGCGCCTGTAAAAGGGTGTGTTGTCTCTTCTATGGTCGGTGTTGCATGGCGTGGTCTTCTGAGCGCTGTATTAAGGTGTCTTGGGTCTAGGCAAATTCTCAAACTCCCATCTTTTTTATGCGAGTATGCTAGACTTGAAACCCAGTCTGTAGGTTCAGTCACCTTTCTTATTATCTTATTTTTTACCATGTTATCAAGCTCCTGTTTTATATAGTTTCTAAGTGCAATTGGGGTTTTTCTATGTACGTCAATATGTGGATGTATGTTTTTGTTGACCGATAGTCTGACTGCACCTGGTATGGAGCCAATTTTGTCGAACTGATCAGGATACATCTGCATCAGGTTTTTGGTTGCATTTATCCGTGTTGCTGCAGGAGTTTGGAACGCATCTTCTTTCTTGACTGTGCAGTGAAGAGTAATTAGTTTGAGCTGTTCCAGCGATAGTAGCCCTAGTACTGCGGGCCCTTGTACGTCCACAATGTGGAAGGTGCTGACATGCCAGTCTGATTTGTTGTATTGACAGGGTATTTTGATGTTACCAAAGCATTTTATTGGTGTGGCGTTATAAGCTATCAGCTTTTTGTTGATAGATTGTTTTTTATGTTTGGGAAACCATCTGTGTCCAATTTCTCTGGGAACATTCTACGGAATGTAGAAACTGGTTGGGTGTTCCCTTGTGCCTCTGTGTCGATCTTCAGACGCAACTTGTGGATGCCATTTCGATTTGGCAATTCAATGTTAATGAGTACGAAAGCTTCATCTCTTTGTGTCATATTAATACAATTGAACGTCAGGCTTTCCATTTGTTCCTCAGCTTCTCTGTTGTTGTATACTGCATCAGTTTTCACGTACTGTTTTCTCCTATATTGTGGTTGATAGTGAGATTTTGGTTTTCTGCGTTCTCTGCTTTGTGACCTCGGCCTTTGTTTTGGTTTTGTTAGACAAACTTTCTGATGTCCAGTGGTTTGCTTTACCACATGTGTTGCCTTTTGATCCGAATGCTGGGCAAGCTTCACGGTGAAAAGCATGGCTTTTACCACATTTGAGACATTTATTTGACATAGTAGAACGTGTTGGTGTTCTTATGGCTTGTATATTACTATTATTCACGTTATTATTATTCACCATAGCCCACAGTTGTTTAATGTGAATGTTGGAAGCTTCATATGTTTGGCCAATACTAACAGTTTCTTCCAGGGTTAGAGTTTTATCTTTTCTTAGTAACTTCTTTTGGAAGTCTGCAATGGGAATACTGGCGATGAGTTCTATTTTCCCTTGCTGTTGCTCATGTTCTGTTAACGAACAACTTTAAGTCATTCGCCTGTATCTGTTGACAAAGTCGTCTAACGATTCTTCAGCTTCCTGTTTATAAGTCATTAATTTCAAACGGTTTATTCTGAAATTTTCTTTAGGTTCGAGTTGTTCAATGAACTTATTAAAAATAATTTTACGAGTGCGTTTTTCTTCCTCCGTTAATAACCCTGTGTTGTATTTTTTAAAACCTTCATTCCCAACTCTAAATAGTCTGTAGTTTACTTGTTCTATTTTTATTTTATTGACAACAAAATACAACTCCAACCGCTGTTTAAACAATTTAAATGTTTCAGCTAGATTTGAGGATTGCCAGTCCATATAAGGGATATCATTATTAGCCATTATATATGTTCTACGTTGAACGTGTTTGCAAAAAATATGCAAATTCAACATGGCGGTATCACGTTAAAAAGAGTTTGAGTTATGATCCTGATAGGTTTTTTTCTTGAAATTCTGTAAAAAGACAACGTTTTGTAGCTTTTTTTCCGAGTTGGTTTGTTGGGCTTTTTGTCCAGAAGTGTCTTCGGTTTGTTTCTTTATACACGGATTTTCGGGGTTTTTTTTAGCCTTTATATGTTGTTTTCGTTTTTTAAGCCTTTAAATATCTTTTTTATCATCCCGACTGCCGCCATGTAATATATTGTTGTTGTGGGTGTTAGTATTGCTTAGTAAGCTTAAGGACAACATAAGGCGTGTGCGCTCTAGTTAAGGCATATTTATTCTAAATGGGCAGTGTGTGTGTGTGTGTGTATTCCTCCGCCAAGGGGTTGTAATTTTGCGCATAGAGAAATAGTCCGTTTATTACTACAGATACGTTAAACCAAAACCGATGACAACAACTTCCGAAACTAAACTAACCAAATCTTCTTATCCCCCATACTCTTGAATAAAGAAAATATGAGTGTGAGTATCACTTATTACACGGTAATGTTTTATTTTTTTATGTGAGATATGTCCGTGACATACTTGTTCACTAGACTGAGATGACGTTGTCATTTATCCAATTTTAGTGATAAATCTCTTTTAAAAGCATTGCAAAGAGGTTTATGGTCAGTTAATAAAAGTGTATCCTTGCCTAATAATCTACGATCGAAGATGGAATATATTTTTTTTAAGTTTGTGATAATTTCCGAGAGCAGAAACTGATTGGAACAAGTTGATAATCTATCATCGGATGTAGGGCGGCACTTGTTGAGGGCGAAAAAGCCTCAATTTAGCTGGGCATAGCGAAGTAATCCGCACTGGCTAAAGAAGAAAACTTAACATCTCCAAGAAAGGTTAAACAAGCATTGTAAGAAAAAGATAATGTTAACATTTATTTTCTTTCGTATAAGAAACAAAAAAAAGTTTGTTTAATATCCGACAAGTCTGAGTCAGAATATTAAGTTTAATCAATATACTTGATTTAAGTTATAAGGTTTCTTATTGCAGCTGTTCATTTACTTTCATCTTGCAGGAAAAAGTGAGAGAGGAAGGCTGTTTTACCATATAGAAAAAGAAAGTAAGGTAAATAAAGATGTTCTTATATTCCCGTCCTTAAGAAATCAGATTCTATTTTCTGGTTATAGATCCCGTCCTTAAGAAATCAGATTATAGATCCCGTCCTTAAATCAGGTTATAGATCCCGTCCTTAAGAAATCAGATTCTATTTTCTGGTTATAGATCCCGTCCTTAAGAAATCAGATTCTATTTTCTGGTTATAGATCTGGCTATGTATGTTTCATCTGTAATGGCTGTCTCTCTGATGTATGTTGGTGCGTGGATGGCTTGTGTGTGACCACCCACTAAGCCAGTATGTAACACGTGGTCGTTTTATAGAGGGAAGCCATTCACAAATCGAGATTCATGCGTGACTATTTCAAAAAATAGTTGGACCCTTCGGCATTCCCCTTAATGGGACACCTTATGCGCCAAGCTATCAACTCAGCAAAGCAGATGTTGCTTGGGGTAAAGGCTCACTGGAATCAGAAAATGCTCGATACCAACCACCTGAGTTGAGCCCGAGTGAGAGTGTGTTGGGTTTGTGTGAAACTTGGTATTTAATTGACTTTCCACCAAGTCAGGATACGACAGTAGGTTATTTTATTGTGTGTGTGTGTGGGGGGGGCATACACGAATCAAGACTTTTGCCCAGCCATCACAAAAAATGCTAGGTCATTTCGGCATTCCTTTCCCATATTGGAGTGCCTCAGGCGCCAAGCAATCAACTCAACCCTGCAAACCTGGTATTGCCTGGGGGAAAGCTTCCTGTAACTGAGTGTGTGCATGAGTTGCTTGTGGGTGTTTTTGTGTTTAGGTTTTCTGCTTATATATATTCAAGGTAGACTCCAATTTCAGTATTTTTTAATAATTTCATTTAAGCAGGAAGTATTTTCATTGGTTGCTAATTTTAATAATGTTTGATATTCTATTTTTGGGTATACGTTGAGTCTATGTACAGAAGACTTATTTTTTGATTTTTTAACTTAGCCGTTGTTGTGATCACATCCGGTTAGGAACTGTTTTGTGTTCCATCACATCCACCACGTAATTGTAACAGTCACAAGCTGTTCGAATCCAGAAAAGTTAAAGCTGTTGTTGCGGGACCGATAAATATGTCGATACCGCAAATGTTTTATATATGATATGATTGACAACAAACAAGACAAGGATGACAAAGACAAAAGGTTAAGCTGAAAATGTCTGGCTTTTATTGGGCGAATCATACACGAAAGGTGTACGTGAGTGTAAGATCGCTGTGGGTGCATTGTGTCTGAGTAGTCTTAGCGGGGTTGAAAGTCTGTGCGGTCGAAACAATTGTATGTTCAGCTGTCTAAAAGTTCTGGGGGACAGTGAGTCTAAAAGATCAAGAGAGAGTCTTTATGCTTCCGTGCAGGTTGTAGGTGTAGCCGCGTGATCAGGAATCTGGAGACGGTCGAAGTGGTGGACGCATTGGTTGCGGAGGCCGGATGATCGATGTTCCGGTTAATTCAGACGCTGTTTAACCGAAGGTTTATGTCGATGTGGCGTTGGAGTTGTCACCCGTGGACTGGTGATGCAGGAACTGGTGTGCTGGCTGCTGCATCATGGTCTTGTGGTAGTTACAAAAATCCTTAAAAAAAGATCGAAGTTGGGAATCAAGACCATAATACTGAGAAGGACTGTTGGGTTGACCTTCAGTATGATAGCCTTCATAAAGACTGTGTATTTTTGACTTTTCGTATTTTAATTCTGATGAGAACTATTTGAGTCTGCAGCTGTGATTGGTTGGATCATGTGTCGGCTGCTGGTTGATAGAAGAGACTTTGGTAAGGGTTGTACAGTTACCAGTGGAAAGGAATTCGTCTAAATCCCTCGCCTCCGGGCAAGAATGCTCGCTGCAGACGCAATTTATCAGACACTGTGTCAGAATATGTCATAAGGCCGTTTTATGGTCGAACTGAAACATTTAGAAAATAAGCAGTGTTAGATTGTCTTCTGATCAATGAACTTGTCTTTTTTTATCATCAATCAGAAATGATTCAGAAAGTGGCTTTGTAGTGTTTGCTACTATAAATGTCTTGGTAAATTCTCTTCGTAAATTCTTCATCGCTAAAGCGTTCACGGTTTGTCCTTAACATTCTATTTTTCCTTTATTCGACCATTTGCACTCCATGACTTGCAAAATTTTGTACGGTGTACAAAATAAATATGTGCTCTGCATATTTTTGTTTTATGGATCTTGGTGATACGGGTTTATGTCGGGTTGATACTTATAATTATCATAATGATGGATCTTCTTTTGTTGTGTATAATTGTTGAACAGGTCTGCAACCTTACTTATTAAGTTGTCAGCCGTTTTTCCAAGTCTGTTTATGCTACTAGCATTGGTCTAGTAATTTAGTAAGCTTTTCGCTTAGATGTAGCACAAGACCGAACGAATAGGGCATCCAATGAGACTCGAACTCACTCTTGTAGGTTTGCTAGTCAAGCTTGCTAACTATTATTCTACTAGAGGTGTCCATGCTAGCATTGGTCTAATGTTGATTAGCATTGGTTGAACGAATTTATGTCCTATGATATCACTGTACACTCAGATCTGTAATGCCAACGTCATTAGCTCGTTCACATACATGGATGGTCGACCTACAAACGTTGAGGATGACAGTATTCTATCTAAAATTTAAGGTCTAAACTTTTCATGCAAAGTAATGACTACTTTAAGTTTACAGTTATCTTCTGATTGTAATGATGCAATTGGTCTCCGGCAGACTATTTCCGGTGGTAGTGCTGCCAACACGTGATAAAACTTTGGTGCAAATACACGTATTTTCGCAATGTTAAATTGTGCTTCCAAAATACAGACCATGTTATCTCGTTTCATTCTATCGTAGTCAACCAACTACTCATAAACCAAACAAAAATAAAACAAACAAACAAACCCCTTTCCAAGAAGTGATGAGTCACTGATGTCGTCAGCCAGTAGTATTTAGGAACGAGTCGTAAGGAACCAAATCCTTCCGCACAGGACGCCTTTTTTAAATATTAAATTCACCCAGTCCTTCTAAGGACAATCCTCAACTAATGAACAAAATTGGTAGTAATAAAAAACACATGGTCGAAGTAGAATGAAGTTTCTCACGATTATATTGTAATAATAAGCAAGGCCATTCTACTTAGACCACATAGCGTAGTAGCACACTGTGGGTATAAAAGCAGCAGTATCAAAATCGGGTCAAATCAGTTTGGCTGGATGTCAGTCAAGGGTGCGGGAGAAATCAGATTCTCCCCTGGTCGTTTTACGACCGAACCTAATCATCAGCAGCTGCCCACGAGGACTGCTCGAGGCTTCCCCTAAAGCCGACGCCCATATTCCAGCCACAGACGACGCAGGAATATTGCCAGCCTCTCAGCTAAAAAGCCCTTTTCAGGGCTAATCAGAAAGTCTACCAAAACACCACCTGAGACGGCAAAATGCAGCAGACACAACTACCAGCCTCTTAATGTAACAGCACTTTTCAGAACTTATTCAGAAAGTTTAACCTAATACCCTTTGAGACGGCACCAGGAGTTACCTTCTTGCACCGATGACCACCTTCCTGCAGCAGTGATAACCAGTTCTGCACCAGCAGCTACCAGTCCTGCACGAGCGACCGCCCTCCTACATCAGCGATCACCTTCCAGCACCAGCAGACACCAGCAGCAACCAGCGACCACTTTCCTGCACTAGCAAATACCAGCAGCTACCAGTCTTGAACCAGCAACTACCAGTCCTGAACCAGCAGATACCAGTCCTGCACCACCTGCCCAACGACTACCAGTCTTGTACCAGCTATCCAGACCTGCACCAGCGACTACATCCTGCTCCCACGATCACCATCTGGCCGCGGCGACTGTTCGCCGTACGCTATTCTGATTTACGAATCGCCATAATAAAGTTTGGCCTTCCGAAGCAACACCCTTGTTTTGTCATTCTTGCCTGGTTCATTGTCAATCCCTTATATTTCAAAAGTTTGCAGGGACCGGTATATTTATCTAGCCTCCGCAACAATTCTATGGTGCACAAGAAGTTTTGGTTGTATCATTTATTTATTTGTTTGGTTTCGTAGGAAGGTTGCTGTTGTCGTGACTTTGAGTTTCGTATCTGTCTTCTTTTATTGTTCTTCTTAGCCCATTTAACTTGTCGGATTCTTTGCAAGAAAATTTAAGAAAGGAAGGAAAGAAACGAGGATACCTATTCACTCAAACTTTATTTTTGGGTTTTAAACGCCTATTCTGTAGCGTGGAAATGTTTCCCTGAACTACCAGAAAACAGACACATCTTCCAAATAAAGCGTTGACATGTATTTGTCATTTTCGGTGGTGGTGAGTTCAAAGGCGGTGGTCATGTGTAGTGGGTGTTTTTCAATAGAAGCCGCTGCTACAAGAGACACAACCGGCCCCCACGTCTGAGACTGCTAGCAGACAAGTGAGAGAGGTCTTTTTAGTAGTACGGTGAAAGCTGAAACGAGGACGAGTTTCTCCTTGATTCCAGTAGTTCTCTCTGTCAGGCATATACAGATTTCGTTTCCGGTTAGAGGCTTCAGGGAACCGCTACACTGTTTGAATTTCTTTTTTTCTGCTCTTTTTCTTTCTTTTATTTATTTATTTATTTATTTATTAATCTCCACAATTCTATATATATGGGTGGCGTACATAAATTTCATCGACTCGTTGTTATCCATGGATGCTTGCTTTAACTCCATTTCGTTTTCCGATATTTTTTTCGTAAAAGTATTCGTATGACGGGACGATTAGAGATTAACAGAAAACTGTAGTTATTAAACATCATACAGAAGAATAGAAAAAGAGCTAGAAATAAAAACAACGTTATTCAATAAATAATAGAAATATGTATTTTAAATACACATAAGTTTAAAAATGAGTTATTGTGTAAGAATTTTTTATTTTAGATTATTTTTCTTTTTAGAATTAATCAGTTCAACGTTGAGTTCAAAGTTATTTATATATTTTTTTACTCACAGTTCGTGTTACATGAAAAGTATTTACGGTCGATCTTAAACATGCTTGTTTATTTCCAAATTTCTTTCGAAACTATTTTTGATCCAATTTCTTTGGCTCAAAGCTTAGTCTCTAAAATAGCATTTTATTTTATTTTTCTTTCTTTTTTTTTTTTTTTATTAATTATTTTATTTTTCCCTCACTGCTGACTCAGACGAAAAGATTTCTTTTTGAAATGATAAAAATAATCTCTAAAATCTCAAATGTGTTTTACTCCCCGTTTTTCAAAGAATGAATTTTTAATTCAACTTAACTGCCAAATTTTCTGTGAATGTTTTTTCTGCTTATTTTCTACACGAGACGAGGGAAAATATATAATACGACTTTGAGGCCAAAAGATTCGAGCTCTGAGTTCTGTGTGTCCTTTATGTGTGTGCGCGTATGTAGGTCTGTGGTCTGTTCCACTGACTCACACTTTGAGCAGTTGATATCAAAGATTTTGGTAGTGATTGAGACAGGCGCTTAATTTAGGTCATAGACAGATTAAGAGAAAATATCGTTTTGGCTTTTGTAGAATGATCAGTTGTCAAATAATGACTGTGCAAACTTATGCAAGCACAGATATGAGATATTGTATTTAAAAATGTAGTTAAATTCTAAAATTCTTCTTATATTCTAAATTAAACATATAGTAAAATATGTCAAAGATATGGGCCTGAGTAACATTGATGACCAAGAGACATTACTAAAATAATTTAACGTAAAAGTTGCATATTGTCCTTAATTGGAATCATTTTTGAGAGGAGGCTTTTTTTTTTAATCTGAGAATTAATTTTTATTTATTTATTGCGGTAAAATCACCTGAAGAAGGCCAGAGGGAATTTGGTCGAAACGTAGTGAAAGAAGAAACAACACAAAAAACTACCAAGATGAGGGGGAAAAGTCCGCAATAAATAAATAAAAATTAATTCTCAGAGTAAAAGTTGCAATATAAAAGAATCTCAAGTAAGATTTTATATGAAGAAGATGACACTAAAGCCAAATTTAATATTTAAAGGGGTAATGTTTTTAGGGATCTTTTGTGTATAATTTTAAACGGTAAGTTCAGCAGCTTTCTAGTTCGGATACTGATTCGAAAAGATACAAACTTTATAAAGGAAAAAGAAACAAGAAAAAGGAAAAAGAAACTTTATAAATACAAAAGAAACAAGATGTAATTATAAATTTTAGAGGGATGGAAAAGATAAAGCTTTGCAAATTTTAGTGTAATTTGCGAGACTTATCTGAGAGAGAGAGAGAGAGAGAGAGAGAGAGAGAGAGAGAGAGAGAGAGAGTGTGTGTGTGTGTGTGTGTGTGTGTGTGTGTGTGTGTGTGTGTCTGGAAAACAAAGTTCTTTGAATTTAAGTAATTTTTCCATTTTAGTTTCGCTGAAGAGTTTCAATTTTCAATTAATTTTAAGTCTTCTGTAAAATTGTCTTTTCAGCAGAATTCTCGGGTTGAGTTTTATCTTTTGGTTAACTCAGGTGAGTTTCGGTAGAATTGACTTTGGTTGATTTTCGTAGAATGCTTATCGGCTTTTCAAGAAGCGAGTGACAAACCTTTCTCGGGTTTGTCTTTTGTTTAACTCAGATGAATTTTGGTAGAGTTGACTTTGGGTTGACTTTAGTTGAATTTCAGCAAAATTATCTTTCGGTCGACTCTAGTTGAATTTTTTGGGAAGCTTCTTGCCTGTTTGAATACTTATCGGTTATTCAAGAAGCGAATGTTCGAAACCTTTCTGCTGGCTATTTTTTCCTGCCTTAACAGTCCGACTCCCATGTTCGTACTAAAGACTTAGTAGTAGCTGTAATATCCTTACAAATAAAAAGGGAAATAACCTCTGGTACCACAGGGGTCGCAGTAGTAACCAATACCTAGCAAGTATCGATTACTTCAAATACAAAACATTACAGTAGCGGTCGTCAAATAGCGGGAAGTAGCTTTTTGGTGCCGTATTGTCTGGGATTATTTCTGCCTTTTCTACTCTGGCCAAAATAAGTGCCGAACGTGGCCAGTTTGTTTCCTTTTTAGAAATAAATGTTTATACTACTGATATGTATAAAAGCATACTAGGGACTAACGGCGTGCACAACAAGTAGTCGTGGGAATTCCGTCCGTCGCTCATGAACTGCGTGCGACTATCTAATGCACGTTGTTTTGTCTTTTTCGGCAGGTTCGGATCGAGTGCACAAATCTGAGACGGGCTCAAAATGGAAGAAAAAGGCGAAGACAAAAAGATCGACTATATGTTGTTGTCACAGAGGAGGAGTGTGTGTGACACTTACAAAATAACGGTGTGTGGAGTCCTCATTTTCGCTACGTAGACGACAGGAGAAATTCCCTTAACTAAAACAAAATCAGACTGCTTGGTTTTCGAGCTTGATGTCCCTTCTCTTCTCTCTTCGGTGGATCTTCTCAGCCTATGTGTCTGCCTCTGTATTTGTGTCTATCTGTATATCTCTCTGGTCCTATCTCCTTAGCCAATCTGTATCTCTGTATCTCTATTCTGTGTTTATTTCTGTCTTTCTCTGAGCCCATCTCTATCTGTTGTCTCCTATCTTCTCAGCCGATTTCCATCTCTGTATCTCTATTCTGTCCAGCAGACTGACTTTATTTGTATATATATGCAGGAGTGAACATTTCCTACTTTCTGATTTTCGGCCACCCATAGATGGACAAAAAGATATGGCCAGACTGTATGTTTCCAGGTGACACTAAAAGTTGTGCTAAAAAAACTGAAGCCCTTTTAAATTGCGACTCCCCTTTTATCTGACCATTTCCACTTGTACTTATACCTACTCATATGTCTACACATATATACATACATATAGCTAAGTCTGTATATTACCACATCAGCGTCAACAGTGGCACATCGTCGCAATCCCATTTTCCTGCTTATGGGGGACGCGTAACCTTGTGGGGATTAATAAATTAATAAAGTTTAAAATAAAAATAAAACAAATAAAAAGATAATATAAAATTTCAAATCCAACATTCCACTTCCATGAAAAGTTCAACTGCCGGCACCAGAATTAGGACTCTTAGATGTCTAACCAGCTCACTGGACACACGTGTGCTTGCAGACTTTTGAAACAAGTAGTCTAGACAATGTAAATTTTATTATATCAATTAATGGGTTTTAAAAATTCCACAAGAGAAGCTCATAATCTAACCGGTTATTCATTAGTTCATTTACAACAAAACAGAATTTATCAAACTTTATAACGCTTAACCTAACGTCTTTTTTTAAAAAAAGGAATGCCTACTCTAATTTATGTAGTGTGACAAATTTGACGATAACACTTTTAAAAAATGTTTGCATTCACATGAGTGAACAATGTCTTCTTTAAATTTAGCAATAAAATAAATTAATTCGTATTTTTATTGCTTTATCTAAGTTTTCCTAAAAGACGATGGTTCATAATTAAATACTCCTTAGGGAAAAAAAACCTGGGCTGTAGGTTCAAATAATTACCCAGTGAGGAGGATGAGATATGAATTCAAATATTTCTTTTGTTTTCTTCGTTTTCATTTTAAAAATGTATTATTAAATTCATTCATTATCTTTTCAAAACTGCTTTTGGATTGCTCGAAGGTAATGAAGACATGCAGTCGAGTCCCCAATTTCCAAGAATCAATATTAGCATCAATATATCCCTGCTAAACTTGCACTGAATAAACAGAAGAAAAAAGATAAGCTCATTTACACATATTGAAACATTTAATGTATACATAATGTATACAAGAAGAGCTGAAAAGAATATATCCGATCCCAGCTGATAAAATATGCGCATCTGGAGAGCAAAATGGTGATAGCCATGCTGGCTTTACAGTATAAAAGCGAGGCCAAAGACTGTAACAGTTCAAAGAACAGAGTCAAAAGAAAATGTGAATGAACTTTGGGGATTATCATCTGACAGTTTATGGCCGCCAGACAGACACCCCAATTCTCTAAGGGAGGTAATTATTTATTGTTACTGCTAATGACATTTTAATGACGTTTTACGATATGAATTCCGGTAAAGAAATATCTACATTATGAGTCATTTTATATAAAGCTGAATCTCCTTCAACAAATACTTCTCAAGAATGCTAATCTTGTCGAGATTTCAGGAACTAAATAGATTTTGCAATTGAGGTATTGAAATTTTTAATTATAAATAAATGAAAATAGACCTTGAATCAAGTAAAAAGTAAGTAAGTAAAGTTGGTGACCATAGTCGAGGGTGACCCGAAGGCTCCCTTTTCGATAGCTACTACAGCAATGAGTAGGGGAGGGCGCTAGTCCTTTCCCTGGATTGCTCCACTTTACCCTTGATCCGTACCTTATAATGCTGAGTGTTAAGCAAAGAGGTATCAAGTACCATTTTTGAGTCTTTGGTATGACTCAGGCCATTGGCGAACACTCTAACCGCTAGGCCAATGTCCGGTTCAACCGGACATCAAGTAAAAAAATTGAAGATTAATTCCAGACACACATACCCCAGTTTGGCGTGCGAAAACCAAGTCCACGTGGACATAGTTGTAAAAACACAAAAATACAAAAGGCATACTATTCCAAAAATTCCATGTTCCAACCAATGACAATAAAAGGTTTAAATCTGAAATTTTGGTCGAATTACTCGTCGATTACTATAAAAGCTGCCAACGAGACCTCTCACAGCAGACAACAGCAGACACAGCTGTTGGCAGCTAGCCTAACGACGCAGATACCCATAATCCACTAACGTATCAATGTAGCCGACAGGTCAACCACAATTCTCAGTCACACTTAAGAACACCGACAGACATATATTTACGAATGGATAGGACACACAACAGAACTGAAAAAGAAAAATTATGTAACTCCATAATATCACTAGAAAAACACACCACGTGTTTACATACAAGACTTTACTTCTTTCAATCAAGGGTATTCTCACTCATTTACTTACACACAAAGAACTTTTCTTTCTAGTTTAACTTCTTCTCCATTCCTTCTTACATTTTTGTCAATTTCAAAAAAAAAGATTTCGATTTTATTATTGTTAAAGAGAATTTCTTTTCAACTTTATTTGTGTTATGGAGAACGTGTTGCTCGCACGCCCTTTTTATTTCTTCCTTTCTCTGTTCCTTTACTTCTTTCACCTGGTCAGTCGGGGAACGATCGAATTTCTCTCTATGAATAAAGTTGAATGAATTCTACGACTATATTCCTGATATCGCAACTGATGCTTAAAAAAAATATCCATAAAATAGTATATATATATTAGTAAACTCACTGCTAGATAAAATCTAAAAACGTTAGATAAGATCTAAGATGCTGTTAAAACCGGCAAAATTATTACACTGAAAGTTTGAAATATAATGAAAGTGTCGAGCAAATATTACAATAAAATCTTTCAACATATAATCAGCTACATAGCTTGGAGCAAGTAGCAAGTGGCATTGGCTTCGACATGAACGCAGATAAAATTAAGTTTTTGCGTTTTAAACGAGATGGTTCCGAATATCTGTGGCGATTTAGGAATTACCAAAAAACTCCCAACCGGATATTGACTCGTCGGCTGCCTGATACAAAATGTATAAACGCGTCGCCACGCATAAGGCTCCACGCATCCATCCGGTTAAAATCAGAAAAAAGAAAAATAATAAAATGTAAAGTAGCCAATGAGAAGCGGTCGCGCCAAAATTAGAAGAATTTTCGAGTGGCGAATTTGGAGCCGGTGAAGAGAGAGAAATACTCAGGTTTTCTGTGAACCGACCTCTTTTCGGGTAGTGACGTCGAACCGACAACACCGTTTTTACTATCTGGTGTTTTGGGCACCACGCTATGTCTTTAGACGTAGCGTTGGTTAGTCCATTCACCAGGTAAATAAAGGAAAGTATGAAAGAAAAGTTTTCGTCTCTTGTCTGTTTCTATCTTTCCCTTTGTATATTTCTTGTGGACCTTCTTTGGGCAAGGCATTGCACCGGCCAAACCAACGTGGGGTAAAACTAAATAACCAAAATATGGAGTCAGATATCTTACGGCAACACAGCCCTGCCCTTAGCCACTGACTTCATAAAAACCTTTCAAACCCCACATTGGTGACCTCGACGCTAAAAAACCTTTCAAACCCCACATTGGTAACCTCGACGCTAAAAACTTTTAAACCCCAACATTGGTTAACCCCGACGCAAAAAAAAACAAAAACAAAACCTTTAAACACCACATTGGTTAACCCCGAACACGTGAATGAACACCCGGAATAAAGAAGACATCCCAACAAGAAATTCTAAAAGGAGAAGGAGAAAAAAACATCATAAACTGGAGACAGACGACTTTCCACGTGACAAAAAAACAAAAAAAACAAAACAAAACAGAACGAAAAAAAAAACAAAAAACGAAAAACAACAACAAAAAAACAAAAAACAAAAAAAAAAAAAATCCCAGCGAAACACCGAGAAAAATTTTCAAATGTTCCCGCCGAAGTAACTTCTGGAAAACAAAAATGGACGTGGAATTTCTTTCAGCAAAACATTATCTTTCAACACTTTTTCACTTCCCAACTTGCAAAATAAGGTAACTTTTTTTAAACTTTCACTCACCCTACTTCTATTTCGGTTTCTGTCGCCACATGGTTTATCTCTCCCACTACCTCACTAAACCATCAATTACTACTAGAAATTTCAGAGGACCCCCCCCAAAATACTCACACTACTCCTATGCCACTTTCTCGGCTCATAACCTTTTTTTTCCCAAAGTGACATTTAAAAATAAAAAAATAAAAAATAAAAAAACGTACCACGAGGTACACAAAAAAAAAAGATTTCCAGTAAATACTAGCGACTAAAAAAAATAAATAAATAAATAGATAGATAAAAATAAAGAAAAGTAGTCACAACTACAGAAAATGCAACGTTTAAACAAGCGAGCGAACACACACACAAAAAAAAGAACAAAAAAACTCACGGATAAAAAAATCAAAAAATAAATAAAAATTACTCCCGGATATTAAAAAAAAAGTTCCAAAGAAAAAGCAAAAGAGTTAATGAAGAATAATCCTCTCAAACTAGATGATTACATTCAACAATTCTATGCACTACCGGAATTAATGCACATAAAAAAAAAATGGAAATAAAATCAGTCATATCCAACGAGTCCTAGTTTTCCAGCCACCCTTAACAAATTACCAAAATTATTGAACATTTGCAAATAAGATACAAGAATTTGATAGATAATCCTCCTAGAAAATAGGACAATTAAAAATCAATTCAGTCTTTTTGCAAAAAAAAGCGGGTTGGCTGGACACACACAAAAAAAAAAAAAAAAAATTTAATTTGAAAAATTTTTAATTTGAAAAATTTTAAAGAGAGCCGTGACACCCTTACAAATATTCATTTTTTCTAAGAATCCTCCAAGCTTCGCTTTTTGGGTGGCGATGTATTGTGGCGATTTAGGAATTACCAAAAAACTCCCAACCGGATATTGACTCGTCGGCTGCCTGATACAAAATGTATAAACGCGTCGCCACGCATAAGGCTCCACGCATCCATCCGGTTAAAATCAGAAAAAAGAAAAATAATAAAATGTAAAGTAGCCAATGAGAAGCGGTCGCGCCAAAATTAGAAGAATTTTCGAGTGGCGAATTTGGAGCCGGTGAAGAGAGAGAAATACTCAGGTTTTCTGTGAACCGACCTCTTTTCGGGTAGTGACGTCGAACCGACAACACCGTTTTTACTATCTGGTGTTTTGGGCACCACGCTATGTCTTTAGACGTAGCGTTGGTTAGTCCATTCACCAGGTAAATAAAGGAAAGTATGAAAGAAAAGTTTTCGTCTCTTGTCTGTTTCTATCTTTCCCTTTGTATATTTCTTGTGGACCTTCTTTGGGCAAGGCATTGCACCGGCCAAACCAACGTGGGGTAAAACTAAATAACCAAAATATGGAGTCAGATATCTTACGGCAACACAGCCTTGCCCTTAGCCACTGACTTCATAAAAACCTTTCAAATCTCACATATCTCATCAACTGAAAACGATGTTGACATATGCGGGGACTGCTTTTGACAGGTTGTCGATCATATGGATATCTGTACTCTCTGATAAGATAATTCATTATTTCTTCCAGGTTGTGGCAGTATCGGTACTACTATATGGATGCATCACCTGGACTCTAACGCAAGGCATGAAAAAAAAAGAAGCTCGGTTAAAACTAAAGAAGAATGCTACGGGCAGTTTTAAATAAATTCTGGAAGCAGCATCCCACAAAACAGTAGCTGTACGGCCATTCACCTCTCATCTCACAAAACATCCAAGTAAGATGAACAACTAATGTTAGGGTCTGCTACAGAAGTTAGAACGAACTCATAAGCGACGTTTTCCTATGGACTCCTACACAGACACACCAGTGTTGACCGACTAGCAAAACTTACTTTCATCAGCTCTGTGCGGACACTAGATACAGTATAGAGGACCAACAAGGGGCGAAAGAAGAGAGAGAGAGAGAGAGAGAGAGAGAGAGAGAGAGAGAGAGGGGGGGAAGCAAGGGATTACGTGCTATCAGCACAACTTGATGATATATAGTAATGGTTACTATATATATATATATATATATAAGATTGTTGTTAGTCCTACAAGTTGTATATGTGTCCTATAAGAGAATAATAAACATTTTAGAATTAATAGGACTGCAAATGATTTCAAATTTGCTTTTTTTTTAAATTAAGTTTTTAAAAAAATTTATTTATCTTTATTCCATTCTTTTTTTAAAAATTTATTTATCTTTTTCCATGTACTTCTACTACCTGTTTCGAACATTTCAGTCTGTCAGTCCAGGCTGTTAGGCGGCGTTTGAATTTTGGTCGTGTGTTAATTTTCATTTATAGTAAAGATTGTTTGGATTGGTTGTTTTGATTTTGACTAATTTAAAATTTTGTGTCCGTTATTATCCTATCGAAATTAATTGTCCGTAAAGATTTTTTTTTGTTTTGTTTACGAAAATTTTGGTTCTTTTTTTTCTTTTTACTCCTAATCTATGTAAATGTGTATGTGTGTGTTTTCTTTTATCCTATATATTTTTTGTATACATATGTACTTATTCTGTATGAGTATGTGTTTGTGTGTTTGTGTCTGTCTGTTTGTGGGTATGAGCACGTACGTATATATGTATGTACTATCGCAATTTTATTTAGTCAACAAAATTGGACACTAGTAAGAATAATAAAATTACAAAAAATGTGAAGGCAAAAATGAAATAAGGTAAAATAAGGGGGAGAGAGATCTTTGTTTAAAATTCAAAGTAGTTTATTATGACAAAAGGAAGGTCACTCCAGTTAGTTGTATGCATCCCAATGCAAATATTACAAGTAACTCATAAATACAAAAAAGAATTACCCCCCCCTTCATCCACTGATACATTCACAAAACGCGGAAGGAAGTCACTACTTCTTCCCTCTAGCTAAATAGGGGGTTTACACGTGTATCTTTTTTTTTTTTGACTTAGAGACCAAAGTCCTAAAATGCCCTTTTTTTCTCTCCGTTTTTTCTTTTTTAGAGACCAAGTTCCTAAAAAGGACATTTTTTTTCTTTTGATAAAAAGCCAATCTCTGTCTTTCTTTCTTCTGCAAGACAAAGTGTCCAATAATGTTATTTTTTCTCCATTTCTTTTTCTTTGTCGGTCGTCATCTCTCTCGATAGAGCAAGTAATGGCGTCTGAGACTTGTGTAGTTGTTGGAGTCGACTGAAGTCGTTAATTCTTTTTCTTAGAGAAACAATTTCTTAAAAATATAAATTCATATAGTTGAAACTTACTTTTTTTCGGATTCTTTCTTTCTTTTCCCTTCCTTTTAGCTTGAGCTGTAGAAACCTATTTTCTTCAGTTTCTTTCTTTCTTTGCCCTTCTTTAGCTAGTTCTAAATTTGAATTCCTTTTTGGAATTCTGAATGTAATACAAAATCCTTCTGGTGGATTGAAATTCTTCTCATTTCTTTTCTTTTCTTTTTGGCTTTCAAGCCTTCATTGAATTTCTTTCAGGAATTCTGAATGAAACAATAAATCCTTCAAGTGGGCTTAATTCTTGTTGCTCAGTTCCATTTGAGTTGAGGAGCAAAAAACGCTGCCTAATTCTAAGGCCTCCTGTTTCCAACTGACTACGATTGATTTCAGCGGGTAATGCTTGGGGTAAGAGCACACACTCCCTCCAGAAACTCCAGTCAATCACATTAAAGTTCCTCTGCTACACTCAGATTTTCACCGAACACAAAAGCTGACCAGCAGTAAAAAACAAAACAAAACAACAACAGCAGCAACAACAAAACAATATAAAATAGGTACAGAGTAGACCCGAAAATGTTGGTGCTCCATTCAATCAACCCATTTACCGATAAAATTTCCACACTCTCCGGACAAGAGAAAAAATTTCTTTAACATTAATTTTAACTGGGAATTTGAATATCTACTAAAGAATACCTACCATCTCCTTTTTCGTTCTTATGTAGGAGACTTGGGCCTCCAGGTAACATTCACACAACTCTTAATTGTCAGAGCAGAAAAACAGAAGATAACGCGACTCAATATAAAAAAACAAAGGATTAAAGAACATAAACTCTATGGTACATGTTTCCCTCGTACCACAAGTAATCTTCATCTGGATCACTAACTCTTTTAGGAGTTCTATGAGGTCTAGAACTAAGCATAGAGGTTCCAACAACAGTGTCAGCAGGAATTCCAGAAGTATTCTCAGAATCAGAGAGCTTTTCGGGAGACTCCAAAGTTCGATGCCAATGAGTAACAGATAACCCCAAAGGAAAGAGATGCTTCAGTGAATGTTCCTGAGTAGTACCGTCGGACTTTTTAATCAAGGCAGATCTTATATATGTGTCATCTCTTGGGGTAACTTTAATCACTCTGCCCAGTGACCAATAAGGACAAGATTTAGCTGGATTCTTAATGAACACTACATCGTCCATCCCAATGACATTATTAAAATCGGACCGATACAAATCACGATTCAACTCCCTTAAACTAAGGAGGTATTCCTCATGCCATAAATTCCTAAATCTCTGTAGAAAGAGATCCTTACGCTCCAAATTCTTCAAAGGATCACATCTGGAAGGAGGAGCCCTTCGAAAAAACCCTCATTTAAATTTATAAAACAGCGCTTCTATAGTGATAGCGGATAAATGCGTTTGGGGATAATATATCCAAACCTGCATCACCAGAACACCGGTAAGTAATGGGATGAGAGTTAACCGCATTTTGTATATCAGATTAAACAAAGAGTAGTTCAAAATAACACAGTTTTTGTCGCCCCACCAACTTATAAAGGCAGCATTTCACCGTTTTTACAAGGCGCTCCTAAACACTTCCAAACCAAGCTGAATACTGAGGTATAGTCAGATGTTTGATGTTGAAAGTGCTAACATTTTTCTCGAATTCATCTGCTACATGCACATGCTGGATCAAATTGCACCCAGCCACAAAGGATCGTGCATTATCTGAGTATATATGGGAATGCACCCCATAAATATAAAAAACTAACCATAGCAAGAACTACTCAATGGGTGGACATATCATTCACCAATTTTAAACGGGTAGCTCTTACATTAAAACAAGTGAGGATTAAGATATACATCTTCTTCGTGTCTTCACCTTTCCGAGCCCACAAGTGACCAGTGAAGTCTTTATTCCCATATGATGAAAAGGTTTGACAAAATTTACCCTGTGCTTTGGGTAGTTAAAAGATATAGCATTGTACCTTTTGCGGGGGCAACAGAAAGAAATAACAGACTTAAAAGCCTATCTGGCTCTATTTATCCAGAACCAGATAAACAGAGCTTTCTAAGAGTAGCAGCAATACCTAGATGCTTGAACATGAGGTGATAGTCCATAATGATTAGGTCAGTGATATGAGAATATAGAGGTAACAAAACAGGGTACAAAATATCTTGAGGGTACAGACTAGATTTACCAATCCTCCCACTAGATCTAACTAATCCTCTATCATCCAGAAAGAGATCCAAATTTGCAACCAGAGGGGGGGGGCTAATGATGGGTAGGACTTGATAGGAAAATTTTCTCTTTCGAGAGGAATAAAGACTGTACCAACTTAAACAAATAGACACTGACAGACAACTCTGGCTCATCTAATGACTTCTTTAGAGCCAACACGAATCTAAATACATATGACAAAACTGTCATAAGTTTTGCCAAGGAAGAAAATTTTTCAAACTTCATCTCAGGAACAACATCTTGAATAACAGGTGAATTAGTTATGGTGTTGGTCAGCACCATCATCTGACCATTAGGAGTCAAATAATTTAAATCACTGATAGAGTCCTCAACACTACCTAAAGTCTCTAAACTAAAGAGCTTGTCGACAGCTCTCTCTACGGAGGATTCAGTAAAGCTGTCAAATGGATCAAAGTAGTCAGATTTTGGGTCTAGCACAAAATAAACATGCGTTAAACATGTGTCACAGGACACTGAGAATAGTCGGCAAAAACCTGACAATAATTGATGCTGGTAACGTGTGAATTAGTGGCATCTATGACAAGGTACAGAAAATCAGACTACGGTTGATTTCGGTGGGTAACGCTTGGGACAAAAGCACCCACCGCCAGAGACTCCTGCCAATCACATTAAAGCTTCTCTGCCACACACAGATTTTCACCAAACACAAAAGCTAACCAGCAGTATAAAAAAAAAAAAAAAGAAAAAAATGACGAAAGCAAAAAACAAAAACAAAAACAAAATAAAAAAAACAAACAACAGCAATACAAAATAGGCCCAGAGTTGACCCCAAAATGTTAGTGCTCCATTCAATAAACCCGTTTACCGATAAAATTTCCACAGTACACTTATGTATACATACATTCGTACACGCATTGGGTGGGCTTAATTTATGTGAGAATGTATTTGTCCCCTTACATGTGTTTATTAGCTAGTCAGTGTGTGTGTGTGTGTGTGTGTGTATAGTTAGGCTCTGTTTAATGTTAGTTTAAATCTATCAATAATTTTTTCTTTTATTCGAAGTAACGAATATACATCGGTCTGGTATATTAGATTTATTTTAGATTTTCCCTCGCAGTGTCCATAAAAGCATTTTAACACATAAAATAGTGTATTTTCTGGTAATTCAATGTTGCTTTTATGCAAAGAGACTCTATTGTTTAGTTTTTGTGTGTATCCTATGTGGAAGTCGATGCAGTTGGTACATTTGATTAAGTAGACTACATTTTTTGAATTACAGCTTAAGTTTCTACTTTTGAAATATACGAAACACATGTATATATATATATATATATATATATATATATATATATATATATGTATATATATTTATATATGTATATATATATATTTATTACTGAGCACCCCCACCAAAAAAACAAAACAAAACAAAAAAACCCAACAACAGCAGCAGCAATAAACAAATAAAAAAATAAACCAAACACGAAGAACAAAAAAACAAACAACAATACCTGTGCGGACAACAAAGCTCTCATCAGATGATAACTTTTGGAGTCAGGCATGGTTTCGGGACCAAAGCATCATGGCCATTAACTCCGAAAGGACTAGGAATATCTTACGACATTACCAGATTTTGTTGGTCTTCCGTCAGATCAGGATGTAGTCTTTTCGTGTAATCTACTGCTGTATTTATAACTTTCAGGGAACGAAACGTTAATTCCATGGTGTAAGGCTTCAATCAACTGACTAGATGACACGTCAATACACTTACGTTTGAATTCAATGTTCTCGATCTCAATGAATCATTAATTCAATAATGTTGATCCGAATTATATAATGAGTTGACAACGTCAAATTAGTGTGGAAAGTCGAGATATCGTTCTACAAAGTGCAAGTTCAAACGATTATTCAAAGCACAGAACAAACAGGTCACACGCACTGAGAGACAAAGCAATCCTGTGGACTATGTTTAACTCCTGACTACTTTGGGTCCCTTCAATTGATTTATAATCTCTGTGTAAGATCTATTCCGTTATCATATTATTAATAACACACACACACACACACACAAAGAGAGAGAGAGAGAGAGAGAGAGAGAGAGAGAGAGAGAGAGAGAGAGAGAGTAGGAATAAAAGAACAGACACATATATGTTGAAGGAAGAGTACCCGTGGCGTAGTGGCTAACGTGCTTGACTGCAATATCGTAGTAAGCGTATCCGAACTCCAGTCACGCTATTACGTTCACTTTTGGACGAATACTCTTGAAAGAGGTATGAACCCCTTTATCCTCCAGCTATGAGTTAAATAGTATCACTACTGTCCTTCTACAAGGAGGGCTTTGGCATTAAATATTTCACGAAGGTTGATATGCCATTAAACAAAGAAAGAAACCAAACATATTCAAAAATGAATGTCATAAGTTTGATAGAACCGAAAAGTTTCAGCTTTTGGCTATCGTCTGAGAATATTTATTCCAAGACTGTTTACATTTCAAGACTGATAAACTTATGGACACCAGGTGATTGTCGTTGACGTATGAACGGGAATTGTTCGATTGGCAGCTGTTAAAAAATATTTCTAAGTTTGGAAATAATGTTTTTCTCTCGAAAATGTTAAGTAGGAAAATAAATTTATAAAAATGAATGACTTTTGAAATAATACATTTTAAAGATTTTCTACATAAAAGGTGTTTTTTTGTTAAATCCTTTTGGAGTAAGGGTTTCTGGACGTAATATCTCTTATGTCTTGATGGGTTTCTAAAATTAATGTATTTTATAGTTGTCTGTTAAGCGGAAATGTTGTTATCCTGTGAGAAGTCTGTTATGATTCAGATATTTAATTTTGCACCTGTTTGTTTTAAAATTGAAGGATCGTTTTCGATTCCCTGTATATTATTTGGAGCAACAGGGGCAATCTAAAAGGTAGATAATGTTTTTACTATTAGTTTGATTCGAGGAAGATTGTAATATATATATATATATATATATATATATATATATATATATATATGGTGTTTCAGAAAAATTATATAATTTCATAATCTAATAATTTTACTAATGCTTATTCAAATAATCTCAATTTTTAACGTGTAGAAACAACTCAAACTTCTGTTTGATGTTTTTTTTTTCTTTTTAGGTATAGAAACACCATTCATTGAAAAAGAAAAGGTATTGAAACATTAAAAATAGAATTTTGAGTTTAAAATTAGAGATCAGTTGAACGAGAATTGGTCAAGTTATTAGATTCCGAAATGATAACAATTTTTCGGAAACACCCTGTACATCCCAAATGATATCAAATTTTTTGAATCACCCTGTTCATGGTCTCATCACATGAATTATAAATATTTGTACACTGGGGACGGGGCGGGGGATGATTACATCATAGTCTGTACACATTGCTTGTTAAAATTCTCCCAGACAAATCTTGAAGTATAATTGAATTTAAATTAATCTTAAGAATATTTGCTTCTTCTCTTTCCTTATTCATATGTTCTCTATGAAGAGTTTCCTAACATTTTTTTCCTTTAAAGAAAACACAGAAATCGTACAAATCATCAATTTAAAAAAAACAAAAAACAACGTGCTGCGCTAATGTTACCAAAATCGTTTTACATGACGTTAGAATTAATGCAAGTACGGTGGGCCATTTATCCAAAAATAATAACGGCAGTGCTCACTTTTGAATAAATAATAATTATTGATCAATAAGTTGTGCTTTTACTCTATTTTTAAAGGACGATCTTGTAAATTTTCGTCAGATCTTTGTGCATACGAAGAGAAAAACCCAGGCACTAAGCAGAAACAATCGTTCCTCCAACTACTAGTGTCCAGTAAATGTAATCATTACATTGTAATGAATGAACGAAGAAACATCGAGTAATCATTGGTATATTACTGATATATGTTAATAGTTTAAACAGGTCGGTAGATTTTAAGCATAGGTTTGATAAAGTAGTGATATAATTTTTTAAAGAGAGATGCCTATTGGATTATTTACTTAAATTTTGTAAGAGGTGAGAGAAAGAAAAAAAAAAAGATGTATTCATTTCAAGCGGGGACGAGATTCTCACGTGAACGAAATCTCGTCGTTGATTGGTTGACGTATATTGCGTGCCTATTTTAAAACTTGGGCTAGTCGACCTTGCTTTCCCCCAGCAGTTCTGGGCCGGAGTGGAAACATATAAACACTACAACTAAGTACAATATCAGGTAAGAGATAGAAAATCAGAGGATAAATGAATGATCTATGTATTTTTTAAAATTGATTATTAGAACCCCTCATTACACATCCACACATACATATACAAAGAACAAATAATGTAAAGAGAAGGCTACTAAGATTTTTTTTACGAAAACATATATATATATATATATATATATATATATAGAAAGAAACCGGTTAAAAATCAATCTTGTGTTTTTGCTTCGAGTTTTTTTGTTGGGGAGAGTTGATTTTTGTGCCTCGAATCGAGTATGTATTCAGTTATCTTCTATTGCTAACAGGTACTACTAAGTAAATCGAAATTCATATCCAGCAAAAATTACATGTTAAATATCAAAGAGAAAAAGAAGAAAGAACTAATCCCACTTATCCAGTTACAGTTTTAAAAATCCAAAATTTAGATGTTCAACCTTTTACAATATGTGGAATTACCTTAAATTGATTCAATGCGTAATTTTATTTTTCATTTTTTTTTGCATGTCTTGTCGGCTGGTCTATTACCAAAACATTTTTTCTTGGAAAAAAAAAGCATATACACCCAGTAACTACTTAATAAAATCTTGAACTCCAAGTATTTTTATTTATTTATCTTTATTTCATTTTATAGTTCTTACGCAATTTTGTGTAAGATAGTAGGTCACTCACTGTAAGTAAAGTGTTTTACTTTTAAACTGGAATTATTTTGCTTATTTTGAAAAATTAGAGCATAAGGTTAATTTTAAAGAGGCCAGAAACATTTTTTTTTTTATTACTGTTGAATTTTTAGCATTTTTAGTTTTTGGTTTGTTTTTATCCTTGTATAGGTGTGTTCTTTGAGTAATACAAATGAGTACTATACATATATCGTATATGATACACACGTTTAAATTACTAAAGTTAAAAGTACCGTTAGTAGTATCCACCATTTCAGCTTTTATATTTCTTTTGAAATGATTCCAACTATTGAACTAGAAAAATAAAACAAAAAGCGGCTACTAACGCCTAAAAATTTAACACGGTAACACTTGATGATCATTGTTATTAATTTGCATTTCTTTTTTGTAGATCAAGTTACTTTTATTGCGTACTTGTTAGAAAATCCATTTTTATGTTCAATTTATTACAACTAATTTGTTTTTACACAAAGCCCTTTTTTGTCTAGTGTCTTTGTTTTGTATATGTGTCATGTGCTCGAAAAAAAAAAAATTTGACAACATACGTTTTAATGTGGAACACTAGAAAACAAAACACTGTTTTATCATTCATATTTATTCGTAAATTACCTGGAAATTATATGTAAAGTGGACCATCGTCATGATATCGGAAATGTATTTTTCTTTAATATATATAACGGTCATTACTGTTTGTGCATCAGTAGACTATAGATTTTTGTGTCTAAATTGAGAGATGAGGGAATTCCTTTGATCTTTGTATATGTGCCAACTATTATATTGATCGTTGTAAACTGATCATTTAAACTGGGATGTGGATGATAAGCCAAATATTTTTAGTCTTTTTTTTTTTTCCTTCGTGTGAAAATTCCAAACTTGAAAAATGTTTGGGGATGGAATGTTGACATTGTATCTTAATTTTAATTTTGGAGTTTTCTTTGTTATATTAATTATTGATGAAAAAAAAACAACAAAAAACAAAAAAACAAACAAAACACACTCCCCAATATCTTAATTTTCTTAAACTTAATTATTTAGCGCTTTAAAAACTGAAACTGGAATTTGAATTAAACGAACCTTAATTTTAATCATTTCACAATTTACATAATTACAATAAATTATATTTATTAGGAATTATCAAAATAGATTTAAAAAAAAAAAAAAAGGGGTGTAACGTCAAGTTCGATTTTGGAAATTTAAACAAATTTAAGATTGACAAATTTACTCTAATTTACATTGAATTAAACAACTGTTCTTCCTCATTTAAACACTGAAAATTATCAGGTGTCCGACTTATTTTAGATAAAGGATGAAACGGTAAAATAAGAATTCTGTTTATAGCAAGTATGGTGCATCGTAGCAGTAAATTACCAAACATCATTCAATGTTGTCATGTTAACGCGTCACATGAGTTACAAATGAACAGATTTAACGGTAAAATAAAAACTGAAGCAGCCGAAACATTACTTTTTTTTTCTTTTTACTGAAGCGTAGTTACCAATTTAAAAAATATATGAATGTTTTAATTGATTATATCTAGTTTAAAAGTAAGTACACCTAAGATTCATTCTCCTAAAGAATGATGGTACCTGCAGGCATTACCTCTCCACCTCCTTCGCCTTTTCATTGTTTATTTCTTGGGTGCACACGAGAGCATCATAGCAATTTAATTTTTCAATGGCTTTTTAAAAAGATTAAAATAGATTTAATTACCTCTTGTAATTTTTTGTTTTGTTTAATTATTTTGATGTGACACTATAGTTGGAAAATCAAACAAATGATACATGTAATAAATGGTAATATGAACAATGCACTAAAATTTGTTGCATTTTTGTTTTATAACCTAGAAAAAAATCTTTTAAAAATCAGTCAACAAAAATACTGTTCGGATTGTCAATAGGTTTTAGGTTTTATATAGCGTTTAAGAAATAACAACAAAAAAGCGTGGTTTAATAATGACCATTGCTAGTGAATTCTATTCTTACTGGGTGCCCAAGTTTAGTTACGACACACAAAAAATATACACTACAAATTGTTCTACACCTTCCAACGACCTTGTTAATGTTAAAATAAAATTTTCAGTAAGATTATTACCCTTGGCAAATTCAAATTACTTTTCAGAGAAAAAAATCAACTCCTGGTTGAAATCCACAATTAACAGAAGTTTCGGTTGTTGCATAACATTATACTGTTCTGTATTTAAGAAAAAAAAAAAGTAAACCCCATCAATTAGACGTAGAATATGCCGACTGTATCCTTTGCAGAGGAGTAAGACCCTCCCCATCCCCCCAAGGGGGGTGTCCTGGTTATGGCACTAAACTGCGTCTGGTGATGAGGCTCTGGATATTGTGGATTATCCCTTGCCATTACTCTCAGGTCTTTGACTTGTTGTAGTAGTGCCTGTTAGGGTCCCATTTATGGATCAAATAGATGTTTGAAAATTATTTGTATTAGGAATACTTGAAATGATATCACGGTCTTCCAACAAATTATTATATAATAAGAAATTGAAACCCTATAATGCCGGAGGAGTCTCTTGGCATAGTGGTTAATGTGCTGGGCTGTAACATTAAAGTAAGCAAGTACAAACTCCAGTCACATTGTGATGTTCCCTTTCGGGTTTGGGAAAGGTATAAATCCCCTTATTCTTCTCAGCTATCAGTTAACTAGTACCACTACTGCTCTTCTAATTGGATGGCTTTGAAATTATATAAACCATGAAAGTTGATCTGCTGTTAAACAAAGAAACCAAACCAAACAATTGCATATAGATTATTAGTATTAGATAAGGACACTGGAAGTCATACAACTGTGTGCAAATTATTTCTATTAGATAGCAATACTTAATATTATATAACTGTGTGTGAGCAAATGATTTTTGAAAATTGTTGTAATTGTTAAAAAAAGAAATGCAATGGAAATTGAAAATAGGGTTGATTAAAATTAAATATTTACAAATAGAATTTTGGCATAAAGAGTTTTGATATACAATTAAACTAACTAAACCATTAAAAAGAACCATCATACTGTTTGGGTATTATATTTCTAGTCTGGTTACATCACTGAAGCAACTTTATTTATTTGTTAAGGAATTTTTTATGAAACAATCTCCTTTGTGTGTCGGTCTATTTTTGTGTAGTGAGAGATTAGTTAGAACAAATTGAAGTGCTGGAAAATTAGACAGCAATATACTGGAAGGTTTCATTCTCCTTTACTTGTAGAAATGAATTTTACCAGAGGGCCTAATTCTAACAATATGTGAAGAAATAGTGAAGGTGTGACAATAGGGTGTTGTGCAAGCTGTAATAGCATGGACTGTTTTCTGTTTGAGTTCATTAGGACTACGAGTAACACTGGATAAGTGTTATGTACACACAACTTGTAGGCCATTTCCATACCTTTTTATGGTAATAATTTTCATTCCAATATATAAATGTAAGCAAATGGTTTGCAATAAGTGACTTGAACCTGGTTTTGTAACACTTGGCTGATTTTTCAGGACATTCTTTGCTTGCCTGCCATTGAGCATGTATGAGATGTGTTGCAGACTCCACTAAATTCTCCAGTCACAGCCAACAAACACAGTACAGCCACAACATATGCTGATATTACCATACAAACAATTTTTGTGCTCTGTGGACTCCGTATCATGTACCTGCCATTATTTAGGTGAAAGGAGGAGCTACATGCTATTAGGTATCTGCCTTTGAAACTTGAGTTTATTCATATATCAGTTCAAGTATAATTCTTTTCTAACTCTGCTCTTTATAAAATAAATATAGAAGCGTAGTCCTTAGGATGGGGACTTATTTCCAATTAGTATTTTTTATAGCATTAAAAATATAGCTAGGGACATGGGGTGTGTTCTGTTGGAAAGCTAATGAAACGTGGCTATTTCTGTACATATTCATCATTTAAAAGACTTCATGTCTCCACTTAAAAAAACAAAACCCAAAAATCTTGTGTTAGATTTTGTTTTTTGTAGTTTTTGTTATTTCAAGGTGATAGGATGGGGACAGAAGTCAATAACAATAGGGAATAAACATTTATCAAACTATCTGTACCTATGGAAATTTCATGGAATATGTGCATAATAATTATACAAATTTAAACCATAAAATTCAGAGATAAATGATAGCTGGTTTCAATTTTAGAATATACTGAATATACTGACAACACATACATTGTAATTATTTGTGTACAGGACACTAATTTTCCAGATTTTTCAAGAGTTAGAAGTACATGAGAATTATATAATCAACTTTTTTTCCGGCCACATGCATCACTATATAGGATGTCTGAAAGTAAGTTATATCTATAGTCCAAACTAATGTGTTTAATGCTATCACAGAGAAATATCCATTGGAGGAGTGTGTGCTTATAATTTTGTTTTTCTTAATGTGAGTTTAGTTTTACTACAAGCTTGTTGCATTTTTGTATGAATGTCTGTATTTCCCTGTATAAATTTTGTGTTTTAAGATTATATAAACTATATGAATTTTTATTTTTAGTATGAACTAATGAAAAGTTAAGTGCAGGTTAAATTTAGCTGCTATAAATTCTAAAAAGTCAATGTATATTATACACAAGAATTATTTTCTCCAGAATTTTGTGAATTTAAAGTTTTGGGTGTGTGTTATACATAATGATGGTACTTCACAAAAATAAATGAAATGTAACCTTACAATAATATAAAAGAAAACTTGAATGGAAAAATTTGAAGATTTGATTTTGTGCTCACCTTTTTATAAATGAATGTCAAGAGAAAAAAATTGTTAATTTAGTTTAACAACATAACAATTTCTTATGGGTTATATAATGCCACAATTTTATTTGTTTGTAAATGTTAGATTGTAATCTAATTTTTAACCACTTTTTTGTCTTTAACAATGTATATACAGATATATCAAGTATTCCTACCTAATACAAATAATTTGAGTAGAGTTGAATGGTTTCAAGTATTCCTATCTAATATAAATAATTTCCAAACAGAACTATTTGATCCATAGATGGGACCCTAAAAGGTATTCCTATCTTATTCTAATAATTTATACATAATTATATTGTTTAAAGTAACTATTTCTATTTGATAAATGTTTGCACACAGTAATGTTTCAAGTATTCTTACTAATAATTTTTAAAAAGATTTCCTTTGACCAATAGATAACAGAAACACTCACTTTGAATTAGTGAATCTAGGAGTTAGGGCAACAAAAGAAGCACTCCATACTCCCTCAGAGGTCCAGAATTGGAGGCTCATCCCCAGATGCAGTTCAATGTTATACTTAGGATACTTTAGGGAGGTATCTTACCTCTCTGCAGGAGATGCACTCAATGTATTCTAAACTCTGCTGACAGTGTGTTTGTTTGAAGTGTGATGAAGAGGTTGTTTTGGTGACACGATTTTGTACAGAATCTGGACACATACAGCAGCTTTATTAGAAAACAATAGTAACTTCTATACAGGAATTTTTTTTAGACAATTAAACCTCTTCTTAGTGTTTTGATATTGTTAACATATTTCAACCATTCCATTCTATAGCAGCCCTATTGGTACGGCTTAGAATATGCTGGTTGCATCTCCTGCAGAAAGGTATTTACCTGTTTGAAAATGATGTAAGGATAGATTTTTGCGTTGGAGACCATAATTGTTCAATTGATTTTAGCATGAAATAACCTAACTAGGGTTGACATGCTGTAAAACCAACCAACTTACAATCCTAAGGTGTCTGGATAGAAATATGGGGTCTCTTTTTGCAAAATGGTGGTAAACAGAAAAATTTTCCAAATTTTCTTAACAGTAATGCTTATGATCTGTCTTTATCATCCTTTCAGTTATATGTACAGCTCGTTCCAGCACTTCATGTGGGGATACTTGTTCCAGCCTCTCATGTAATCACAGATTTTTTGGAAATGAATGAAGATGTGTTAAAAAAAATGACACAGTTCAAATCTTTACTAACTTAAGCATACAATATATAAGCCAATATATGTCACCACTGAATGTATAGAATGGCTAAAATCATGAGCATTTTGACTGGGATGATTTAAAAAAGTTATTTACTTTGCTGGAAAAAGAGGCCCCATATTTCCATCCAGACATTGTACATGAGAAAGACAATAGAGTGGAATGGTTGAAACATTGGATTAACATAAAAAATACTCAAAAATGTCCAAAGAAATTATGCTATCTTAATGACCCTTCTTAAACTTATTAATAATAGTGACTTGGCACTTGGGTGAGTATTGTTGTAGTAATAGTATTAGTCAAAGGTATTGATAGATGAACAAAGAAACAAACAGAAAGTCATGATATGCATAAATTTTTTATTATACAAATGAGTTCAGGAGGTTTTACTTTTTTGTTTTCTGAAATGTTAAATACAATAAGATAACTGTGTGCCATTTGTTAATACATCTGTTTTATTAATATATCATTTGCTGCATCTAGTTTAGTTTTAGTGCAGCTAACAATAACAGCATTTGTTAAATTCTGAGTTAGATTATAAACCCTTTAGTTGTTGTATCAAAGCTCTGCAACAATAAAGACAACCAGTAATAAATTATTCATAAAGTCAGTTTGTTTGGCTATGAACTAATATTAAGTCATTTGAAAGGTTACTAACAGGAAATGATTTTGGCCCATGTATTTTTTTTTTTTCTGCCTAAATATAATGGTGTCCGTTTTTATTTAGCTTCATTAATATTTTAACGCAAAGAGAAGTTGTTTTTGTTATCTTTGTGTTTAGAGCAAAAAGAAAGAATTAATAGAGGGTGAATCAGTATTGTTGGGATGTAGAGTGATTTCTATGTGCAGTAAAAACTGATGCTAGATTTGATTTTCATGTTAATTTTTAAACTCTAAGTGACAGTTAATGGGTATAACCTGATATATTTTTCTATCCTGTCTACGGGGCTTAGCTTACACTGACTGTATACCCTGCTGAGGAGTATTACCTGCTTCTCCCCCCCCAAAAAAAAAGGTGCTCAGGGTATGACACTATACTCCATTTAATAGAGAGGCTTCAATTTTGGAGAAAGTGGAGTACTCCTTCATTGCCATCACTCTCAGGTCTTGTCCAGTTGGCTGAGGCTGTAAAATACACTGACTGCATCTCTGCAGAGAGGTAAGACACCCCTGTCTCCAATGAGCTTCCTAGATATCACACTAAACCATCTGATGGTGAGGCTCTAGCCTTGGAGCTTTGGGGAATATAGAGTACCCTTTCATTGCCATTGCTTCCAGGTCCACTCTAACCTAGAGTGGCAGCACCTTATAGGGACCTATCTATGGGTCAAATAGAATTGTTTGACATTTAAAGTGTGTGCAGACAAATGACTTATATTAAATCAAATTGTTAAAGATAGAACTGTTTGACTATTTAACACTGTGTAAATTAATGTTTGATATTTGATTGAATTGTTAGTAATACATAGCAATACTTTGAACCATTTAAATGTGTGCAAATGAATGAGTAATGTTATTAATGTAATTATTAGTGTTGAATCACAATGCTTGAAGCTACGTGGTGCATTCAATAAATTTCCAGACTTTTTTGTACCGGCATTTAAAATTGTCATAGACTCTTGAAAATTCAGTATGTTATTGCTATACATCTTATGAAATGACTGACCAATTTTTATGATTTCAGGTTCAAATGAACAGCTACATCAGCAATTGGAATACACCCTACTAAAGCCTAATTGTCACAGTTGGTGAATTTCAAAAATGCAATCTGGACATGAAGACACTTTAGAAGAACGATATGCAATAGAATTGTTTTAAACTTGGAAAAAATGCCACAGAAACATATGGAATGCTTCAGACTGCTTTTGGAGCATCTTGCATGAATTGAGCATCAGTTTTTGATTGGCATAAGAGATTCAAGGAAGGCAGGGAGTCTGTGAGGGATGATGAGAGGTGTGGGAGGAGTAAGGAAGTCAGTACACCAGAGTTGATTGGCCAAAGGGTTAGGGTTACTATGTGGAGGTTTTAAGGAAGTTCAGGAAGAGATTCCGTCGGAAGAGGCTAGCACTCTTCAAATTGGGTCGGTGGCATTTCCACCGGGACAATGCACCAGTCCACAACTCCATCCTTGTAACAGACTATTTGACCAAGATGGGGATCAAGACAGTTCCTCAGCCTCCCTACAGTACATAGTTGCTCCCTGTGACTTTTGGTTATTCCCTAAGCTCAGAGGCTGTTGTTATGAGACAATTGAGGAGATGAAAGAGGCTGTGATGAAGGTGATTGACATGCTCACACAAGAGGACTTCCATGGGGCCGTCCAGAAGTTGTGGAATGTTACAAATGCATTGCAGCCAGAGGAGTTTACTTCGAAGACAACTAGAGTTTCATGTGTGTACTATCAATAAAAGTGCCCATACGAAAAAAGTCTGGAAACTTATTTAATGATCCTCATGTGTGCCTAAATTGAATTATTGGTATTATATAACAATACTTTGAACTATTTAACTGTGTGTAAATGAATGAAAAGTGTTGAGTAGAATAATTAGTGTTAAATAGCAATACTTGTAACCACTTCACTGTTTGTAAGCAAATGATTAATATTGAATAGAATTATTAGTGTTAGATAGCAGTAATTGAAAGTGTGCAAAAAAATTAGTTCTAACTCAATTAAAATGAAATTACCTACAAACTATAAACTCATAAATCATATATGTATATCCCTTTAAATGTGTACAAACAATTGACTGATGTTAAATTGTTAGTGTTATATAGCAATTCTTAAAACCATTTAACTTTGTACAAACAAATGATTAATAGAATCTATCGTATTAGAGAGAAATACTTGAAACCATTTAACTGTTTGGAGAAAAAAATGAGCTTACAATAGTCGATATGCCGTAAAATGTGACCTAACCCTTGGGTCCACTGACATGAGTTAAATATATCTAATTATTTGTATTTGATAGGACTGTATGCAAAAAACATTTACACAAAAAATGTGAATATGAACATATAAGTACATAATTCCTTGACCTTTAGGCATAGAATAACATTGTAGATGGGTTGACATGCCATTAAACTCAATCTGATGTATTTTTGTGGCCTGAAAGAAAATTAGCTGAGGTTTTATCCCCTCTTTTTGTAGAGGCTATTTTCTCCTCTATTTTTCTGGAAATATTCAGGAAAATGGTTTTCCCAAATTTTAAGGAGAATGTTACTGAGTGAACTCTGGCATGTAAGCATATCTAGTACACTGAGAAATGCACTCACTATAAACAGCTTTTAAGATAATTAATCACTATGGCATTACAACCAATGATCCTCTAATATATCTATATTATAAAATTTAAGTCTTATGTGATTGATGTAATTCAGTAAAAAGATTATAGTGAGTTTTTTTTGTTAAAATGCCACTCTAATAATATTTAATCCAATTTGGAACAGCTTAATAAATAACACAGAATCCACAGTCATGTGGATCCATTTTTATTTATTAAGCTTTGCTTTGTTTGGTACAGTCGATTGATTGCTAATGGTACCTGCTATTACTAATTAGTCACTCATCTAAGTGCTGTATAGGTTCAGTGCTGCTTAACTTTTTTAATTGAGCGGGAAATGATGTGTTAAGCATGATTTGACTGTAAGTCTAGTGTGGATTCTGTGTTTATGCTCATTTTGATCATTATCGTTTTTCAGGGGAAATAACTATTGTTATTCATAGAGTACTTCTTTATGCAATAATGATATAGATTCTATAAAGAGGATATGATTTGATATTAACCTTAACCCTTTGAGCTCTGAGGCTGAACTTACCTTCTGTCATTTGATTGTGATCTCGAAAATGGTAAACTGATGCTACAGTGTAGGGGAAAATAAAAGTATCACTGTTATACTGGTGTAATGAGCTCAAATAGTTAATGGCTGCCAAAGATGGCTTTTAAGTCAGGAATGTGAAGAAAAACATTAAAATAAATATTATTGTGTAACATCACTGATACCAGCTTGTCTCAAATATTTAGTGTTCTGGGTATGACATTAAACTGTATCCAGTAGTGAGGCTCCAGTTCTGTAGCTCTGGAGAGTATGGACTACTCTTTCATTGTTATTACTTTAAGATCTACTCAGACCCCGAGTGGTAGTACTTGTTAGTGTCTCATCTGTTGGTCAAACTGATCTGTTTGAAAATTATTAATATTGGATTGGTATATTTGAAACTATATAACTGTGCAAACAAACGATTATCAAATAGAAATAGGTATTGGAAACCATATAATTGCTTAAATTATTAGTATTAGGAATATTTGAAATCATATGATTGTGTGCAAACAAATGATTATAAACAAAATAAATGCAATGTAACATTAAAAAGATAGTTATAATTGCAAGCATTTCTAAATGAATCAAAATTTGGCTTTAGATAATCTATAAGGAGTTGATATACTGTTAAATAAACTAAAACCACCAAATATTTAGATATAAATTACTAAATTTCAAGAGATTAGAACATTTAATTAAAATTGTTATCTCTCTACTTATTTATAATGTGGTCAAATTTGAGTCTGCTGTTCATTCCGTTACAAAATGAGATTTGTGGAAGAAAAAGAATAGAAACATATAAAAGGAAAAAGAGGAAAATAATTGGACATTTGAATGATCTATTTGTATTAGTGATTTACTAGATACAGATTGCCTTGTTAGCAAAGGGTGTCCAGGGCATGGCACTTAACTGCATTCATTAATGAGGCTCCAGTTCTGTAACTCTGAGGAGTTTGAAGTCACCCACTTTGTTGCCATTACTCTGAGGTCCACTCTGATTCAGGGTGGTAGTATCTGTAAGGATCCCATTTTGGGGTCAAACAGATTTGTTTGAAGATTATTAGTATTAAATAGGAATACTTGAAACCATGTAATTATGTGTAAATTATTTCTATTAAGAATAGTTACTTAAAACTATAATTGTTTACAGATGATTATCATTAGTTATGTGGCACAATAATGTGTGTGTGTGTATATATATATATATATATATATATATATATATATATATATGGATGTGTGTCTCTGTGGATTTACGGATAGATATCCAAATCAGGGACTTTATCTTCAGCGTCTTGGCATCAGTTGATTTGGGAGATTTCTTTGTATAGATTACTTGTGGGTAGTCTCCAACACAAAAATAGTCAGATGTGTCCTAGTGGAAGGAGAAGGCCCAAGAGAGTTGGTCAGGCAGAAGTCAGTTGGCATGTTGGCCAGAGAAAGCAGTCAGTCTGGACATGTCAAGCAGTAAAGATGATGACCAGTTATGAGTCAGCATTTTTGGTAGCTGTTAGGATTTTCACAAAGTTCTTGTGATAACCATATTACACATACACACATACACGCAGTGCTAAAAAGTTACAAACCTCCCTTTTTTATGGTTTTGTTGTCTCAAGTTTGTTATCTTAGTCTTTTCTTTCCTTCCTTCATTCCTTTCTCTGTTTTTTGGTTTGTTTGACTTGCAAATGTCTACTTGATTGGGTATAAGATTGTACAGGGCAGTCCTCACTAGCCAATTGGCCACTCCGGTTGTTTAGGTATTTTCACAGTTACTTGAAACCTTATAATTGGTTGGCAAAAGAAAAAAACAAAAACAACAAAATAGACTTCTGCATTAGTTAACCCAAGAAGGGTTGACATGCTGTAAAACCAACCAATCAGATATTGATTATGATATCCAGCTGGATATGGGTACCACCAGATAATATTGATAATGATACTTGGGTGAGTTAAGTTTGGTAATATTTTGGCAGCTTTGTTTTTGCTGAGGTTGTGAAGTTGACAAACCATGCAAAACTGAGATGCCAAGTTTGCCTGGATTTGCTTCTATGGATTGGTACCCACACTTTAAATCCAGGGTTTTAGGCCTATCTGACATGCTTAATTGTTGAGGTTCTTGCAACCCAAGCAAAATTTCTTGAACCATCTGATTCCTGTACTATGACCAACTGTACTTTCACCTTTTGCACAACAAATGGTTGCTTCTGTGGTATTATTGCCTAGTTCAAACTCGTAAAGCATAAGTTCCTGAATTAGACAGCATTGTATATTCATCTGTTCAGCTTGCACATAAAGTGAAGCAATGCACAATGTGTTGGCACATCAACTACTATGATACTACCAACTATTGCTGGTACATAGGTACTAGCAATAGTTGGTAGTATCGTAGCTATATTATGGCTTGAACTGCTTTGGTTATGTGATATACATGCTGCAAACTAGCACATATGAAAATATTGCAAAACTTTTGAATCACCCTAGTACTAGAAATTTTGTGTGTGTGCATAGTATATATTGTGTGTATAACAATAAACCATATAATGGAGGTGCCCGTGGTGTAATGGTAATCGTCGTAGGAAATGGACACGGCAACAGGAGTTCAAATCCTGAATGAGACTGATTGCATTTCACATAGCACTAATACCTTTAGGAAAGGTATGAATCCAATTATTCTCCCTCCAGCTATGGGTAAATAGTAGGACAGACTGGGTTCTTCAGTTAGGCAACTAGTCTAGGAGAAGGAAAACTCTGAATTCAAACCTGTTAAACTTCGCTTAAAAATTGACCTTGTGTTATATCCTGCCCGAGCGGAGGGGTTGGTAAATAGGATAACAATAACCCATAAGAAATGGTACACCATAGCAAGATTTTATTAGAGCAATATACTTAAAATGTTTTACTTAGAGAATAAAGCAATATTCTGTCCAATTTGAAATTTAATTTTGTGGGGTCTGGACTTGTGCTGAACATTTTTTAATCATCCAAATTTCCAATACAAAAGGGATAACAATGAAATGCTTATTAAATTCTTTCACTTCTTAAATAGAAGAATCAGTATCATCATGTACTTCTGTTACATTGGCTCTTTAACCTTGCTCCAGCAACTGGTCTAGATAAAAAACTGAATTCAAAACTATCTTTGCTCTTACAAATTGACCTTGTATCACATCCTGCCAGTCGTGAAGTTGGGTAAATAAAGACCCACTGGGTTGTAAAATTGTGATGTCACAATAACTGCAGTTTATGCACCTGGGATGTTATAGAGATTATTTATGCCTAGCAGAATGTATTTTATATCTTTAGTGGACTTAGCAGTTTTTGCTTAATAGGGGATAACCAATTTAGATGTTCAACTTTAAAAATCAAATTGTGAAAATTGTGTATTCATTTCCTGTTGGATCTTTTGGGATTTTTGATTATTTGATATTTAATAGCATGTCAACCTGTCTAGGGTTATTTTATGCTTAGAGGTTAGGGAATTGTGTATTGTGTATGTTTATATTTACATTTTTTTTATGTAGTTGTTTCTTTAAAGGATTTTTGTACACAGGTATAATATCAAGTATTCCTATCTATTACTAATAATTTTTAAACAGATGTATTTGACTCATAGATGAGACCCTATCAGTTATGACCATTTTGGGACCTGGGAGTAATGGCAATGAAGGGCTATGCCAAATTCACCAGAGCTCCAGAACTGGAGCTTCACCATCAAATGCTGTTTTTTGGAGAGTCTTACCCCAATGCAGATGATGCAGTCTGCATATTCTAAGCTTTTCCAGCTGGGTTTTCTATTTAATATTAATGATCTATTCACAGTTATAATAATTATTCCTATTTATTAATAATTTGTTTGCACACTTTTTATCATTAAAGGTTTTCAGACTATTGTCTTCATCTTTATTTTTATTTCCACAACATTTCGGCCGATATGTCCTCCAGCCTTTTTCAGGTGTTTGTCAAACTCTGGAACCTACATGGAACTTTGAACTATGTCCTTTATTGAATCATGGGGGTTGTCTGTTCTGATTCCGTTTGCCATAACTGGGTACAAGTGTTAAGTATTCCTGTATTGTTACTTGCCTGTAGTCTGCTGGACACACAGCGTAACGGTTATAGGTGTTGGTTCCCTAAGCTTCTAAGGAGACAATTGTCTAGTGGTCGCAGCTTCAATCCTGACTACAGGTGAGTAACAATACAGGAATACTTTACACTTGTACCCGGTTATGGCTAACAGAATCAGAACAGGCGACCCCCATGGATTCAATAAAGGACATAGTTCAAAGTTCTGTGTAGGTTCCCAAGTTCGACAAACACCTGAAGAAGGCTGGAGGATATATCGGTCAAAACATTGTGGAAATAACAAAGATGAAGACAATAGTCCGAAAACCCTTAATGATAAAAATCATCAAGCGTCATCTTGGAAATTTACACAACTAATATTGTTTGCACACAGTTATGATTTCAAGTACCTTTATTTGATACCAATAATTTACCAGCAGTTTTATGGGTTCTTGTTTTTACTACTACTAATCCTCATCATCATCCTTAGGTTTTATGTCTTCTAACATAATTGATTCAATTTAATAATCCTTTGTTTGCACAGTTATCTAGTTTCATGTATTCTTATCCAATACTAATAATTTTCAAACAGATTTATTTGGTCCATAGATTGCGATGCTAAGAGGTAATTCTGATCTAGGAGTAATGGCAATGAAGGAGTACTCACACTCTCTAGAGCTTGGGCCTCACTATCAGATGCAGTTTAGTGTCATACCAAGGACCCCCCCCTTTTTTTTTTGAAGGGCAGAGGGGTCTTATCTCTCTGCAGGAGATATGGTCACCTAGGCCTGACCCCAGCCCTAAAGAAAAAATAAAATTTTGAAAATACATTCTACTGAGTTTTGAAATTCTCCTGTACTTAAGAAATAAACCTTTAATTTTTATAAAGTCTGTTCTTTCGAGTACCCTCATGCTTAGTCCTTCAAATATTGCCTTTTTCTGCTTGGAAACTGCTTCAGCTCATAAAATTAAGTTGGCAAGAGCTGTGAAATTTTTAGAACAATATTTTGAAAATTTAACAAATATAAAATTTAATTTCTGAAATATTTATTTTTTCTAAGTAATTTTCATAAAAATAATCTGTGGTACTGGATACATTTTTAAAAATTTATTGAATTTGTTTTTTGTTGCAGGTAACACTGGAAATTCCTACTAGTGTATAATTTTCTATACAAAATGTTACTTAGAAAGATTTTTCTTTTTAATCCTACAAATATTTTTAAATTTAAGGTTTATCTATTCAGTATACTAGGAGTGGGTGATTAAAAAAAAATTGCAGGAAATAACAATTTTCTCTTGAAGTCTTTCAAATTATTGTTGAGAAAGATTTGACATTTTCAAAGGGCAGAAATTATCAAAGGCCAGCAAAAAAAAAAAAAAAATTTCTATGCTTTTTTTTCTCAAGGAAATCTTTTGAGAAGAGGAAATTTGGTTAGAATGCTTCCTTACTGGTCGAACTTCCTTGACACAAAAGATGACTGGATATGAGAAAGTAAAAGACTGTATCATTATTGAAGTTTATCTGGCTTTTTTTGCTATCGGATTGGCAACAGTTTAAAACTTAAGATATTAAAAAAAACATAACACAGAAGCTTAATGACTAGCATAAATATTTTGGTATAACACGCACTTCTAAATTTAGTTTACAAAATTCTGAAAAGAAAACATTGTGTATAATATACACTAACCTCATAGAATTTGTAATTGCTAAATTTAACCTAAATTTAGCATTTGGTCAATATTTTATCAGTTTGTACTGACTAAAAATAAGAATTTATATAGGTTGTCTTAAAACACAAAATTTACACAGTATTTAGAGCAAACACTGGACATGTTCACAAAAAATACAACTATCTTCCCATGAAAATAAACTTACATTTGGAGAAACAAAATTATAAACACACATTCCAGTGGATACTTCTCTGTAATGGTATAAAATATATTAGGATTATTGATATAATTTACTTTGTCATTCTGTTGTGAATATGGCAAGTTATGTGACTGGAAAAAAAATTAATAATTCTTATGTATGATATGCCCCCCCTAACTTTAGGGCTGCAAAATCTGGAAAAATAGTGTCTTATAGTAATTAAAGTTTTATAAAAACAATTTAGAAAGATCAATGTTTCAGTATTTCATAAAATCATATTTTTATTACAATGATTAATGGTGTTTTGATTAATAGACTTTTTGATTGGAAATATGTATTTGTTGTACCTAATTTATTTTATATCTATATTAGTAATTTTTATTTTTGTCTTGTCAGCAGATCTTACAATATGCTGTAAGACCGCCCCCCTCCTCTTCCAAAAAAAAAAAACTGCATTCAGTGGTGAATGACTGACTGAAGCACTAGTGAGAATGGAGTCATTAATTTGTTGCTATTACTCCTAAGTCCACTCTGGTGTTATAGTACTTATTAGTATCCCATGTATGGGTGAAATAAAAACCTCTTTGAAAATTACTAGTATTAGATAGTTCCATGGTTTCAAATATTTCTATGTGTAAATTATTGGTGTTGATATGTGAAATAATAATTGCTTACAAGGGATTATTATTAGTTACTTGAAACCATACAATAATGCACAAATTATTAGTATTAGATAGGAATACTTGAGACGATAAACAAATAATTATTATTAAATAGTTTGGTTTGGTTATTGTTTGATATTGGAGGTTATTTAATGCTGAATCTTTTTTATATATAATTTGCAACCAAATATTTTACAGCAAGAAACAGAATTTTGGTTGGGTGGTTATTTTGTTTAATAGCATATCGACTCGTGGCTCTTCATTGCCAAATATTTTTTTCTTTTGTTTTGATTTCATGTGTATTAATATAGTGGAAGAAATAATTTTCATAAACTGTTTCATCAACATAGTTGACTATCAGCCATTGCCTTCTAGCACCTTTAAGATAAAAAGGGTTGGGTGTTTGCCATAAGAGCAATTGCAAGAATAGAAGTGGGATTTAATCACATAAGTGCTAGGGCTTGAGATGACCAGCCAATTGATTAATCGGATCAGGCCTCTCTGACTGCTTGTCTAGCCCAAGTAAGGGCTGAAGTTGCAGGTCATGTGACCACCTAGTACCCAGGTCAGGGATTGCTCAGCTACCATCCTTGGGTACTATGGGTTGTCACCCACAACCAACAGGTGGCCCTATCAGCTGCATCTCTGCAGCTGATAGCATGGTTATTAAACAGGAATAGTTGAAATTAATCACTGTATATGAATTATTAATATTAGGGATACTTGAAACCTTATAACTGCAAATTATTTGTATTAAGAATAGTCACTTGAATCTATAATTATTTATGAATAATTATTATAATTAGTTACTAGAAATCATCTCATTGTTTGCAAAAGGAACTGACTTTGGCATTAAATAACTTAACAAAGATTCACATGCTGTAAAATCAATCAGCCATGACTATTAGTGGAATTCATTTTTTAGCTTGCCAACTTTTAGAAATACACTTTAAGCTGTGTTGCAAAACTAATTTGAGAATAATTGTTTCATAAATTAGTTAACTGGAATTCTTTTATACCTTATTAAAAAATGCATCCAATATTAAACATTCAAAAATTTACTTGATGATATGCCTAAATTTGATAAATTAATTTTTATCTTAATGAATTTTAAAAATCCATATTTTTACGAGCAGAATTTTGGACCCCACAGAATTCCCTTTCATAAATAAGAGATTTTTTTCACTTTCACTGAAAATTCACATAGTAATAGTTTTCAATATAGAAAATAATATGGTGCTGATCCAGACCACGCAGATGTTGTGGCTATCCAATAAGAATGCTGTATAACAGAGGTTCCTAAACAATTTTGGGCCATGCTCCACTTAAATATTTCTAAAAATTTGATGCCCCACTCTCGTAATATTTAATTCTTATATATTCAAAATTTTACTGCATTTCACTTAAAGGAAGCTTTAAAGGCTCTCTAAACGTTGGGAATTCCTGCCGTATATTCAAGAGAGCGGACCAAATATTCAAATTTTATTGCTATAGCAAAAAAGTCATTATTTGGTCAGCAATTCAGTCAGAATTCTTTTTATCAATAAAGGCCACAAATATTAATAAATGTTAATTGCGTCTATTTTTAATTAAAAATGTTTAGAATTGTAAACAGTCATGTTATATATCAAATAAAAAGCTCTTAGTGAGTAGGTCAATATAAGTATCTCAATAATTAATTTTCATCAACTTGAAATCAACAACCTAAAAACAGATCTTCCTGCTGTGACCAAGTTATTTTTGCTTAACATTTACTGAGAAATAAATCATTGAAACCTCCATCAACCCCTTTACCTCAATTTTTCTATTAAAATAAACTATCAGAATCAGATCCATCTATGTGTAGAAACTATATTACCTCAGAAATATTTTACTTTGTGGGATTGGTACATATCATAAAGCTTTTTATTAATTGGAGGTTTCAATTTTTTTTGTTTATGTTGTAATACATCGGTTGAGAATATTTTTTTCTGTTGACTTTTCCTCCAGTAACTGACAACATTTGTAAGTTATTTTGTGGAACTTAACTTTTATGTGTAAAGAAAAGAAAAACTCATTTTCAAGCTAATTTCTTTTAAAATCAATAGAACCACACAAAAAGTAAGAGTATATATTTGAAAAATTTATTTTATTTTTTTCAATCTTTTTATTTTTAACCAGTACTCGAGTAAGCAAGAATTTTCTCTGTAACAAAAAGTATAATGTAGCGATTTAAGTGATTTAAAAAAAAATGTTATATACATGGTGCATTCAATAGGTTTCCAGACCTTTTTGTACAGGCATTTAAAATTGTCGTAGACTCTTGAAAATTCAGTATGTTATTGCTATACATCTTATGTCACAGCTGGTGATGTTTGATTCATGCAAGATGGTTGAAAAGCAGTCTGAAGCATTCCATACATTTCTGTGGCATTTTTTCCAAGTTTAAAACAGAATTTTATTGCATATCATTCTTCTAAAGTGTCCTCGCGTCCAGATTGCATTTTTGAAATTCACCAGCTGTGACAATCAGACTTTAGTAGGGTGTATTCCAATTGCTGCTGTAGCTGTTCATTTGAACCTGAAATCATAAAAATTGGTCAGTCATCTCATAAGATGTATAGCAATAACATACTGAATTTTCAAGTCTATGACAATTTTAAATGCCTGTACAAAAAAGTCTGGAAACCTATTGAATGCACCACGGATCTAGTAACATCCAATTAAATGTGTACATAGACATCTCTTCAAGATTGAAAGTCATTTCAACAAATTTTTTCAGAAAGGTGTTTACATTTGCACTTTCCACTTCAACATCATTCATTCATTTAACTGACCCACATGTTTTAAATGAGTCATATGTGAATGACATATCACTAATCGCTCCCACACCCAATTAGGCATTCTGATAGGAGTAAGATATCTGATAAGTATATTCTTTATGGTTCAGCAATTTTTGTTCTGTTATGAAAGAATATAAAAATTCAAACTAATACATACAACCTTTGGGGTTAATCCCTATACATTTTTATTTACCTCCTTGGACCACTTTGAGGAGTCTTAGTTTAAAAACTCCATGAACTATTTTCCCTACATTCCTATTATAGTATAAATTCATTAAAATAGGTTGTGACTCCATATTAAGGTTAATAGTCACATAAGGCAGTCTCACTCCTTGTTTAAAATTGGTATTCTGAAATGCAAAGAAATGTTCTCAAAGTATATTGCACACCATTGTATACAATATAGAACACTGCTCTAGTTTTAAGTTAACAGACTCAGACGTAACCATAACTCTAAAATAAGATTTAAAAAAAAACATTTGATAAGTATTCTACTTTATGAAATTATTTCAAATTTTTGTATTTTTGTTGTCTATTCTTTTGATATTATTTAAGTAAAAAAATAGTGTTCCCTAATGGCCTGAGAGACCAGAGTTCAATCAAAGGTTAAATCTTAAAAAATGTTATTTGATGCCACCTTGCTTAACACTCATCATTATAACGTAGGGATCAAGGATAAAGTAGAGCAATCCTGGATAAGGAGTAACGCCCTCTCCTACACCTCTGTAGTTGCTAATGAAAAGAGAGCATTTGGGCTGCCCTTGACGATGGTCAGCAACTTTTACTTACTTATATTGTACACTACATTGCATGATATCATGTTTTGTTGTGTACATTTTTATATTCCTGTGTGAACACTATTGTTCTTTTACAAAGATGGCTTTGACATTAAATAACCCACTAAGGTTGATATGCCATTAAACAAAGAAACCAAAGCAAACCTGAGTGAATAGATATCCAATTTTATGCAAGAATCACAAACTTTATTTTGGTGTGTTTCCAATTTTATTTAATATTATGGAAGTATCAAGACCTTTTTAAAAAATTTTTTTTTTATTGATCACTTCAAAAAGGGAAATTACAGGTTGATGAAAAAATGTTATCGAGTACCTTTTATGATATAATTTCTAATGTATTAATTTTCCTTGTCAGCACCTTTTGAATCTTCCATAGGTGATTTAAAGAAAATGTTGATATTCCTATGGGAATATCTTTATTAGAAAAGCAAAAACTGTTACCATATTCACATCTTTAACTGAACTGGTAGGCTCTCCTATGTTGAGATCAACAGGAGAGTTAATCATATATGATGACTGTTCATTTGATTACAAGGATGACCATCCCTGAAGTAAAAACAACTATTTGCTTCTACTGTCCACTCATGAGCTCTGAAATCCAGAAAGGCTTTTAAAAGCTCTGAAACTGCTAGCAGATAAATTGGTTTTGGATATTTGTGTGATGCTTTCATCATTAGTATTGTAGACTTTCCTATGCTTGGTAAGACCAGACTTATTCTTATATAATATTATTTTTTTATTTTATTTATTTATTTATTTTTTTTTTCAGTCATGTGACCTAGTCTCACTTCAAAGTCTGCCCAGTCAGCTGGGGCTGTAGAATATGTTGACTGCATCTCTGTAGAGGGGTAAGATACCCTAAACAAATGTCCTGTATATGACACTAAACCTTCTGATGGTGAGGCTTCAGTTCTGGAGCTTTAGGGAATGTATAGTACCCCTTCATTGCCAATACTCCCAGTTCCACTCTGATCTGGAGTGATAGTACCTGTTAGGGTCCCATCTGTGGGTCAAATAGAATTGTTAACCATTTAACTGTGTAAACAAATGACTGATGTTTAATTGAATTGTTAGTGTTAGATAGCAAAACTTGAAACTATTGAACTGTGTGCAAACAAATAATTTTGGCTTGTTTAAAAATGTTATCTACAAACTATTCATTTGCAAATCATATATATTTAATATATATTTATAAACAGGATTTGACATTAAATAATCCACAAGAATTGGTGTCATAAAACCTAACAAACCAATCACTATAAACCAATGAGAAATTTTATTGTGATGTTTACACAAGTCATTTATCTATGTCAATTGAAGGAAACATAGCAATAAAAATACTTATAAGTCAGTTGTGAGACAAGTTAAAAATATAGCACAAAAACATTTGTTTGCTGATTCAAAATTGATAGAATTTGAACTGAAGATTAATACTAGGTGAGTCAAAAGTTTTGCAATAGGCACAATTCTACAGTTCTACATGCTTTTTCCTAGGGTGTGAAAGTAAGAAACTTCACTGGACTGTGAAATACCAGGCTTGCTTGATACTCTCTGAGTTTGGTTCTGAATCCATGCTTTTAGGCCTACCTGACATTGCCTGATTGTCAAGGTTCTTGCAACCTGAGCGAAATTTCTGATGCCATTTGGTTACTGTATCTTCACCTTTTGCACAACAAATGTTTTTGGTTACTTCCGTGGTATTATGTCCAAGTTCAAACTCATAAAGCATAAATTTCTGACTTGGACTATGTTGCAGGTTCATCTGTGCGACTTTCAAATCTTACATGGAGTGAAGCAAGGCACAATGTGTCAGTGCACCAACTACCACAATACTGCCAATCACAGTGGGTATTTACCACTGCTTGAACTGCTTCAGTTACATGAATTACACACTGCTGCAAAATAGCAAATAGAATATTGCAAAACTTTTGATTCAATCTGATATTAATGAAACATACAAAAAACAAATTCTATTTATATAGTTTTTGTATCAATAAACTTGGTTCAAATTTTTCTCAATTTGAAGCAGTATAAATATATTAAAATAATTATAATTTTTAATTCTTTTGAAAAAAATTGTTTTTACATTTCAAATTTTATTATGATTTTAAAATTTTGACTCTGCAACTCATTATTTGAATAAAGAAAACCAATTATTTTAATATTTGTGAATAACTTAGTTATTTTTAATGGAAATAATGCTACTAAGTAACTAATATACTAAAAAGTATTGTTTTAAAGTTCTGAATCCAGTTCTTCAATTTTATTTATTTCTATTGTTCAAACAACCTTATTTTTGTCTTCTGGGTATGGTACTAAATTTACATCTACTGGTGAGGCTCAAGTTTTAGAGGTCTGAGGCATGTGGAGTCAGCCCTTGATTTCTCCCTTATCCATTCTGGCCTGGAGTGGTAGGACCAGTTAGGATTCCCTCAATGGGTTAAATAGATCTGTTTGAAAATTATTAGTTTTAAATAGGAATACTTAAAATTATGTGTGTAAATTACTTATATTAGTAATAGTCACTTGAAGTGATACTTTTTTTTTTTCATTAATGATTATGAGTTTCTTGAAATTGTGTAATTGGTTGTAAAAAGACTTTGATATTCAATAATCCAACAAGAGTTGACATTCTGTAAATCCAACCAACCAAATAACTATTTCTGTATTTTTAACAATCATAATACATTATATGTACATGAATTATGTTTAAACCTATCAAAAGTCATCTTTGCTGTTTTTCTGCTAAAATTTTGTCTTAATCAGGATATTAATATCAAAGGGAAGGATTATTCAGTATCTATTAATTGTTCTCTTCTATGGAGAGGATTAAATTTTGGTTTCAGAGCAATGAACAAGATGAATATGGTAATAATTAGTCATTTACTAAGCTTAGTTGACTTTGGCACAAGGCCAGAAACATAAGGTGTCCAGTGAGATTCAAACTCTCTACTGTTTTGGTAAAACTAAGAATATGCCAACTGTATCTCTTGCAGATGACTAAGACCCTCCCTATCTCTTCAAAATGTATTATGACATTAAAATTCATTTGGTAGTGAGACTCATGTTCTGGAGTGCTGGGGGGAGAGTAGAGTACTCCTTCATTGTAAATAGATATGTATGAAAATTATAAGAATTAGATAAGGATAATTGAAACCATATAATGTGCAAATTATTTGTATTAGATAGGAATACTTGATACCATATAACTCTGCAAATAAATTATTATTAAATTAGAATAGTTACTTAGAACCATATAATTGTGTGTAAATTATTAGCATTAGATATGTATACTTGGAAGTATATAACTAAATTATTTGTATCAAATTTTGACATTAATTAACCATAAGAAATTGATATATACCAAAAGACAAACCAAACCAAGACCACTAATAATGGTCTGGTAGCCTAAAGCAATTCAGGTGCCCATATAGAAATAAGTAATTGGTTTAATTTTCTTTTTAAATAGTTTGTAATTATAATTTTTTAATAGATAATTTTGAAATAAAAAAAATGATCTATTTTGATTCTGTGATATCTTTCATTTTCTATAGAAATGTAAAACATGGCATATATTGGAATTTTAAATGTACAAGATACACAACTTTGTACCTCGAATTAAAAACAGTAATATTAGGTAGTTGTATCTCTTGTAAACTAATGAGGGGAAACAATATTTAAAAAGGAAATATAGTACAGGAATAAAGACGACATACACAATATATAAAATTAAATAAAAACAATAGAATGTGTATCAAGAAAGAAATGTCTTGAGATAATAGCTCAACCAAAATTTCCCAAAAAGATGAATTCATCACCATTTTGAGTTAGAAGTGAATTTTTTTAATGATTTGATTTGGTTAGTAATGGATATTGAACATTTTGTATCTTGGAAGGTTATCAAATAACTTATGAGTATTGTTATGCTAAATTTCTGAGATGAATAGTGATTATTATTATTATTTAGAATATTCAGACTATTGACCTCCTCTTCATGATTATAATCACAATGTTTCAGCCAATATGTTCTTTGGACTTCTTCGGGTATTTCATGTTGAAATCAGAAATCCACACTGAATCTTGAACTGAACCTTTTATTTGAACCACAGGAGTAGACTGTTCCGATTTTGTTAACCATGACTTGGTACAAGTGTTAAGTTATCGTGAGTATTTCTTGTTAGTATTACCTGTTGTTGTCTGTCAAGGAAACATAGCGCAGTGGATAAAGTGTTTGGTCGGAAGGTGCTTCTGAGTGAAATCATCTGGAGGTTGCAGGTTCAATCTCATCAACAGGTAAGACTAACAAGGAATACTTAATATAATTTAACACTTGTACCCAGTCATTGTTAACAGAACTGGAACAGTCTACCCTGAAGTTCAAATAAAGGGTTCAGTTCAACATGAAATACCTGAAGAAGGCCAGGACATAGCCAAAATTTTGTGATTATAATTATAAAGATGAAGTCAATAGTCTGAATATTCTAAGTAATAATACTTTGAGTAATTGAAAATGGTTTTAAAAATTGCTCCTTCCAGAAATATCTTCTGGGAAAAGTTGAATTCTTCTGTTGCTGTTAAAAAATATATTTCAGGAGGAAGGATTGTTGAAAATTATTTGAACTGTCAAGGTAAAAGGTAGTGAGAATTTTGCTTGTCTTAGGTTGTTAAGGAATTTTGACTAAAGGAAAATTATGAATAAAAAAAATTCAACTATTTTTGGTACACATCTTTATTGTCTACCTCCTCACAAGTGAATGATAATTCACTTCTGGGTGAAATTTTTAGAAAAGATTTTAATTTTTGTGTGTGAACAAATTTTAAATAAAATCTTATTTTGCTTCTTCAAACACTTAAAAAGAAAATTCTTATACATTATATCATGAGAGAAATGTGAAAAATTGGATAAATCAAACACTTAACTCTGATTTAGATGCATAATATTTTGTTCTTTTTATTCCAAAGAACTTTTTCAAAATGAAACCATTTTCTGAGTTTTTCTATTTATAAGCAAATGAGGAAATTGATATAAAGTGATGGAGAGGATACAGGTGTCTCCCTTCCCCTACAAAAATAACTCTAATAAAACTGCATTTTTTTCTCTCTGGTTTTGATTATTGAAGCAGTATTAGATACATATGAAATATAATTGTTTAAATTACACCATGGTTATATTTTTCTCTTATCTTTAATGACCATGATTTCCCCTATAATAATACAAATAATTTTTCAAATACTGTAAACTTAACTTTTATTTTTGGTAAACTATTTACATTATAAGGCTGGAATAACAAATCTGTATTGTGGTTCCACCCTTATGTTTCATCAGAAAAATGATTTTCATTTGATTTTTTTTTTTTTTTTTTTTTTTTTTTGTGAATTATTTTTCAGATGAAACAGTAAACATTAATTATATTGCCCTGAAGATGGTTGTAAAAACTGGAATGTGGACAAATCTTATTTAAAAAAAATACATCCTCTGTATATTTTGTTATATATAATCATTAAACAATATATCCTTTGTCTACACATTTTTGTATATATCCTTTCAAGTCAACACATTGATTTTATGGTATCTGGTTAATGAAACTCCCATAATTAATTGATTCCCTAGTACTTTCATCCCAATCTTGGGCCATCATCAGGGGTGTGTATTTTTCAAAAGCAATGTGACCTTTGCATGTACATTACTACTTTGTAAGTGTTTATTATCTATAGGTGTGTTGCAGCATTTATTTTAAAATTTGGTTCTATAAGTAGTAGCATTACCTAAAGACATTTAAGTACATTAGTACTGGATTTGAAATTGATTCTATTGAGTTTAGATTGTTTCATTCTGATAAGGAGTGCTTTGAGAATCTGTAATTTTTGTTTGTTATTTTGTTGTTCTAATATTGTATTTTGGTAAGAATTTTCTGAAATTCAGTTTTTGGTGCAGGAATGTTTTTTTTTTTTTTTTATTAGATGTTGTGCTATTGAACTGGTATCAGAAAGATGCACAGTGAGTCATCTCGATAGCATAGTTGAGGTTAAATCAATGTATATACTGTTATTCTCAGAGATACAATCTCCTAAAGTACATTTAAATTGATATATGATGTTCTTTTTTGCAAAACTCCAATCAACGGGGAGGAATTATTGTTAATAACTAAGTTGGAAGTTTTAAATTTATTATAGTATATCAGTTTTATTAGAATCAGTGGGGAGAATATTTCTTTTAATTAACTGTTTTAAAATATTTTCATCTAATTTATAATTGTATTGCATTTAGTCATGGTAAAAAAGTTTGAATGTTTATTTTGTTGGCTGACATATCGAATTGTTTGTTTAATTTGTTTATCAACAATATGATTAAGGAACCTATTATTGATGAGTTTGTTTTATATTTTTCAATTCTTTATAAAATATTGTTTTGAAGGAGGAAATTAGTTTTGCACAGGATATTAAATTATTAATAATTGCTTTTTTTATATTTGAAGGAGCATTCACTTTTGAAGTTGAGGGTACAGAAGTTATTAGTAGGTTTTTTGTAAGTAAAGGTAGTGAAGCTATTCTTATTATTAGTTTCAATCAGAACATCTAAATAGAAAATTTTATTGTTTTTGTTTAGTTCATGGGTAAAATTAAGAACTGAATCTTTTTGGAAGATGTCTTGTATGTTTTTCATTAGTATCATTAGTGAGAATAATTATATTGGCAACATATCTTAGATATATTGAAGGTGTGTAGATAAAGGATGTCTGTATTGTTTAATGAAATATGCATTAACAAAGAAATACTGCCCAAATACACACGCGTGTTTGTGTGTGTTTAAAAAATAAAAACCAAAAAGAAAAAAATTCACTACTAAAATTAATTGAAACATTTTTTGACATTCAGCTCAGTTCTCCATTTATTATATGGATTAAACATACATTGAAGATTTCATAAAAAAATTCAGCTAACTTTATTAAACATCAATTACATTGCTCTGAAGATGGTTGTAAAAACTGAAACATTGGCAAATCCTATATTTAAAAAAAAACATTTTCTGAATATTTTTTTTCTATAGTTTTTACCATTGCATTTATTTCCATTTTTAATCCCACCATTTTATAATTGTCTAATTACTAAAAGTTTCATGTATTGGTTAGGATACAATCATTAGATGAAAGTTTGGAGTAAATGGACAATAGAATGAATATAAAGACAAAGTATTCTTGCCACAGTGCAATGAATAACTGCATGGCAAAGGAGTGAAAGTGAAGAGGAAAGGGGAAGAGAGAAATTGGTGATATTTTAATTTCTTTTAGGTTTTTTCCTGTTCTGCTGGCCAGCATTTGAGCATGTTTTGATTAAGCAATTTGATTATAACCCAGTTGGCTGGAACTGTAGAATATGCCAACTGAAGCTCAGCAACGAGTGTCCTGAATATGAGTAATAGCAATTACTCTCTGGCCCACTCTGGCATGGAGTAGCAGTACCTGTTATGGTCTCATCTATTAGTCAAATAAAACTATTCAATCATTTACTATACTTGAAACCATTTAACTGTGTGCAAACAAATGAGCTCTGGCTCATTAAAAGAATCTTACCTACAAACTATTCACTTAAAAATCATATGAGTAAAGAGGATTTAGCATTAAATAACCCACATTGGTTGATATGCCATAAAACACAACCAACTAATTTGTGTATTTTCACTGTGTGTGTGTGTGTATATATATATATATATATATATATATATATAAAATTTGTAGTTATGAGTTTAATTTTGATCTTAATTGTGTCACTCTATAATGTTCAGTGTATGTGCTTAATATTCACCACTGAATTAAGTGTCTTGACAAGAAAAGAGTGTTGAAAAATAAATATTTACTCATTTACCAAATGATGGCAGAAAATGATTATGGACCTTTTGTTGTGTGTGTATATATGTCTGTTTATATATGAGAATGGATGAACAAGTTTGTATCTTGACTGTTGTTTGCTGAAATTTGACCTGAAGTTTTCACTGTATAATGTTTGATATAAATAAAGATGTGTTGGGATAAGTGTATCAACAACAAATAATATTATGCTACAAAATGAATATTTGTTGTATAAAATAAATGATTTTTATATCATTAGGCTTCAGACTTATTCATATACCCTTGTTTTCCCACTTGGAAAGTTGTTAATCCAATTTTATATGTCTTTGCTTAAATAATTGACAAATGGACAAGTTAGTTGCCAAGACTTGTTAATAACACACACACACACACACACCATAAAAATTTTAAAATGGTTGCCTTTGTTCTGGCCTAGCCATCTGTGTCATGAAAGATGGAATTAGCTTTTATAGAGAAACACACCTCCGAACTTAATCCTCAGACCTTAGTAAAACTATTATCAACTTTCAGTCATAAATGAATATTGAAGTCACTTGTTCTTGTCATCTGATTGGTCTGACAATTATTTCGACTAGAACTGGCAGTTAATTTTTCCTTCAGTTAATGAACAGATAAGAAGTCACCACTTTGATTTTAAAGACACATTTTTTTTCTTTTTACATTTCAGACATTTTTCTACCTTGCTAGCCTCAAGATGTCAAGGTACCGAGAACTTGAGGGCTTATACCAGCTCAAAGAAACAATTGGATCAGGTTTGTTTGTTAAATGATTTTAAAAAGTTCATTTAAAAATATTGATTTAAATTGGCCATTTAAACTAAACATTTTTTTGTGTTATTAATATTAATCATTAAAAGAGGAAAGAAGGGTTTGTTGTGCCCAAACAAACAGTTTGTTAAATGGCATGTGCAAGCCCTTGCTTTTTGCTGGTGAAAATAAATTGTAAATGGTAGTGGCATTGTGAAAAATAGTATTCTTAATATTTTAGATCTCTCTTTATAGTGAAATGTATTCCAAAACCATGTTGGTAGTTTCTTAATAAAACAATTCCAATTCTAAGTATTTTTATTTCATTACATCCCAGCCAAAAAAAATTGCTTAGGATTGTACTATGTAACTAGATTTTTCTTTTTCCTTGCCAGAAACTATTATTTCCCAATTGCTTTTAACTGAAGTAAATGGAAAAACCTATTCTCTTTGAACTTTGCTTTTGCAACTGGGGTAATGAAGTTTACAAATTGGCCTATTTTCCTGAACATTCTAGCTAAATTCAGGTGAAAATCTTGAAAAACTACTCACTACTAAACAATTATGTTCATTTTTCTATGATTTTATCATAAATACATGTAAATTTTGAATCGTATGTTGTTTTATTTAAACCTTATATAAATGGAAATGTGCAAATTTGCTTGTTTTCACATAGAAAATAGGTTAAATTTTTAAATTTCATTATCCAGTACACAAAAGCAAAGTATAAAGGAAATAATGTTTATTTTTCTATACTTTTACAACGTGAATAACTAAGAAATAACACATACAATCTAGGAACAACATTTGTTACAATTGTTATTAAATAAATAACCACAGAGATTGTTATTTTATTAAATTTTAAGAGGGGGTTCAATTTGCAATGTGGTTTGATGCTAAAACTTCTCTTGACTTTGTGTCTAGTATCAGGCTTTAGTATATGCTTTTGAATACCACCGCTCACATGTGACTGGACTGCTGTTTTGTGATGTTTCATTACATATTTTGCACTCTGTTATATGGGGACTGGGAATCTTGTGGAAGTGGCTGTATTTTTAAAATGGGAATGATAATTCTTGTCACTGGGGTTGTTTTAATACGCTAAATTTAATTCCCCTCCTTTTAAAATTCAGTAAGATAACTTTTCCATTTTTTTTTTTTTTTTTTTTTTTTTTTTTTTTAAATAATTTGAATCTTAAATGCTTTAGAAATATCAACCAGAAGAAATTATAAGGGGTGGTGGTGGGGGGCAATGCTTATTCCTGAACTAACCCACAAATAAATATTGAAATAAATTTTGTTTTGTATTTTGTGTTAATTTGAATCTTTTTGCAATTTATTTGCAAATCATTCCCTTAAATTCCTGTGATACATTTTGGGTTCTATTTGTATTTCTCTATACTTAGCTATTGTATTATTTTACCATTCTTTTTTTTCAAAACCAGGTTGAAATATCTTATTGTGAGATAAATTATAATTTTCTGATAATGTATTTGGTTATGGTGTCTTTGTTTAATGGCATATCAACCTTCATGGTTTATCTAATGCCAAAGCCATCTTTTTTAGAGTAGCAGTAGTGATACTATTTATCCCATAGCTGGGTGGTTAAGGGTGTTCATGTGTTTCTCAATAGTCCGAAAGTAAACATGATAGCACGGTGAGTGGAGTTTGAACTCACTAAGATGTTGTTGTCCAGTAATCTAATATTGTAATAGATATAGCTATATCGGGCCAATATTTTTGCTTTTCAGGATTTGGGATTCTCAGTTACAATTAAAAATAAAGCCTAACTTTGAAAGAAAAGAACTTTAATCTTGTTGAACATATAATACATTTACAAAGCATTTGGAATAAATACGAACAAATTGGATGAAAAAAAATAGTGATTATTGTTAATTTATATTGTAATTCAGTAATGTCTGTTGAAAAAACAAAGAAGAAATTTGTCTATTATAAATTTTTGGTGTGATCTGTAGTGGTGATTCTGATAAGTTTGTAGAAAGTTTCGATTACTGGCTGTTTATTGATATTTGCACAAAGGTGAATGGGTAAGAAAGGATGTTGTTTATTTCCCCATTGTTTTGACTCTTCTTTTATTTATAATCAGATGTTGACTCATAAAGACTCCAAAATAAAAGAAAACATATTGAATGTTCATTAATTAATTTAAATGTCATGTGATCTATCTTCTGCTCTGCTGCATCTTCTGCAGAGGAGTAAAGGGCCACATGTTAGCTGTGGGTGGTGACCCATAATGCCTGATGACAGGATCCCGGTGGCTGAGCGATACATGATTTGGGTGCTAAGTGGTTACACAATCTGCAACACTCCACTTTGGCCATTACTTGGGCAATTGGAGAGGCTTGATCCAATCAACTGATTGGTCATACCAAGTCCTAAGTCAGATATGTTAGTTTCTCATATCTGCAGCCATTGAAGGTTCATCAAAATTTGTGGCAATAATGAAAAATGGTTGTTTTTTTTTTTTTTCACTGCTTTCATTTTTATTCAATACTTTATATATATCCTTTCAAGTTTGCTGATAAGTGTCTTGGTTTTAGATTGAAATTTGTAGATGAATTTACCAAATTTGTCCCAAGTGCTTTCATAGGCCATCATCAGGGGTTGTTTGCATGTGTAAAGAGTGTGTGTGTTTGTTTTTTATTTTTTATTTAAAAAAAATTTTTTTTAAAGAGTTTTATATGCCACTATGACTTTTTCAAGACGTCTTACTATGCACCTTAATGATTCTAGCTCCATAGCCTTACATCTTAAAACCCATTCTATTCCCAAATCCAAATTATAATGGTGTTTTCAACTAAAATTTTTTATTTTAGTTGAAAACACCATTATAATAGCACATAAGATTTATAGGCTACGACTACAAATCCTAGAAGCCCTGAATATAAAAACAAAAAAAAATAGAATCAGTAGAATTAATTTTGAAAATAGCAACATTTTGAAATACCTTTAGTCTCTCTCTTCTTTTTTAATAATCTACTTTTCTTGATAATATTCTATTTCTGTTGATAGTGTTCTGCTTTAAATTCATTCGATGTCATCAGCATCTCAGATTTATCCAACTTTGCATTTACATAATTTTGTTTTATTATAAAAAGAAGCTAAAAAAAACTCTTTACACATCCAAACAACTCCTGATGATGGCCTATGAAAGGTCTGAAAGCATTTGGGACAATTTTGGTAACTTCATCTACCGATATATAGTGTGTGTGTGTGTGTGTGTAGTATTTGTTCTAAAGAGATAAAGCACACTTAACATCAACAAAATCTGACTTTAAAGGTAGTGGCTCTATGGTCAATCATATTGTCAGGTAAAAGAACTTTGCCATACTGGATAGTCTTTTGAGTGACTGCATATGTGGGTGCAGAAGCTTGTGATATCCAAATGCCTGGAGTACTCTTTCAATATGAGTATATTAACTGTGTATCCCTATTGTAGGCCATCAAAATAAAGATTTATCCAACACAAATTTCTTAACACTTTCAGAAGGGTGGTAAAATTATCCCTTTACAACATTAAGGAGATGAAAGAAAATCCTAAAAAACCCTAAAAGATCAACAAGTGTCAGATGTTAGATGAGTGTTTATCAGAAAGAATAGGCAAATGATAGACACCAACACCTATGTGTTATGACCTTCAATTTACCTATTCTTTCACACAGACTTATCAAAGCATAACACAAGAGATACTATAAAAAACATAATTGCAGAAAATAAATATAGACTATTTGAAAAGATGGGGAGAACAGCCTTTAATCATCTAAGCATAAACTGCAGAAGAATAAACCCCTAAATAACCCAAAGCTCAGCCATGAACCACAAACTAATACAGTAGAACTGCTGCTGGATCAAAGCAAATAGAAATGAAATACTTTTGCTGTTGATGGATGTACCTTTTGCCATTGTGTCTTCAGGAAACGTTCCTCAAGGCAAACAACCATATAAAAAAACCTCAAAGATTATGACTGTATATGATACTGGTCACAGGGCATTTGGAGGCATCTCAATCCTACTTAAGAATAACTTGCTCTAAAGTAAAATCAGCCTCAACACTGGACTCTAGGCAATTGCCATCCAAGCAATCATATGGGAATGTAAAACCACAGACCAAAAAGGCAGAACCCTTGAAAATATTATTTCCAACAATAACTTTTGTCTCTTCAATAAAATATCTCCAACACATCTTGGCCCATTTTCTGCTACCTACTCAGCTATAGACTTAATTTTCTATGACCTCCTCACCTTTCCTTCTTTTCACCTGGAGAATATATAAAAACTCGTGTTAGTGACTTTCCAATAGTGATTGAGAGCTCCCACCTAAGCCCAGTTGGTTGGAGGTGTGGAATACAACTGTATCTCTGCAAAGGGGGAAGACCCTCCCCCAAACGAGTATCCTAGATATAACATTAAACAATCTAATATATATAATGTACAAGAGTACCCTTTCATTGCCATTGCTTCCAGGTTCATTCTGGCCCAGAGTGGTAGCACCTGACAGGGTTCTATTTATGGGTCAAATAGAGCTGTTTGACATTTAAACTGTGCAAACAAATGACTTATGCTAAATTGAATTGTTTGAAATGGAACTGTTTGATCATTTAACTGTGTGTAAACAAATGACTCGTTTAATTGAATTGTTAGTGATGCATAACAGTACTTGGAACCATTTAACTTGTTGACTTATGTTTACGAATCCTAATGCCTGTATAAACCAGATTTGGTATTAAATAACCTACAATGGTTGATATGCCACCAAACCTACTTTCAAGAACTCACATCCGTAAGATGAAGACTTTCCTCCATGTCGAGGTTAAACAAGGTGAATTGGAAGCAGTTTAAATCTGTTTAATCACTTCATACAAAATAACTCTGCTAACCACTTAAACACATTGATCACAATAGTAAAACAATGTATTCCAAGTAGCCCAGCTTCTTACAAACAGGACAGACTGTGCCTCAACAAGGAATGTAGAGAGATTATTTGATAACGATGAGCAGCCCTTTTAAAATTCTATTCTGAAGCCATAATCCCCATTTTAGTCTCCTTCAAATTCTACTGAGCTAACAAATCATCAAAGAGGCTAAAAGAAACTCTTAGGAAAATTACATAAGCAAATTAAATACCTCAAAATCAAGAACAGTCTGGGACACGATTTGAAAAATCTGTGGCAATGAAAACAAAAACTTTAACTTACCTATCTATAAACGCCACCAAAAAATCACCGATCCGCTAGCTGAAACCTCCAAAAACTCTTCCAGTCCGGCCAACCACTAATTTAGAAACATAAAAAAAGTGGAAGGAAAGACATTAAACTTTAAATCAAACAAGACAACAGTAAGCTATTCAACCTACCAGGACTCTATAAAAAAAAAAAAAAAACATCTCCTTCAACACAGCTTTTTTATTTTTTGCTCTGACAAAATTCACAATAGATTAGAGATGGATGGTCTAACCGAAAAACCGACTTTTTTTTTTTTTTTTTTTACGCAACCAAAATCGTTCGGTTATCACTACTGAGTGACCATATCCATGGAAATGCTGTTGAAAAAGACTTTTAGATTTTAATAAAATTAGATTTTATCAACATTGTAAGGGGAAAAGATTGAAAAATGATAGCATTTGACTAGTTTTAGGAAATAAACATGAAATCTATTTGTTTACAAAAGCAATGAAGAAGAAAAAAGGAAATACGACTGATATGAGACTTGGAAATCTTTCGTATCATGGAATGTTTTCAAATAGAAAAAAGGGAAATACGACATACTCTGAAATCTATTTGTTTTGATTTGAAAAAAAAACAAAAAACTTTTTGTAGTAAAATTAAGGTAACAAAAAAGCGTGTAAAAATAAAAAAATAGTTGCCAGTTTTGCTTTAATGTTAGATTTTATGAAGTCTTTTTGTCTGGGTAATAGTAAGCCAGTACGCCAGTCACGAAATAAAGTTGTAAATAAGAAAAATGAATGAAGATTTTTTTTTATAAATAACTTTATCTAGGGAATGTACCTAAATTAGATATTAAGAATAATAAAATTAATTCCTTATTTCACTTTTAAAAATGGGTAAGTTTCCCGATATGCAGGTCTAGTGTAAAATTGTTTGTTTTCTACAAATAAAATTGTTTCTATCTAGCGAATACACTTAAAGTTAGATATTAAAAAATGAAGTAAGTTTTAATTTCAGTTTTAAAATGGGTATATTTTCATAACTGTAAATCATTTTTTTAAAACCCAAAGTAAATATTCTTTTTTAGCCACTAGTGTTTGGTGTTTTGCCTATAAGATTCTTCTAAACAAGAGAATTAATTCATTTTATTTTTGAAAAATATCTTTAGTTTAATCTAGCGAATACACTTAAAATTATATATTAAGATGATTTAAAGTTTTTAATTTCAGTTTTAAAATGTGTATCTAAAGAACTGGTCATACTCGCAGATTTGAAAATATACACATTTTAAAAATGAAATTAAAAAGTTTATTTTTATATTCAATTTTAGGTGTATTCACTTGATAAAGACACAAATATATTGAGGGGAGGGGAATAATAACTGATTGGTTTTACCTAAGAAGAATGTTTGCAAAACCCTAATAATAGACTGGCGTACCAGAAAAGAATTGTCGTATTTTTGATTATTTTAAACATGAAAGGTTTCATGTTTGATTTTTTAAAGGCCACATCATAAATCTATTTCTGGAGAGCTATACCATTTTCTCTCCAAAGACACAAATATAGATAGTTCGCGACAATTTCTTACGTATTTTACAAATTTTTAAATAAATATGGTAGTTGACAATTTTAATTAATAAACTTCAATCTAAGACATGAATTCTATGACTAAATTATCTTTAAAGCCTAAAAACTGACTTTAGGTGAACAATCCCTTCTTTATTACCCACCCCGATTCGCGGTTTTCGGGTTTTCAATTGTACTGGTCTTTACGCATGTCTATAAATTTTTATTACTCTTATTGACCAAATATTGACTCTTACGCATTAATTAACTGAACTTCCATAATGACAGACAGATTTTTTTTTAAATGGAAAGATATTTTTAACAATTTAACGTTTTTAAAAACTTTTTAGCTCGAATGAGAACAAACAAGAGACGCTCTTTTTGTTTTCGTTTTTTAATGGTGATTTTTTTAAGTTCGTTTTTTCCAAAATTGAGAGTTAAAAAAAATACCTGACGTTAAAACATCAAAATTTCACATATGATATATTGAAATGATTCTGAGACTTATCTTCTATTAATGAGACGCTGCTCGTTCTTTGCTTACTTTGTAATTTTTTTAAGGAATGAAGATCTTCCTGGTTGTAGTTTAAGGTGTCTTCTAATTTAGTGTATAATTTCAAGAATATTGATAAAGAATGGTCACTTTGATTTTGCGAAACAAAGTAAAGTGTAAAATTTAGTTTCGAATAAAAAATCATATTTCAGATTTACGGTTGTTCGAAGCAAAATACCGTTTTAACTCGCTATAAAAAAACAAATGATAAAAGCACATATAAATTACGTAATTTAGAAAGTTTATTTTCTTTTCTTTCTAGCCATATAAATATTTTTAAGATTGGACCAGAAATACACAAAAAATAGTGAGTTGAACTGATTAAGTTGTAAATTTGTCAATCTCAAATGAAATCAGATATCGACTAGAAATGTTATTACACAAGAAAATGAATGGTTTCCTTAGAAAGCAAAAATATTAAATTAAAAACCGAATTGAAAACTGCAGTATCAGGAAGAAAACCGATACTGAAACATAAATTGCTGAACCACCCAACTCTACAATAGATTCTTGAAATAGTTACTCTGAATCTGTCAAGTACCTACTAGATATCTTCAATGACAGATGGATGAGTGACATATTTCTAGATACTTATACAGACAAGAATAGTTTCCATCAACAAAGCCAGAAAAGATAACATGATTCTGCAAAACTACCAACCCATTGCATTGACTGCCTATGTAAAACATTGAAGTGAATGATAAGCAGCAGACTGACACGCTACCTTGAGTCAATTTACTGACCTTCAGACTGAATTCCTGCAGCAAAAAAGAAACTTTAGACCATCTGATTTGTCTGGAGACCGTCATAAAGGAAACTTCCAAAATCAAGAGGAAGAGATTTCACTTGAAAGCATTGTATCTGTCATTCTTTTATCAATAAAGATCAATAATATCATTAAACCCCTAGGTTCTGGGATTGACTGTACCCTGTACGTTGATGACTTTATCAATGTTATAGATTGAGTCACATGTACACAGTAGAATGACTACTACAAATAAACCAGAATAAACAAATGAATAATGGTTTTAGATTCTCAAAATAAAAAAAACCCAGTGCATACATTTTTGCTCCCTGAGGAAAATTCACAACATGGTCATCAACTATTACAAATTCAAGAAAAAAACTAACCTTTGTCCAACATATTTAAAATTAAAATGTACCAAAGTCCAACAACTTCTATACAAAATGGGGAGCTGATTGACAAACACTGCTTAAACTATATAGGACATTAATCCAATTCCAACTTGATTACACTAGTTTTATGCACTGGTTGATGAGGAGGTTCTACCTATGCACCACAAAAGCTTAAGCTGGTCTGTGGAGTCTTGAAAATTTCTCCAGTTCATAGGCTATATATCAAGGCTCATGAAATGGCTTTACAATTCAGATGCCAAAAATTGGCTTTCCAGTATTCTATGAAACTTAAATCCTACCCATCCAACTTGGATTACAACTGTATCTTCAAACCAAAATACAAGTAGTTCTTTAAACAAAAAGAGAAAGCAGTAAAACCCGTTTGCCTTTGAATGAAACCTCCCCTCAAAGAATCTGAAATCCCTCTTACCAACATGCATGACACCATCATATCCAAAACACCACCTTGGGTTATTAAAAAACCTAAAGTGATCCTCTAATTAAGCAAGCCTATAACCATTACGCCATGTGTCCTGCTGGACAATTCAGAGTGAATTTTTGGGACTTATAAACTTAATGTTCTTACTTGACTAGAATTACTATTATGTATGATTTTTTACCTGTGCTCATATAGGCATTGGTTCCCTAAGCTTCTAAGGAGACAATCATCTGGAGGTTGCAGGTTCAATCCTCACTACAGGTGAGTAACAATACAGGAAAACTTAACGCTTGTACCCAGTTATGGCGAACGGAATCAGAACAGGCGACCCCTGTGGATTCAATAAAGGATGTAGTTCAAAGTTCCGTGAAGGTTCCCCGAGTTCGACAAACACCTCAAGAAGGCCGGAGGACATATCAGCTGAAATGTTGTGGAAATAACAATAAAGATGAAGACAATAGTCTGAGAACCCTTAATGATAATTGCCCAGTTGGCTGGGGCTGTAGAATACACCGACTGCTTCTCTGCAGAGGCGTAAGACCCCCCTCCAACGAGTGTCCTGGATATGACACTAAACAATCTGATGGTGAGGTTCCAGCAATGCTGGAGCTTTGGGGAATGCGGAGTACCCCTTTATTGCCATTGCTCCCAGGTCCACTCTGGCCCGGAGTGGTAGCACCTGATAAGAGTCCTATCTATGGGTTAAATAGAATTAACAGCATACTTATGCTAAAATGAATTGTTTGAGTAAAACTGAATAGTTTGAAATAGAAATGACTTTTACAATTAAACCGTACTTACATTTAAACTGCGTACTTATGCTTAACTGAATTATTTGAAATAGAACTGTTTTTCGAAACTGTATTTACACTTAACTGAATTGTTACATACAACTGCTTGAATAGTTGGAAATAGAAATGTTTTTGACAATTAAACTGTGTACTTATGCTAAACTGAATTGTTTTAAATAGAACAGATTATTTACATAAAAATGGATTTGGCGTTAAATAACCTACAAAGGTTGATATGCCATAAAACCCAACAAACCAAACCAACATTAATGATAAAAATCAACAAGCTTCGTCTCAGAAATTTAGACAACTAATTTTTAAGACTGGTTTTGAATTCAGTATTTCCTTCTTTTAAACTGGTTGCATTACCACAGCTAAAGAACCTAGTCTGCCCTACTATTTACCCATATCTGGGGGTAGAAGAGATGGATTTATACTTTTCCCAAGGGCATTAGTGCAAAATGAAACACAAACAGCCTTGTCTAGGATTTGAACTTGGCTCACAGTAGCAAATAGTTTTACTTCAGGGATGGTCATTCTTTTTATTGAGTTGACAGCCATTAAAATATGTATATGATGATGAACTCTCCTGTTGATTGTGATAAATGAGGGCCCAACTGTTCAGTTAAAGATTTGAACTATTGGATTACCTTCACAGATGATTTTTCTTGTGAGGGCTTGGGTAAAACCAAATTTTTGTGGATAAACTGATATGAGAGGATTAATACAGGAAATGTGTCACAGATTCTCCTTAACAATGCTCCTCAGGTTTTGAATTTGGACTTTTCCTTTTAGACTAGTTGCCTTATCAAGGTTAGAGAACCTAGTCTCCCTTACTATTTTACCTATAGCTGAGAGGAGAACGAATACATTCATGTTTTTCTTAAGGGCATTTGTGCCAAGTGAAATGCAAACAGCTTTGTCCAGGATCTGAACTCAATTTGTTAAATCCATTTCCTTATGATAAGTGTTATGCCACACATGCATCCCCCCTCTCTTTCACACACATACATATGTGTATCTTTATTTACCAACTTCTCTGCACAAACAGGATGACATGAGGTCAATTTTTTAAGTGGAGTTAAACAGGTTTGAATTCAGTTTTCTTTTTTGATTGGTTGGCATACCAGCATTTGAACTTGGGTCACTGTGTTGATTTCCAATCATGATAACCATTACACCACGTGTATGTGTGTGTGTATATATATATATATATATATATACACACACACACACATTAGAACAAAAGATGAACTTTTTAAAAGTTTTTAAGAGTTGAACTGGTAGAAAATGAAAATTATTTTTTGGTATCGCAGTGTTTTGAACTGATCATTTTTTGATCTCAGCTGCCATGAACACCTGACTGTGAGATCTACATGTGAAAGTTATTTGTTAGGCATGGTTTGGAGGGGTATGTTCAAACTGTTTTAGTCAACTGTTCGATATTTGTTTATTTAGATGCTTATGTGGCAATCTGTGTCTTTATCCTATTTCAAAGTGGTGTTTTGAGGATAGTTTAATTTGATGTTAAAGCCATTTGAGGTCAGTGTTTGGAGATGTTTTATCCATTTATCTTTGTATGTTTCTGTTATCATTGTGATATTGTCCATTGTATTTTTTTCTATTTCTATGATGTTGAGTTTTGCATCTCTGTTGAAGTCATGGCCATTTGAGTGGAAATGTTGTATTAATTTGTTATAATTCATATTATGTTAATTTTTTATAATTCATAATTTAATTCTGTGTGTGTGGTGTGTGAGAATATTTTATGACATGGAGTCTTATATAAGGATAATGTATTGTTTCATATTTCACCATAAGTTTTCAATAGTATGAAAGATGAACAGATACTGTGTAGATACAACTTATTTCGAGCCATAGTTTTAATTTTGTAGTTCCTGTTGTACTGAATGGAATTGCTATAGTCACAGCTGGTAAAATGAATATTGCATAAGGCACCTTGGTCAAACTTTTGGTTCAATCTGTTTTAGCATTTTGAGCTGATTCCACATTAAACAAAACTAAGATGGAACTGAACAAACTTGGTAGCATTTATCTCGGCTTGTAATTGTTATTTTAAAATGATTGTTTTTTTTTTTTAATTCCAATGATTTTTTTTTTTCTCTTTTATATTTTTCAGGAGGATTTGGCAAAGTGAAGCTCGCAGTACATTCTCTTACAGGAGAACGAGTAGCCATTAAAATTATGAACAAACAAGCACTTGGGGTATGTGTCTGAATTTCTGTTTTCAGTATGACATTTTTTTAAGTGAGTTATGTGGTTTGATTATTTTTGAATTCTTTTTTATATTTGTTTTATTGTTTGAGAACCAAATAGTAAAGTGAGTATTATGACATTGTTTTTAATGTTGGAAATATACTATTGACATTGCTTGTAATATTATATCATCATCATCATGATGTCGTGCTGCTAGCATGGATTTCCCTAACCCTCTCTTGCCACCCTACATCCTGTAATGGCACATTACAGGATGTTGTGGATAGGTTCTTACTGGTCGTCCAACCTTTGCTTGTCTATGTGAAGGGATTCACTGGTGTATATTGTTTATGAGTTCGTCCTTACTTCTCCAGTCGTGTCCCACATGTCTGGTTTGTCTTACTTGGATAGTTTTTGTGATGGGTGGTAGGTGGCTGTAGATATGCTGTTTTGTGGGATGTTGCCTCTGGGACTTGTTCAATACAGCTTGCAGCATTCTTGTGTAATTGCCATCAAGCTATGACTCATGCTCAAACAACATGTCCAAACTGCATCGTTCTTTGCGTGGGTAAAAAAGGGTTGCATCCTGCTGAGGTTGGTACTCTGGCCCCAGTGTTTGAAAAATCAGCTACAGAACTCAAACTAAAACAAAAATTACTAAAATTTAAAAGCACAATACAAATAGCAACATTCAACGTTAGAACTTTAAATAGAATAGGCCAACTACCGGAGCTGACAGCTTCTGCAATAGATCATAACATAGACATAACATGTGTACAGGAACACAGATTTTTATCATTAAGGGTTTTTGGACTATTGTCTTCATCTTTGTTATTTCCACAACGTTTCAGCAGATATATCCTTCGGCCTTTTTCAGGTGTTTGTCAAACTTGAGAACCTACATGGAACTATGTCCTTTATTGAATCCACAGGGGTTGCCTGTTCTGATTCCATTAGCCATAACTGGGTGCAAGTGTCAAGTATTCCTGTATTGTTACTTGCCCGCAGTCAGGATTGAACCTGCAACTTCCAGATGATTGTCTCCTTAGAAGCTTACTTGTTCTTACTTGACTAGGATTACTATTATTTAGTTTGATTTTTTTATTCAAATTTTTTTTTTTTTTTTTTTTTTTTTTTAGTCAAGTAAGAACATTAAGTTTATGAGTCCCAAAAATTCACTCTAAACTGTCCAGCAGGACACATAGCGTAAGGAGACAATCATCTGGAGGTTGCAGGTTCAATCCTGACTGCAGGCAAGTAACAATACAGGAATACACTTGTACCCGGTTATGGCTAACGGAATCAGAACAGGTGACCCCTGTGGATTCAATAAAGGACGTAGTTCAAAGTTCCACGTAGGTTCTTGAGTTCAACAAACACCTGAAGAAGGCCGGAGGACATATCAGCTGAAATGTTGTGGAAATATCAATAAAGATGGAGACGATAGTCCGAAAACCCTTAATGATAAAAATCATCAAGCTTCGTCTCAAATTTAGACAACTAGGAACACAGATACCTTCATAGTGAAGATATAAAATACAAAGATACTGGCAATGGATGGGCATTTGTCTTGGTATCTGCATGGAAAAACTCTAGGGGTGTAGGTATGCTTATTGGTCCACGGGCCTTAAAATCACTCAATAGTATTAAGAAAATACAACCTAGGATGATGGTAGCCATGTTTAATGGCAACCCCAGCACGACAATCATCTCCTGCTACAGCCCTAAAAATGTTAGTGATGAAACGGACCTCATTGCCTTCTATAATGAGCTATCTTCCCTTGTTTGTAGCATCCTAAAACGCAATGCCCTCATCATCGGTGGAGACATGAATGTCCAAAGAGGTAAAAGCATAAACAAACTCAGCTTACACAACTCATCAAACAGAAATGGGGAACATCTATCAGACTTGATGCTAGAAAATAGATTAACGTGCCTTAATGCTAAATTTTAGAAAAGAAAGGGAGAACTACGGACAAACACCTACGCAAATAATGCTAAACCACAGATAGACTACATCCTCATAAATAAGAAATGGAATAATAGCACATTGAATTGTGAGGCATATTCCTCATTATAAGGTGTGTCTTACGATCACTGAATTGTCACAGCAAAGATATGACTAAGCCTACAAAGGAATACGGCCCGAATAACCACAACTATACACCCTGACTGGTCCCTGCTTAACAACAGGGATATTAGAGATAAATATACATTAACACAAAGAAACAAATTTGATGTACTTCAGGAGATATCAGAAACACCTACTCTGAATGAAGAATATGAGAGCTTCATCAATGCCCACTTAGAAGTGGCCACAGAATGCATACCAACTAAACAAAGAGCTAAACTTTGAGTCCCATGGGAGACACTAGTGTTTAAAAAAAAGTGTGCAGGGGTAAAAACCACTTCCCTATGCAATAGGAGGAACCCAACCAATATCAATACTCAGAAACTTAAGAAGGCACAAAATAAAATAACTAACGTATACCTAAAAGAACAAACAGAATACATCCAAAATCAGATCAATAAGATTAGAAACTCAGTTGAAGATAGACAATCTAGAATAGCATGGCAGATGGTAAATGAAGTGAGTAGAAGGAAGAGTGTTGCAAGAGCTAAACTGAAAGTTGCCAGTCAAGAAGAACGAATACACCTATGGAAATGACATTTCAAGAATTTACTTGGAAAACCTTTGAAAGTTATGGATGAATTAATCACAAAAGTTATTAGTAAACAATTAGACATCAAACTAGGACAGTTTACGCAAGAAGAACTTGATTTGGTACTTAGAAAAATTAAAAATAGGAAAGCAGCAAGGCTTGATGAAATACAATATGGAAGACAAGGGAATTTGACAACATATTGCTCTGATACTGTAATGCTGTATATAACCAGAACACAATAGACAGATGGACAAAGGGCTGTAACTTCCCTTTCCCCCAGAAGGGTGACCTCAGAATAGTCAAGAACTACTGAGGTATAACCCTTACATCCATAGTGGCCAAGATCTACAATGCTCTTCTATGCAACCGCATAAACCTAAAATTGAGAAAATACTTATGAAGGACCAAAATGGCTTTTTGAGAAATCCATCCACGACATCACAAATTTTGATTAACCATTGAATTCTAGAAGGTGTTCATGCAAAAAACTTTGAAGCAACACTATTATTTGTCGACTTCTTCATGGCATTTGAGTCCATACACAGAGGGAAGATGAAGTAAATACTTCTCACCTACGGCCTCCCCAAAGAAACCGTTGCAGCCATAATGATGCTATAAAAAACTCCAAAGTAAAAGTCGCTCACTGAACACAGACTACTTTGATATTGTAGCAGATGTGCTGCAAGGAGATGCATTAGCCCCCATACCTGTTTATTATCTGCCTAGACTATATGCTTAGAACATCTGTAGATTTAATGAAAGAAAACGGTTTCAAGCTGGCAAAGGAAAGAAGCAGAAGATACCCCACACAAACTATTACGGACGCGGATTACATGGATGACATAGCACTTATAGCAAATACACCCACCCAAGTCGATTCCCTGCTATATAGCCTGGAATGAGCAGCTGCTGGCATAGGACTCCATGTCAACGTAGACAAGACAGAATACATGTGCTTTAATCAAAGAGGCAACATCTCCATTCTAAAGAGTGGTCCTTTGAAACTAGTAGACGAGTTCACCTACCTTGGAAGTAGCATCTCATCAACCGAGAAAGACCTCAACATGTGACTAACAAAGGCATGGACAGGTATCGATAGGCTATCAGTCATATGGAAGTCAGACTAAATCGATAAAATAAAACGCAGATTTTTTCCTAGTTGCAGTTGTGCCAATACTGCTATATGGTTGCACCACGTGGATGCTAACTAAATATGTAATATTACATAGGTACCATAATTAAACTATTAAAATTTCAAGCTATTAAAAAAAATAATGAAATGAATACCAATTTTTAACATAAAGTTTGTTTTTTTTTAAATGAAGACAAAATTTTTAATAATAATGGAATTTCTTTGGACAATTGAACCTAGAACATGCCAGTAGTATCTTACCACCAGATTTTGTTGTTTTTCTGTCACATCGTGGGAATGCCATATCAAGATGCAGCTTTTTCATTTAATCTTTTGTTGTATTCTAAACTTTCTATCAATGAAGTGTTAATTCAATGAGGTTTAATTTGAATTAACTTACAAGATGACATGTTCTAAAACTGAACTGTCATATGACTGTTTTAATGTTGAGAATATACTTATCCCATCATGAGTAACATTCAGGTTATCTTAAAGTACCATAATTATACTTTTTAGATTTCATAGTATATTATCATCATCATCATCATATCGCGCTGGTAGCACGGATATCCCTGACCCTCTCTCGCCACTTCTCCCTATCGTTCATCGCCCTAGGTAGGTCTTCAGGACAACATCCCGTATCCTCACATAGCTGCTGAATGTATGTTCGTGCTGGTCGTCCTGCTTTTGCACGGCCATGTGTGGGGGTCCATAAGAGTACATCTCTTATGAGTTCGTCCCTGCTTCTCCAGCAGTGTCCTGCATGTCTGGCTCGTCTAACTTGAATAGTTTTCGTGATAGGGGGCAGGTGTCCGTACAGTTGGTGTCTTGTGGGGTGTTGCCGCCAGGACTTGTTTAAGATTGCACGTAGCATTCTTGTGTAATTGCCGTCAGCTTCTCCAGCCGTTTTGTTAGCGTCCATGTAGTGCAGCCATATAGCAGTATTGATGTGACCGCTGCCTGGAAGAAACTGCGTTTCATTTTATCGGTTGGGTCTGATTTCCAAATAATCGATAACCTATTGATAGCTGTCCATGCTTTCGCTAACCTGGTTTCAATGTCATTTTCGGTTGATTCGACGCTGCTTCCTAGGTAAGTGAATTTGTCTACTAGTTTAAGAGGAGTTCCTTCTAGAGTGGAGATGTCCCCCATTTGATTATAGCACATATATTCCGTTTTGTGTGCATTAACATTGAGGCCTATGTTTGCTGCTGCTCGTTCCAAACTATGCAGTAGTGTTTCGGCTTGGTCAGGTGTATTTGCCAGTATCGCTATGTCATCGGCGTAGTCGGCATCGGTAATTGTTGTTGCGGGGTACTTTCTGTTTCTTTTCTTCGTCAGTTCGAAGCCATTCTCTTTGATTTTGTCAATCGATGTTCTAAGTACGTAGTCTAGACAAATGATAAAGAGGTACGGAGCCAGCGTGTCCCCTTGTAGTACTCCTGCTACAATGTCGAAGTATTCTGTGTCTCCATCTGGTGATCGTACTTTTACTTTAGTGTTTCTATAGAGAATCGTTATTACCGCTACGGTTTCTTTAGGTATGCCGTACGCTAGTAGGATTTGTTCCATCTTTCCTCTGTGAATGGAATCGAAGGCCTTGGTAAAGTCAACAAAAATTAATGTCGCTTGTAGGTTTTTTGCCTGTACACCTTCAAGGATTCTACGGATGGTTAATATTTGTGAGGTCGTGGATCTATTTCTTCGGAAGCAATTTTGGTTTTTCCTAAGTATGTTGTCGATTTTGGGTTCTATGTGGTTTCGTAGTAGGGCATTGTAGATTTTGGCTGCTATGGATGTAAGTGTTATGCCTCGGTAGTTTTTGGCTAATCCGAGGTCCCCCTTTTTAGGGAAGGGGAGTATGCATCCTTTCATCCATCTATCTATCGGTTTTTGATTGTATACTGCGTTGCAGTGTCGGAGCAGTATGTCATCGAATTGTCTGGTCTTCTATACTTCCAGGAGAATTTCGTCCAGCCCTGCAGCTTTCCTATTTTTAATTTTTCTGAGAACTGAGTCGAGTTCTTCTTGTGTGAACAGTCCTAGTTTAATGTCTAATTGTTTGCTAATTATTCTGGTGATTGGTTCATGTTTTATTATCGGTGGGTTTCCTTGTAAGTTTTCGAAGTGCTGTTTCCACAGTTTTATTCTTTCTTGTTGGTTTGCTGCTTTCAGTTTTGCTTTGGCCGTGTTCTTTCTTCTACTCACTTCGTTTATTGTTTGCCAGGCTATCCTAGATTGTCTATCTTCCACCGAGTCTCTAATCTTATCTATCTGATTTTGAATGTATTCTGTCTGTTCCTTTATATATACGCCTGCTAATTGATATTGTGCTGTTTTTAGTTTTAGGGCATTTGTGTTTGTTGGGTTTTTTCGATAGTTTTTTGAGGCTGTTTTCACTAGTGTACGTTTTTCTCTCACCGCTAAAGTTTCCCAAGGGACTCTATATTTAGTTTTGAGTTTTGTTGGAATGCATTTCGCTGCTGCCTTGAGGTGTGCATTGCTGAAATTTTCATATTCGTCGTTTGGTGTACTTTTTTCCGTCTTTTCTTGTAGTGTTTCGAATCTGTTTCTTAATTTTAATACGTATTTATCTCTTATATCTCTGTTGTTCAATAGGGCACAGTCATAGTGTTTGGTGATCGCTGTTCGTTTGGCGTTTTTTTCGTAGGCTTAACCGTATTTTCGCCGTGAATAAATATTAAGTTTTAATATCATAATAATTAGTAAAACAAATTTATATTTGCAATAAAGGTTATAAATAATAATTTAACCTTTTCTGAGTGTTTTTGATGTTAAAATTGTTTTGACCATTTCATTCTGGTGAAATGTCCATATGGAAATACATATCCTTTGTTTGGGAGAGTAAAACAAAATAGCAAACAAAATTAAAAAAATGTTTTTAAATGTTTCTCAATCCTAAATCATTAGGAACTGTTTAACATCTTCATAAGAGATCTGGTTGGTTGCCAAACTTTTTAGACCATTGATCCCTTCATATAATCCTTGATCCCTCATTACACCCCCTCCCCAGGTGTATACTATAAATATGTAGATGTACAGTTTCCATATGTATTAGTGAGGGGAAAACTGTATTAAACTCTGAAAAAGTTGATGTGTATCCCTTCTTGTCTATAAATATCCCTCTTGAAATAAAGGGACAAATGGATCAGTGTTATGAAAATCATTACCCCCACCCCTTACACATACTATGTTCAAAATGCTTTGTTTGTTAAGTAAATAAAGCACATGGCTAAACTTAGGTTCTGCCATATACAAACTTTAAAAAGCTAGTAAAATAGGCTCAAAAGATGCACAAAGCTTGGGATATTTTGCTGCAGTTTTCAATATCTAGCAACTAGATTAAATGATCTAATGATTTTCTTTTTTCTTGCTATAAAGGGATTTATTAATCCTAAGTAGAACCATATATATTTGTGTATCATACAACATTCTGAAACCTAAATTTTAGCCTAATATTTGGTGATAAACTTTGTGTGTAAATAGATAGCCTAGGCTAGCCCTAGGCCTACTGGTATGCCTGCTGTTTCTAGCTGCAAAAATCAAATAGTCCTGGATAGTATCAGATGATATTTGAGTATATACAGTACCCCCCCCCCCGGTCGACCCCTGTGCTTTTATTCACTCTGCTAAAAGTTTTTTCATCCCCAGGGGTCTATGTAGACTACTTTGAGAAGTCCTATCTAAGGTAGAGTGCACAGATATTACAGTCTAGGCTAAAGTGTTGATTCATAATTGATATCCATCATTGCTTATGGGAACCATGCTTGTTTATATATAGTCGGTTCATTAGATTATCTCCCTCTAATTCAAATATTCACGATTAAAGATTCCTACAAATTGCTAGTAGTTTTCTTGAAATAATTTTACGTTACTTGAACATTCAGAATTGATTAATAAACTAAAAGTTTTTTTTTAATTCAAGGGAGATAATTAGTTACTTCAAGACGTTTTTAAAGTTAAAAGGAGATTTGTAGCATATTTCATTATTTCCTCTAACATTTGAAATTGATCATTTATTTCGGTTTTTTTCTATTAGAGAAAAATTTTCAGTGCTGTCTTTGAATTAAAAAAGAAAATAATTAATAATTATTTAATACCTGATGAGAGACGAACTATAAATGCACCAGTCTACGATGCTATTGATTCTTCTATTTATGAAGGGGTGAAGGATTCTACTTAGCATTTTATTGTTATTTTCATGATATAAAAACTTTGATAAAAAGAATGACATAAATGCAGACACCACAAAATTATCATCCAGTTACACATTGGACACGAAATTATTTTATTCTCTAAGAGCATTTTAAGAACCTTGCTATGATTTACCCTAAAAATGTAGTGAGAATTTTACAAATATATTGATATTCATTTTTTCATTATGAGTTTTCAGTATAATTTAACAAATAAAAATAAAATGCTACCAACAAAAATATTTTACTTTTTCAATTTAAAATTTCTTTCTCTGCAGGATCAAAATGGTTTAGGATGAGAAGCATGACTCTCTCTTTCACACACACTCACCTGCTGCATTTTTTTTTTTTTTTTTTTTTTTTTAATGATTTTTTTTCTCTGGATTTATACAATATATGTTTATTAAAAAAATCATTAAAGATTAAATGATTGTCAAATTCATAATTAAGATCATTGTACTTTAACTTGAGTATGTTCCATTAGTTCACAAACATCGTTGATTTACTAATGGGATTAATAAAATAGTCATTTGTTAAATATATGAAGTTGGTTGTGTGTGTGTGTTAGTGCCCAAATTACTATAAACGTATTTATGGCCATTAAATGTTTAAAAGACTCTTTATTTCTATAAACAAAATGCCTCAAATATCAAAGTGAACGTTGTGATTCTTGCTTAGTGTGGTGATAACTAATTTACATATTCAACTTTAAGAATTAAGTTTGGACAAATATAGTCCAGGTTAAAAATGTGATAAAGGTAACCTGAAAGTCAACTCTTTTTAGACCTTATTTTTTCAATGAAGGCCAAAGCATTGCCTATTTGCTAAATCATTTTTTTAGTCCCCAATGAAACCTGGATTGGAAAAATAAGGTCTAAAAAAGTTTGACTTCAGGTTACCCTTACTGCACTTTTAACTTGTACTAATAACTGTTGAGCCTTTATTTATCTTTTCAATTTTCATAAATTTGGGATTGGTCAAAGTTAATGATTGAAAATAATAAAAAAGGAAAATCGAAAAAAATATTCATAGATGGTGACTCATAATGGATTTATTTAATTAATTTGTTCTAAGCAACTTCTGCAAATGATTTCTCAGTTAACCTTTTTTAAATCATCTGCTCCTTCATGGAATACTTGATCCTTTGTTGACTCCAAGTAGGATAAGTAGATGGATTTGCAGTTTATATATGAGAAGAAACTACATACCCTGTAAGACTGTTGTTCTCTGTCTCCTCTCCCCATGAATATCGCCCTTGAAACACATAAGAAGGAAAAATTGTTTTGTGCTGTAAAAATTGAGAAATGTACAAAATATTGAACAAAATTTTGTAATTCAACATATTTAATTCTATTGTTGTATGTAGTAATACAGTGTGATAAATGAATATATCATGAAATATAGGGAAATAAGCAGAGTAGAGAAACTATTTGCTGACATTTGGTATAGGTAATTAGTCTATTTTTATTTCTTAATATTAGCTTTTGACCTCTACCATGTTTGACCTCTACCATGTTTATCAAACCCTTATAATTCCTGAGTATTTATCAACCTTTGGAGTCGATATAAACCACTTTGAAAATCCCTGATCTGAGTGTTCAAATACCAAGGGTAGATAATATTTTTTAAATATTTCAATGTAAATCAAAGTAAAAAATAAAGTAGTTTTAAAATAGGTTTGATCTTATCAAATTGAATTTGTAAATTATATAAGTGATTTTTGAATTTCATGTGGATTTTAAAAAAAAAAATTTTTTAAAACAATTTTATGAAAAGATAATTATGCTTCTTTGATGTTTTGAAATTTGTTTATTATTTTGATAAATTCATTATGTCTGTAATTTCTCTTTTCAGCCTGATTTGCCACGAGTGAAAACAGAAATTGAAGCCATGAAGGCTTTTAATCACAAACATGTTTGCAAACTATACCAAGTAATTGAGAATGAAGAACGAGTATTTTTAGTACTTGAGGTAAACACAATTTTACAGTTCATGCCTGTATGTGATTTTAAAAAATTAAAAAGATTAAATTTAAAAAAAAAAAAAAATACTGATTTGAAATTATTTCAAAATAAATTAGATCATTTGATCTAAGTACTTGGAATGTTACCATTATACAACTTGATATATTGTCATTGAGATAAAATGCTGGAAGTTTTAATTTTCATACTTCAGAAGTTAAAGATAATGTCTTTCACTGATGCAAACTTAAAGAAAACAGTAAAATTATGATTCAGTATTAATTATTTACCTAAACTGTATCCTTAGTATAGCACTAAACAGCATTTAGTAGTGAGGCTTTAGTTTTAGTGTTCTGGGGGTGGGCAAAGTAAAATCCCCTCTTTCTTGTCATTACTCCTATGTCCATTCTGACTTGGAGTGATAGAAGTACCTGTTAGGGTCCCACCTATTGATCAAATCATCATCATCATGTCGTGCTGGTAGCATGGATATCCCTGACCCTCTCTCGCCACTTCTCCCTATCGTTCATCGCCCTAGGCAGGTCTTCAGGACAACATCCTGTATCCTCACATAACTGCTGAATGTATGTTCGTGCTGGTTGTCCTGCTTTTGCACGGCCATGTGTGGGGGTCCATAAGAGTACATCACTTTAAGTTCGTCCCTGCTTCTCCAACTGTGTCCTGTATGTCTGGTTTGTCTAATTTGAATAGTTTTCGTGATAGGAGGCAGGTGTCCGTACAGTTGGTGTCTTGTGGGGTGTTGCCGCCAGGACTTGTTAAAGATTGCTTGCAGCATTCTTGTGTAATTGCTGTCTAGCTTCTTCTCCAGCCGTTTTGTTAGAGTCCATGTAGTGCAGCCATATAGCAGTATCGATGTGACCGCTGCCTGGAAGAAACTGCGTTTCATTTTATCGGTTAGGTCTGATTTCCATATAATTGATAGCCCATTGACAGCTTTCCATGCTTTCGTCAACCTCGTGTCGATGTCATTTTCGGTTGATTCGACGCTGCTTCCTAGGTAAGTGAATTTGTCTACTAGTTTAAGAGGGGTTCCGTCTAAAGTGGAGATGTCCCCCATTTGATTATAGCACATATATTCCGTTTTGTGTGCACTGACATAGAGGCCTATGCCTGCGGCTGCTTGTTCCAAACTATGCAGTAGTGTTTCAGCTTGGTCGGGTGTATTTGCCAGTATCGCTATGTCATCGGCGTAGTCGACGTCGGTAATTGTTGTTGCGGGGTACCTTCTGCTTCTTTTCTTTGTCAGCTTGAAGCTGTTTTCTCTGATTTTGTCAATCAATGTTCTAAGTACGTAGTCTAGACAAATGATAAAGAGGTACGGAGCCAGCGTGTCCCCTTGTAGTACTCCTGCTACAATGTCGAAGTATTCTGTGTCTCCATCTGGTGATCGTTCTTTTACTTTGGTGTTTCTATAGAGAATTGTTATTGCTGCTACGGTTTCTTTAGGTATGCCGTACGCTAGTAGAATTTGTTCCATCTTTCCTCTGTGAATGGAATCGAAGGCCTTGGTAAAGTCGACAAATATTAATGTCGCTTGTAGGTTTTTTGCCCGTACACCTTCAAGGATTCTACGGATGGTTAATATTTGTGAGGTCGTGGATCTATTTCTTCGGAAGCAATTTTGGTTTTTCCTAAGTATTTTGTCGATTTTGGGTTCTATGCGGTTTCGTAGTAGGGCATTGTAGATTTTGGCTGCTATGGATGTAAGTGTTATGCCTCGGTAGTTTTTGGCTAATCCGAGGTCCCCCTTTTTAGGGAAGGGGAGTATGCATCCTTTCATCCATCTATCTATCGAATTTTGATTGTATACTGCGTTGCAGTGTTGGAGCAGTATGTCGTCGAATTGTCTGATCTTCCATACTTCTGGGGGTATCTTGTCCAGGCCTGCAGCTTTCCTATTTTTAATTTTTCTGAGAACCGAGTCGAGTTCTTCTTGTGTGAACGGTCCTAGTTTAATGTCTAATTGTTTGCTAATTATTCTGGTGATTAGTTCATGTGTTATTTTCGGTGGGTTACCTAGTAGGTTTTCGAAGTGCTGTTTCCACAGTTTTATTCTTTCTTGTTGGTTTGCAGCTTTCAGTTTTGCTTTGGCTGTGTTCTTTCTTCTACTCACTTCGTTTATTGTTTGCCAGGCTATCCTAGATTGTCTATCTTCCACCGAGTCTCTAATCTTATCTATCTGATTTTGAATGTATTCTGTCTGTTCCTTTATATATATGCCTGCTAATTGATATTGTGCCGTTTTTAGTTTTAAGGCGTTTGTTGTTTTTTTTCGATAGTTTTTGGAGGCTGTTTTCACTAGTGCGCGTTTTTCTCTCACCGCTAAAGTTTCCCATGGGACTCTATATTTAGTTTTGAGTTTTGTTGGAATACATTTCGCTGCTGCCTTGAGGTGTGCATTGACGAAATTTTCCTATTCGTCGTTAGGTGTACTTTTTTCCATCTTCTCTTGTAGTGTTTCGAATCTGTTTCTTAATCCTAATACGTGTTTATCTCTTATATCTCTCTTGTTCAAAAGGGCCTAGTCATAGTGTTTGGTGATCGCTGTTCGTTTGGCGTTTTTTTGGCGGCTTAGCTGTATTTTCGCTGTGACTATTTGGTGATCGGAGGACACACCCTCGAAAGAGGAGTATGCCTCGCAATTCATTGCACTATTTTTCCATTTCTTGTTTATGAGGACGTAGTCTATCTGTGCTTTACTATTGTTCGCATACGTGTATGTCCATAGTTTGCCCTCCCTTTTTTGGTAGTTTGTATTGAGGCATGCTAATCTATTTTCTATCATGAAATCTGTTAGATGTTGCCCATTCCTATTTGACGTGTTGTGGAGGCTGTATTTGTTGTTTCCTTTTTTCCCGATTTGGGCATTCATGTCTCCACCAATGACTAACATGTTGTGTTTCAGGATGCTACGCACTAATGAGGATAACTCATCGTAGAAGGTGACTAGTTCAGTTTCTTCACTAACATTGGTAGGGCTGTAGCAGGAGATGATTGTTGCTCTGGGGTTGCCGTTAAAAGTAACTGCCATCATCCTAGGTTGTATTTTCTCAACGCTATTTAGCGTTTTTAATGCTCTACGTCCTATAAGCAATCCTACCCCTCCTATTGCGGCGTTGACAGAGTTTTTCCATGCTGATAGAGTGATGAGCGACTATCCATTGCCAGTTTCGTGATATTTGATATCTTCGGTGTGCATGTATCTGTGTTCTTGTATGCATATTATGTCTATCTTATGTTCTATGGCCGATGCGATTAGCTCTGGTAGTTGTCCTATTCTATTTAAGGTTCTTACGTTAAATGTCGCTATTTGTAGTGTTTGTTTGCATTTTAGTAGTTTTTGTCGTTTGAGCTCTGTAGCCGATTTTTCGAACACTGAAGCCAGGGCTCCAACCTCAGCAGGATGAGCCCCTTTTTTACCCACGCGAAGAGCGATGCGGTTTGTGTATGTGGTTTGAGTGTGGGTCATAGTTATCTTTCGATGGCTGTTTTATTCTCTTCTATAGAAGCCACTCTTATAGAGGAGCAGCAGTAGTTCCCCGATCGAACTAACAATCCTGAGCGTAAAGTCGTCAAACTCGCGTCCAGGACCTGTTTAGGTATTGAGTTTGGTCGTCAATGGGTTTATTCAAATACCTTTACGTACATCATGCTGCTTTCCATGTGTACGTAAAAAAAAAAAGTTGAGGGGGTAATTTTAATTTAAGTTTTCTTAAGTGTTGACTTAGTTAAACTCCAGCATTAAGGTACTTTCGTCAGACTTTCACTGGTACTGAATTTTTTTTTTTTTTTTTTTTCTTCAGTATTGGGACATTTTCCTAGGCTTTTTAGTTTTTCTTCTATACTACTGTTGGGAGCCGAGGAGGCTTTAGGAATTATAGAGCTTTTACAAATGACAATTTTTTTTTTTTTTTGTGTGGTAGCATTGGGAGTTTTAGGCTTTTACTTTTTCTTCTAAACTACTGTTGGGGCTTTAAGAATTTTACACTTTTAGAAAAGATTCAAAAACGTTTTGCTGTGTTCGCTGACATTTGGACAGTCATATATTCAATTTGGGTTTATAGTAAGCGTGTCTTTACATTCAAAACGCACGGTTTAAGCATTATTTTACAAAGAAAATACAGCATAACATTTTGTAAAATTTTCAGCATTTTAAATTAGACCTGATGAGTATTAAGTTGGAATACTTGAAACCATTTAGCTATATGAAAAGTATTTGTATTGATTTTTGTAATTAAATTAGCCAAGTGTGAACATGCCATAAAATAAATGAACAGAATCTGTAACTATGCCATAAAAAGATTTTGGTATCTTATAAATACAATGCATTTGCAAAATTACTGTGTGTGTATAAATTGAGTATTAAAAAAAAAAATAATCATTGATTTAAGGCATGAATTAGTTATGGAGTTTAAAATTATATAAATTTCTATTTCTGCTTCATTGGAACATTTTTTTTTTTTTTTTTTTTGTTCAACATTGAATAATTGAGGACTGTTATTGATCAAGTTTAACATAACAAATTTTTATTTTCAGTTATGTCATTGGAAGAGTTCATTATATTGAGATAGACCATTAAGGAGAGAAAAAAAGTAAAGTTTTATATACAATATAGTACTTGTCATAAATATTTAGCACACAGACAATTTGTTAGTTTTGAGAATGAAAAACTGAAACTTAATTAAAGAAGAAACATTTTTTTATTGCAATTAGCATTACAAAGGGTACATTTAATTATTGATAGTCAAGAGATGTGCTTAGTTAGTTTAGTTGGTTGGGTTTTATGGCATATCAACTTTTGTAAGTTATTTAACGCCAAATCCATTTTTATGTAAATAATCAGTTCTATTTAAAACAGTTCAGTTTAGCATGAGTACACAGTTTAATTGTCAAAAACATTTCTATTTCCAACTATTCGAGCAGTTATATATAACAATTCAGTTTAGTGTAAGTACAGTTTCAATGTCAAAAGGTTTTACCCTTCTGCAGAGGTGCAGTCAGTGTATTCTACAGCCCCAGCCGACTGGGCAATACAAAGTTAAATGTCAAAGTTTTATTTCAGATAATTCAGTTTTGCATAAGTACACAGTTTAAACGTCAAAACAGTTATATTTTGAGCAATTCGGTTTAGCATTAGTACGCAGTTTAAATGTCAAAACATTCTATTTTAAACAATTCAGTTTAGCATAAATATGCAGTTTAAATGCAAAAATCAGTATAGTGAAAGAAGCACAGTTTAGTTTTATTTAACTCATAGATAGGACCCATATCAGGTGCTACCACTCCAGGCCAGGGTGGACCTGGGAGTGATGGCAATAAAGAGGTACTCCGCATTCCCCAAAGCTCCAGCATTGCTGGAACCTCACCATCAGATTTAGTGTCATATCCAGGACACTCGTTGGGGAAGTCTTACCCCTCTGCAGAGAAGCTGTCGGTGTGTTCTACAGCCCCAGCTGACTGAACAAGATGTGCTTAGAGTAATGGTCATTTCTGAAGGAAATAAATTTGACAATTTGAGTTCAAATCCAACACAAGGCTTTTTTCATATCACTTTGCACTCTTTTGGAAAAACATGAATCCATCTATTCTCTTCCCAACTATGGGTAAATAATAGGGAGGCTGGGTGCTTTAGCCTTAGTTAGGAAACCAGTCTAGGATAAGGAAAACTCTGAATTCAAACCAGTTGTATTCCACTTAAAAAAAAAAAGTCACCTCGTTTCACATCCTGCCCATGGCAGAGTTGTTGGGTAGACACTTACATTTAATCATGTTTTGTGGTTCTGAATACTAATAAGGAAAAAATTTTAAAATGAAGAAAATATTCATTTTCAGTGCAGTAGATTTTGTATAAAAATGGTTTAAATTTAGTAGGTGATGAAAAAAAAGATTAGAACTAAATATTTTTACTTTTACTTTTTAAAATTTTGTTTCAGTTGAATTTATTACTTTTCATAGTTTTTGAAAGATGACGTTAACCTTCTTGCCAGCAGATATTGGTTTGATCCTTATTGAGTTGTTGAATTATTTTCAAAAAGTTTGGATAGGTATTTTCTAACAAGTCCAAACAAACAAAGCATGATAATTTGGGGGATCCTGGTGGTGTAATGGTTAAATCACTGGACTACAGAATCGTAGAAAATGAGTTCAAACTCCAGTCGGGCTATTACGTTCACTTTTGGACAAATACTCTTGGGAAAGATATGAACTCTCTTATCCTCCCAGCTATGAGTTAAAGTACGACTGCCCTTCTAGAAGGATGGCTTTGGCATTAAATAACCCAAGAAGGTTGATACGCCATTAAACAAAGAAACCAAACCAAACCATGATAATTTGATCAGCAATTGTGTGTTATAGAACAATAGTAGGAAAATAAAACACTCGCCTTTTTATTATATTTGGCAAAACAACCGTTATAATATCCTACACCACAGTGTGGACTCCTAGTGATGTTTCTATACATTAATATTGAATTGGTCAATAAGCAGCCAACAAGAAAATATCTTACATTGACAAAAATTGTTGCTCTGCCTGTATACTGTTGGCAACAAAAATGTAACTCAGCCTGCAAAAAGGTTAACATGAATAATTTAATAAGACAACTAGGAATAAGGTGATGCATTTAATTTAATCTTTAATTTCTGTTAATTATCTTTCATTCCACTTGCAAGATTATTAGTGTTATTTGTTTACCCCCAGCATATTTTTTCAGGACATGCCATATGTAATGGAGTTAAAGATTGTCTTCAGACATGTACACAAAATAAATTCTGCTCTGTCTGTGAGATTTAGAATATGCTGACTGTATTCCCTACAGAGGTCACCAAGGTATGACAGTAAGCTGTATCTGATGGTGAGGCTCTAGTTCTGGAGATCTGGACAGTGTAGAGTACCCTTTCATTTTAATTACTCTCAGGTCTGACCTTGGAGTGATAGTTCCTGTTAGGATCTCATCTAAGGGTCAAATAGATCAGTTTGAAATTGTGCAAAAAAAACCTTCAAGAAAACAATAAACCCTCTTAAGAAATAACTACATACAAAATGTAAATAAGAATGTATTATGAATGCAATTTTCTAATTTCTAAGCATAAAATAACCCTATATGGTTTGATTTGAATTAAATTAAGTCAATGAGAATTATTTAAAAAAAAATAACATGTAATATATGTTTGAAAATGGGCTGAAATGTCAAAACAACAAAGATGAGGATATTAGATAATTCATGGATTAATAACAATACTTTAATCTTAGAACTTCAAAAAATATTTTTCCTTGATATTTAGTGGAAACAGAAATTATACTTATTTATATGACCCATGAAGATACTGATGTGCCTGAAAATATTTATTCTTTTTCATTACTGCTGTTCTATTTTGAGACCCCATTTTTCTTTATTCTTTTTCCTAATGGCTTCCATATCAGGGAGGATTCTGGATTATGTTTCATTTCCATATCAATCTTGGAAATCTTTCCATTTGACATTTTAAAAATTATTCCTACCTACACCACTTCTCCCAATGTTAGTAGATGTGTTTCCAATGTTATCTCTTTGGTATCAGTTTCTATTTTGTTTATTTGTGTATGCGTATATATATATATATATATATATATATATATATATATATATACACACATGCACATACAATGGTATGTCCTGAAAAATATGCTGGAGTAAGCATTATGAATTTAGATAATTTTTATCAATTTAACAGATTATACCATTGAATTATAACAACTTCTGTTTGCATTAGTAAATCATAATTCAAGAACTATGATAAGAAAGGAATTCAACTGAAACAAAATTAAAAAAACCCCAAAAAACTGTATTGACCCACTTTCTCTTTTACTAAATTAGTTGGAGCTTAATGCTCTGTGTACTTGCTTACTATAGTCTTTATCCAAATTTATTCCATATTTCATTAGGAAGTATCATATCATTTTATAATGGAAAAAGATCACTGCTAATTGAATTTTGCTCATTAGAGGTGAATGTCTGCTTACAAGTTTCATGAATTTATTACAATAGGTATAAATTCACTGAGTCTCCTTAAAGTTTTGTATAATATAACTAAAATAAATTATAAATTAAGCTTAATAAATGATACTTAAAAATTTGTGCAGAATAATTTTTAATTAAGTAAACAATGCATTCTTTATGTATCTTGAATATAAAAGTTCTGTGTGTGTAATTCTTATCAAGGTTTCACTATCTTGATAATTTTTTTATCGTTACTACTTGGATAGGTAAGTTATTTATGGAAGAATGGTTTGCTTATTCTCATTCTTGAACAACTATGACATGTCAGTGATGAGATATCTGACAATGAGACAGTGCTGGAAAGAAGTGAATTTAAAATTTTACCAGAGGTATTAATGTGAAGTGAACACAACCAGCTGTAGCCAAAGATTGAAATTAGATTACTGATTCCATTTTTTTTTTTTTTTTTTTTTTTTTTTTTTTTTTTTTTTGGTACCATTAATGCTATCTTTCTTCTTGTACACTTGCAATCAGGGTGTTTCATAAAGGTTACCACCATAAAAACAAGAGGATAGAATTTACACACACAAACTTTGTTATAATGTTCTATGAAAACGGTGTACTCAAAGACAACAAATTAGCAGTTAGAATGATTGCATCAGGTGCTTGCTTCATTTGAGAATCCATTCCTTTGTGTTGTTAGCTACAGAAATTTCCAAAGATTAGTCTGTTTTCTGTGTAAATCTTACAAATGCATAAGAAATGTATTTAATGTGAAATTACCCTTTTCTAAACTTCCTAAAATGTTGACTGTCCTGTCAGTGAGTCTTAGATTGCACTGACTGCATACTCTACAGAAGAGTAAGACCCCTTCCCCCTCTAATAAAATGGGAGTCTTGCATATGACACAAAACTGTACCTGGTGGCAAGGCTCCAGTTCAAGAGTATAGAGTATGAAGTACTCCTTAGTTGCCATTACTGATTCGGTGTGGTATTACCTGTTAGGGTCCCATCTATGGGTCAAATAGATCTTCTTGGAAATTATTAGTATTAAATCTGAATACTTAATACCATATAATTGTGTGCAAACAAATGATTATTATTGAATAGGAATTATTTCTTGAAAAGATTAAATAATCCAACACATAAAACCAACCAACAAGTTAACTGTGTTTGGCTGATAAATTTTGAGACTGGGATTGTACTGGATTGAAAGAGCTGACTATCTTTATTGATTTCTAAAGCTCTTTAACTTATTCACCAAGAAAGTCTTTTAAAAGCTATCTTTGCAGATTGTGAATAAGACTGTTTCATCCATTTTGGAACCCAGTGTGTAATATTATATACATACTGTGAAAAAACTCCTCTAAAAGCATCAGGTGGAGAATCTGAGATTAAGCATGGTTTTAACCCCTTTGTGTCTGGTCATAGACCCTAACAGATTTTCTCTCTCTCTCTTGTACTACTGTTTGCAGTCTGCTCATCAAACAGTATATCTGAATAATGAAATGAAAATTTCCTATAAAAATATTGGATATATTACTGTTACATTAATACATTCCAATAAATAATTGTTAATGGAGAGTTCTTCTTGTTTCTGAGTTGCCAACACCTAGGCAACTTTGTTCCAACGAATCACCCCGACTGTCAGAAGAAGTTCCGGATGGATTGTGTCATTTCCTATCTGTGTATCTTTCAAACACAGTGTGGGCACAGAGAGGATTGATAAACAAACTATCTGGAATCACATTTGGCGCTGTTACCAGGATAAAACCAATCATTATCATATTTGGTACAAGTTTTGTTGCGCACAACAGTATTACATTTGGTGCTAGTATTGGCATTGGTAGTCATAAACACGATACTGTTACAGTGGTGCCATGCCAAGATGTTACATTTAGTACCATACCCAAATGATAGCGTTACCAATGGTTACCGACCCCAGAACATAGTAACACATTTGGTGCTAGACCAAAGTGATAGTATTATAATTAGTGCCTGACCAAACTATAGTGTTATATTGGTGCCTTAAGACCCAGGATTCAACCCTGAAAACCCATGACAAAACATAGCCACATTAACTGTTAACTGGACTAAATGATAATATTATATTTGGTGACTGCCCCCAGAAAAATGTTTTCAGTGACTGGTACATTCATAGTGTTATATTTGGTGCCTCAGATGCAAGATTCGGCCCTGAAAATCCATGGCATAGCCAGAAACAGGACTTGACCCTGAAAACCTATGACCAAGTGATAGTCACATTTAGTGCCATGCAATATATTTGGTAATGGTGCTGTGCCCAAAACTATGGTATTATTTTTTGGTTCCATGCTCAAAGCAATAGTATTATACTATAATGAAGCATTAATTGATTGACATTAGATTTCTATCAACTGACAAGAGGACATGTCAATACACTGAATGTGAACAAAAATAAAATTTCCATGAATTTCACAAGCAAAATCAGTAAACACAACCTCAATAATGAATTCATAATTTAGTGATGTTTAGTTCCACTGAGATAATGCATTTGGAGTGTCAAGGTAATGTTCTATGTGGTTCAGTTTCAAATGATTGATAATCCAAGCCAATAAACAAAGGAACCCTGAGTACTAAGGAAAAGTTTCTGATTTAGGATCCCTTCAGTTGATTTACAATCTCGGTATGAGATTTACAATGTTATCAACACAGGCAACCAATTTTATTGAGATGGTTCTTCATTGTTGTCTTATGTAAGGGTGTTATTCTACCCCTTGCATCATGGGTCTAAATTCCCTTTCGTTATGCAGTTGTAGGGATTGTATCGTTTTTCTCAGCATCATCCAAATTTTTTCCGGAAGTGTTTAGTAAATATATTAACCCAATTGGTTGGAGCTAAAGAATACTCTGACACCATCTCTACAGAAAAAAACAAGTGTCCTGAATATGATACTAAACCTTCTGATGGTGAGGCTCCAGTCCTGTAACTTTGGGGAATGTGGATTACTTCTTCTTTGCCATTACTCCCAGGTCTACTCTGACCCAGAGTGTTAGTACCTGTTAGGGTCTTATCTTTAGGTCAAATAGAACAGTTTAATCAGTACTATTCTGTGTGCAAGCAAATGGTTAATAGTATATTGAATTGTATTGAACTATGAGTATTTGATAGCAATGCTTGAAACTTTAACTGTGGCAAATAGAACTGTTTGTGTTAGATAACAATACTTGAATAACTGTGCAAATAGAACTATTAGTGTTAGCAATACATGAAATCATTTAACTGTGTGCAAACAAATGATCTCTGGCTCATTCAAAAATATTATCTACAAACTATTCACAAATCATATATATCAATGTGTGTATGTATAAACAGGATTTGGCATTAAGTAACCTACAAGGATTGATTGCCATAAAGCCCAACCAACCAATTTAAATAAAAAAGTCAACAAAGTCTTCATCAGATGATGATTCTGGGGTCAGATCACTAACCTAGAACACCCCTGTTTTATATCACAAAATTTTGTTGGTTTTCAATCACATCATGGTAAAGTCAGATCAAATGCAGCCTTTATATAATCCTTTGTTGTATTTCCAACTTTCCAGTGATGAACTGTTCAATGTTTTAAGTTTTGAATTAACTAACTAGAGGACATATTAATACACTGAATGAGAAATGGAATTTTCATGTAAAGTATACAAGATCTCAATGAATCATTAATTTAATAAGGTTAATTTGAATTATGTGATGATAGCACTAGATTCTTTAGAAGGTCAGTGTTCTGCATAAAGTTCAAAGGACTATTTTTTAAGATGATAACTCATACTGACAGAAAAATCCTGTATACTGTGGGGATATATGTAAACATTAATTTGATGAATTGTTTTCTATGAAGTTGTATGCATATTGTCAATGGAGGTTTTGTTTCATGAATTTTATTTTGTTATCTCTTATAATTACAGCTGGCATTTCACCTAATGTGTTCAACATATCTTGTATCAGTCATGCTAATATGTACATAATGTTATGATTTTTTTCCCATAAGAATTCCTTGTTGGTTTAGTTTTTGTGTTCTCTTCAAGAAAAGAGAGTGGAGGAAACTTACTTTGATAAAAGCTGGAATTATTCTCTCTAATAGGTGAAGGAAACAAGAAATAGTAGGTAACAATGTATACAAATAAATAAATAAATCAAAGAAAAGATGGAAAATATTTTATTGGTTTGAGAAAATAGGGAATGAATGTAAAAAAAAATGTAAGGATGACAAATTAAACTTAAAAAAAAATACACCCCAAAAAACAAGGTTTACCTACTAGAAAGTGAATTGCTGCTCATAAATTTTGTTGGCTGATATTTTGTTATGAGTGGGGTAGATATGAGTTATTTTTCTTTCTTTTTGAAGACTATAGTAGCTTTTGTTTTATTTTATGTTTTTGCTTTATTATCTGATTAGGAGTATGAGAGAGAAAGGGATGCTTACTGACATAATTTGGCATGTCATAAGGGGCCCCTAACTACATACTATATGTCATCTGACACTAAGTAGACTTTTATTGACCATGTTCACACCTGCTAAAAAGAAGTCCTGACAGAACCCATTTATTTGATAGTAGCTTATGCAGTGTGTCAAACCGGGGTTTGGCTGTGACAATAACTTCCTCAATAATTTTAGGAAGGAAGGGTAGTTGTAATTTAGTTAGGAGGGTGATATGAAAATAGCTGAGTCAATGGAGGAATTTAAATCTTTTTTTTAATAGATATATTAGTGCAGTAATAAAGATTGGAATATAGGTTGCAAAAATTCAAATGACATCTTTCAACAAGGAAGGATGGGAAAAATAAAATTCTTCATGAAAGAAAAGGATTAGCTCAGCTTTATAATATTGTAATAGTTGTTGACAGAAAAAAAAGTTTTGTTTACTTGGTACTGATGAAGCTTGCTGTCAAAGCAATGTTTTCTTACAAATAAAAGAGCTAAAAATTAGAATATAATAACCATTAACAAATGACAGTGATTCTCTCTATTTTTTTTTTTTTTCAATGTTTTAGTTACCATTGCTATTGTTGTACAATATAAAAATACGAGCTGTGAAAAAATTCAGGGTTTAGGGTTGGCTGAAAAGTTCATATGATGATGTCCTATTAACGACTTTTGACCAATGGGATCCAAGCACTGCAACACCAATGGAAGAAGTGTGTGGACTGCAAAGAGGACTATTTTGAAAATTAAACCTCATTGGGTTACATTTCATGAGAGTATCTTGGTCAGTTTATGAACATTTCAACCACCCCTTGTATATGAACTTCTATGAGTTTTGTTTTCTTTGGTTTTGGAAGTAAACTAAATAATATTTGAGATAGATTAATCCAGCTATTTTAAAATGGGTCATATAGATTTGTTTGAGATAATGTTTAAATGATTTTGAACTACATTTGCTCATAAAGTATTAATATTGCTACTAAGCATGACATATTTATGTGTTTAAAATGATTATGAGAGGAGTCCCTGTGGCATAATGGCTAAATTGCTGGACTACCCCATTGGAGTAAATGAGTTCAAACTACAGTTGCACTAGTACATTCACTTTCAGATTATTACTCTTGGAAAATGTATTCAAATCTCTTATCCCCCAGCTATGGGTTAAACAGTATCACTGCAGTTCTTCTACAAAGATAGCTTTAGCATTAACCTGTCAAGGTTGATATATTCCACTAAACAAAGAAACCAAACCACAAATGATTATCAGGAATAATTGAGACCATATAATTGTTTGCAAAAAAAAAAAGACTTTAGCATTAAATAATTCAACAAGGGTTGACATGCCATAAAAAACAACCAACACTTTTTAGATGCCTTGCCAGTTTTATTATTTAATAATTTCTGTTATATCTATCTTTGGTCTGCTCTCTGATTCATGTTGATCTTTTTTTTATTTCTTTCAGTATTTCCTAATATTGTCCTTTTTATTGATCTTTGTGTGATTCTGATATACTTCTCTAGTGATTTAGTTCATTTTTATATTTCATAACCATGTTGTAGCTGGCATTATACATCAATTGTATACTTTACACTTGGTAAGGTGCCCATGATCATATTTCTGTTTTTAATAAATACTTCTTATATATATATATATATATATATATAGATACTTAAATATACATGTATATGAAAAAATTACTTCTCTTTATTGTATTTAAGCCTTGTTTGCAGGGACTTAGAATATGATGACTCTATACCCTGCAGAGAGGTAAGACTTTCCCTTCCAAAAAAGGGTGTCCTGGGTACGACACTAAACTGCATTTGGGAAGTGTAGATTACCCTTTTATTGCTCTTACTCCCAAATCCACTCTGACATAGTGGTAGTACCTGTTAGGATCCCATCTATGGATCAAATAGATCTGCTTAAAATTATTTGTATTGGATAGGAATACTTGATGCCATATAGCTGTAAATTATTTGTATTAAGAATAATTACTTGAAGCTATAAATGTTTACTAAAAATTATTATTAGTGAATAAAAACCATATAACTGTGTACAAACAAATGACTTATTAAATAGAAATGATGCCAAAAGTACCAAATTTGGTTGGGACATATCAGCTTTGGTATCTTTGCTCTGAGTAGTTAACTTGTGTATCTAAGTTTAAAAAAAAATCTATCATTTTCCACTTGGTAAATTTAACTAATTAATGTTTTAAGCTTTCAAATTATTTTTTCTTTTCAGTATTGTCCTGAAGGGGAGCTTTTTGATTATGTGGTTGCTAAAGATAAACTAACAGAGAAAGAAGCAAAATATTTCTTCCACCAAATTGTCTCAGCTGTAGCTTATATTCATTTCAAAGGATACGCTCACAGGGATTTGAAACCAGTAAGTTACATTTGATAAGTATCCACCAATTATTTTTTTTCTTTTTTTTGTACATCACTCGCCCACTATCTTAGATTTTTTTCTTTCTATCATATCTCTTTTTCAGCCTTTTCACAAAGCTGTACTTGAGAAGAAATTGGTATAGTAAAATTTTAATGTGGCAAATTTTGAAAGTTCAGTTAAAGAAAAAAGGTTTCAAATTTTTTATTCATAATCTTTTTGTGCATATTATTGACAGGAATTCTTCTTAGCTGTTGTTGTGTCAGTACTACTGTATGGTTGCACCACTTGGACTCTATTCAAACATTTGAAGGAAAAGCTAAATAAAAACTACACAAGGATGCTATGAATAAACCCTGAAAAATAGTTGCTGTATGGCTACTTAACTCTCTTCTAATAAACCATCCAAGTAAGACTAGCAAGAGTGAGTTCTACTTTGAAGCTCTATTAAAACTGTATATTTCTTCTTGGTCGATTTTACTATCTGTGACCTGGAGATGCTATGCCAGCATAAACCATGAATTGTTTGACCCTTTTGGACTTTGCTATTAATATTGTTGCTGCTGTGCTCATCTGTATATCCTGGAGAAGACTGTTTGCATTTGCTAATACCTTTGGGAAAGACATGAATCTTTTTTTCTTCCCCCAGTTATAGGTGTTAGGGTAGATTGGGTTCCTTTGCCTTGGTAAGATAGACTAGATGGAAAAACTCAGAATTCAAAAGGTTAGCAATTTCACCCCTTAAAATTTACTTGCTACAGAAATCACAGTGTGTTTATGGCCCTATATCTCTTGTAGGGTGCAGTTTGGAGATCAAGGAGTGAGAGAACTGAGCAAGTTCATATTTAATAAAATTATAAAATGGATAGTTTTTCATTTGAACTTAACTGCATTCCTTTGTAGCATTATCATCAAGTGAGGCTGTTTGTTGGCTGGGGAGGGAAATACTAAAACACAACTTGACTTTTAGTGTTGACAGTTTGATTTTTACTCCATATATTCTCTAAACAAGTGAATCAGGAAAAAATGGATACCATTTTTCTCAGATCTTTGTTTCCACCCACTGAAAGAGAAACCGTGAATTACACTACTTGGATTCCCCTCTCCCAGAGAGTACTAGATCAAGTGTATTATATTACAGAAAAGAGTTGAACTCTGTCAACTTTTTCTTTAGGCTGCTGGCTGTTTTTGATAACCTGGTACTTTTTTTCTTGTAATGCTGTACATTATTTTATACTATTTTCTGTTTCTGTTCTAAGAACAGTATTTCTGACATTTCTATTTTGTTTTGTTAGATATTTTCTTTGATCTATTTGGTTGTTTAGTGGCCAAATTAAGTAATTTCTCTTCATTGCTTCTGTCAGGGCAATGGGGTTACTTAGAGGTGATGTAGGTTTTAAGCCATCATAAATAAAACTTGAGTCTAGTGTGTATTTTTTCATCTTTTTATTGTTCATCTCCTAATTTGTGTCTAATTAAAGACAAATATAATTTTGTAATTAAAAATTACCTTTTTTTATTTTTTTATCTAAAAAAAAAAAATTCCTGTAACCTAATACAATCTAACTGATTTATATGTATATATTTTTGTTTCACAGGAGAACATTTTACTTGATGAGAATCACAATGTAAAAATTATTGATTTTGGTTTGTGTGCAAAGCCAAAGGTAAGAATGACAATTATTTGTTCTAATCATTTTCCAATAATTGAATCTTTCATTGTTCTAAATATCAACTCTTGAGAGTTTTTCTTTTGTTTTCAACTTAGATTAAGTGTATTATATAAACTATACATAGAGGAGACTTTCAGAAATCTGAAAAAGAGAATATATGAACATAAAAAAGATTTTAAATCCAGAAATACATCCAATTATATAGTTTCACATGACATTTCAACCGGCCATGCATTTGACTTTCAGAACTCAGCTGTAATTGCATTCATACTCGATAGGGATAAACGTAGAATAGTTGAGGCTTGCTATGCTCTTTAATACAATTTTCCTAAGACAAGGATTTTATAAAATATCACCTTTTTTTTTTTTTTTTTATTATAGCAAAAATGATGCTAAAACACTTAAAGATCCATTAAAAATACTAGAATGTTTTTCCGAATTTTTGAAATTGTAAACTGTCTAAAATATCTCTCAAAACAGTGAAGCGATGTTGCCTTTTTTAGAAAATGGGATTCCGTTCCATGATGTAATCAATTTTGAATATATTTTTTTTTGCATTAGTCATTTTAAAAAATTCAAATCATTTGCCCTGAAGATGACTTTTTGGCTTATAAATAAACATATTGTCTATTATTTTATTTTTATACTTAAAATAATTTTAAATCAAAAAACTTTTATGCTAGCAAAATATGTCAGTCGAAACATATGTCGGCAAAGAAATATATACACACCAAATATATTCTTTCTTCCATTTATCTTTCAGCATATTTATGATTCATTTCATTTTTTTCTCTTGTTTACTTATATAAAATCTCTACCTACATGCATGTATATATACAGTGATATAAGGAAGAATTTCCTATTCCTACCCAAAAAAGATACATATTTAATATTGAAAAATGTAAAGATATCAAGGATAAATTATGGTTGTTGGCAGCATTTCTTTTAACAGTGCTCAATATTGAAAATAGAGCCATTTGTATTGTTAAAATGCAAGCATATTGATTACAACTGTCAGTTTCATTTGTTCACTATCATCAGGCATTAATGAAAACTTAAAATGTTTCCTTGAATTCAATATATATATATATATATATATATATATATATATATATATATACACACACACACACACACACACACACACACACACACACACACACACAGAAACAAATTTTAAAGACAAATAAGATGGATTACAACTAAGTTTCATTCCTAAGCAACCATCAAGTACAATACACACACAGAAATATTTCCTCTCTTGACCCTGTGTGTGTGTGTGTGTGTGTGTGTGTAATATATATATATATATATATAAGAACAAATAGTTCTTACAGTGTTTCCTATAACAGTGCACAATATCCACAATAGAGCTATTTGTATATTAAATTATTAAAATGACAACAACTGTCACATTTTCAGTGTTTTATAATTAATCTTTAAGTATCTGTTACTTTTCCCCACCAAATACTGCATAGTGTGTGTGTATGATATATAGTGTAACACTATCAAAACCACTTTGCCAACTATAGTTTAATGTGAACTTATTCTCCACAAGTTGGAAGAGAAGGTGGTGGATAGAAAGCATAGAATATGAAAAAGGACCTGATTTACCTTATAAAATATCAGAAAAGTTATAATACAGCCACTAATGTTTAGTTTTGGATGATCACACTAGTCATGTTTATTAATTAAGGTTTGATTCTTGACTTTAAATAGACAATTAAAATTTTGATCTTTTACGTGGTTACCTTTCTTGATAAAACTCGTTATATTAGAAAAAAAACCAAAACAATACAATCGTCTAATTACTTTACGACTGCAAATGCTGTTTTCCTTCATTATATAAGAAAATAGTTTCCCATTCAGAGGAATCGTTAGTGATATTTTTTTCTAATTCAACTACAAGGAAATGCATAAAATAAGTACATGGGACATTACTCACTGAAAAAGTTTAGGAGTTATTTCCCTTGAAAGGAAACTTTTTTTTTCTTTTAAAACCTTAATATTCACTATCTTGAAATTTATTTTGGTTTAAAGCGTCAGCAGTTTAATTAAAATTACGTTTTCAAATTTTATGTATACGTAAATGATGATATGGGGTAAAAATTTCTATGTGAGTGCATTGACTTGTATCATAGCGACATGTCATTATATTCCAGGGGGGAATGGATCATCATTTATATACACCTTGTGGCAGTGCTGCCTATGCTGCTCCAGAATTGGTTTCTGGCAAGGAATATCTTGGGGATATGGTAAGTAATTTATTCTTTGAATATATTTATAATTTATGAGAATTGAGTAATTGCTAACTCTTTGAAGCTTTTTTACCAACCATCACCCTCCCCCAATCAATAATATGTTCAAATTTTCCTTTGGTGTATCATCTTTGTTTAAAGTGATCTTTTCTTCTCAATTAAAAGAACTTTACATTAAGTATATGATTGTTATTAGTAGTGGTATCTGATGTCTTTGCCTGAACTTGAAATATCAGGCTTGTTGTTCCAAAGAATTAAATTTATACCTGTTGGTTATAATTTTTATTCATTGTACCAGCTTGAGAAGTTAGAAAATCTGAAATGAGTACAGGATTATAGAAATATTTATTAAGAAGTGAGAGTGCTTCTCAACTAATGAATTGGCTGAGTGAAGCTAAGCTCAAGTCATCTTATTCCTAACTAGCCTCATGCTACCTAGCTATGAACTAAGCATGCACTATTTGGCTTATGAACTAGGCTTGTGTTGAAGAATATAAACTGGCAAAAAGGAATACAACAATATTTTAATGTTCATAAGTTGTATGGATATTAAAAAAAAATTATTTTTGTCTTTTTGAAATAGGAAGTTTGAAATATTCTGTCTTTAATTGATGTTTTTTGAAGCAGTTTAATAGTACATTTGTATAATAGTAATTGTTATATCTAGTGCATGAAATTTTATGCAAATATAACAATTATTATGGAACAGTAGTATTTTTCCTGGGTGGGTTTTTTATTGTCTAGTAAATACTTGTAGACATATAAACAATATTTATAATAAAAGATAAATAGAGATGGTGCTGAGGCAAAGTTAAACTCTGCTAATGTTTTATATACTTAGATTTGTAAAATGCTCTTCATTTTGACAAACTTACTTTTGATTGCCAAAGATATTTAAGTTTCAAACTTGTTATAAAAGGTTTAACTTTTGCTATATATTGACATTTTGTTAATAATTTTTTATCTGTATTTCATAAAAAGAAAAAAAAAACAAAATCTGCATTTATTTTGTCAGTACCATGAATAAAATTGTATGGAAATTCTCATAGAAATTGTTCCCCCCACAAGTCGTTAAATCATACTCACTCTTTAAGATGTCCATGTACACAACTTAATTGTTCCAGATCAAACAATTTAAGGCTTTAAAAATTTTCTAGAATATATAAGAAGTGTTCAGAATGTATCAAGAATCAAGATGTATTTACCAAGACAGAAATGATTTGTTGAGATGAATTTGCAGTTTAGGAAACTAGAAAAAGTTGTAGGGAGTTGAAGGTCTGATTTTGGGAGGATGCTTATATAATCTTGCTTCACCAAAAATATTCAATTCAGACAGTATTGAGACTGGCTTCATAATCTTTTTTTCCAATTGGAGCTAAATTTGACTGGACATTGTCACTTTATTATATAAATTACTCAACTGTGTACATGTCTTCATTTAGATTTTTAATTTAAAAAATTTACAGCTTCAGTCTTGTTGATTCCACCTTATATTAATATTAGTCAAGAGTTTTGCAATATTTGCATTTTGAATATAAATTGATGCTCTGTGTCTAGTTGAATCAAGTGGCAGTAATTCATTAGAAGATTGTTCTTGACAGTTGAACCATTGATGCCAACCTGTACTATGAACAGCTGGAGTGGATGTATACTATTGTGTAACAAAAACACCCAGCACTGGTTATCAGAAAGCAAGCTCTTCAGCAGCAAAACAACACAAGATGTCCATTCCACTCAAATGACTTGGAACTTGTGGGAATTGAACTGATGACATACTCAACATATTATCCAGACCAAACTCTATCAAATTATTACTTGTTCTGATCCATGGTTCATTTTCCTGCATTCGCAATGCTTCAACAACTTAGAGGTGATGGAAGCTTCAATAAAGGAGTTCTTTGCCTTGAAAGATAAGAACTGGTACCAGCATGGGATCAAAAACTGGCAGAAAGGTGGTTTCAGATGGTGCAACACTATAGCCCTTACTTTGAATGCTAAGTTGCTTTTATTGTAGATTGAAGATTAAAGCAAATAAATTATCAAAATATTGCAGAACTTTTGACTCATCTCTGTATTATATTTTAAATGTTAATAATTCTTTAAAATTTATTTTTTGCAGGCTGATGTATGGAGTATGGGTGTACTTCTTTATGCTCTTTTGTGTGGTTATCTCCCATTTGACGATGACAGTATTACAGTTTTGTGCAAAAAAATCAATGTAAGTATACAACTTATCTGTACTGAAGAAGTATCAAACATGAATAAGAAACTGAAAAAAAGTTTAAAACTTTGAAAGAATTTACTCATTTGGGAATCATTATAAGAGACAATTGTCTCTTTTTACCCTCCTGTATGCACTTAGTACCCCTCTGTTGCTAAGTGAATTCATTTCATCTCAATGGACATTTGGCCTATAAAAGGCTTGAAGATTCATTTTTTTTTTTTTTTTTCTTTTTAAATCTAAGTTAATACCTTTTCAAGTCTGGAAAATTGAAAATAAATATTTTGTCAATATATTTTTAAGGTATCTAAGCTCTCCAATCCAAAGCTGTTTCCACACACATACTTAGTATGAACCAGTCAGTTACCCATAGTAAATAAATGATTAAAATAAATAAGATATCCTTTTAAATATGAATAATTATCCTAAACTTGAATGAAAGCAAATCTACTTCCTTTATTTTTAATAATAATCATCTTACAATCTGTATAAGTGCTGCTAATTTGATTAAATAACAAGCCATTTAATGTCTTGACATTTATTCACATTCTCATCAGAACAAAATCTCTGTCTCTCTATATATTTTCCTTTTTGATCAAATGTTAATGAATTTCAAGTAAGTGCTTGTGGTATAATGCTTATTGTCATTGGAAGTGAACTTAACTGAATTCAAATTCTGAGCAAGGCTGTTGGCATTTCATATAGAGGTAATCCCACTGGGAAAAGTGAATGGTTACAAAATAAACTATATAAATAGTTGTACAGACTAGTCTAAGAGAAAGGAAATTCTGAATTCAAACCAGACCTGGAGAGGGATGGGCTCTGCCACGTTATTTTTATAAGTAACATCTATATGACCAAAACCAGGATGGGATGTCTTTTTTTCATTTTTTTTTTTAAATTACTTAGAAGTATATTTTTGGAGTTGCACTCTATTGAAAATTCTTATTTACTCTTCAAATTGTTATATATTTTTTTGAAATTGAATGCAACTACTACAAACGGGTAAATAAATAAATTAAAAAAGACCAGTCCATTGACCTAGCAGTTAGTGTTCACCAATGGCCTGGGAGACCAGTGTTCAATCCCTGGTTGAGTCATACCAAAGACTCAAAAAATGGTACTTGATGCCTCCTTACTTAACACTCAGCATTATAAGGTACAGATCAAAGGTAAAGTAGGGCAACCCAGGGAAAGGAGTAGTGCCCTTCCCTAGGTGTAGTAACTATTGAAAAGGAAACCTTCACGTCAGATTATCAACACCATTTCAACATTATCTACACAGATATTTTTTCTTCATTATCAATCAAGTTGTAGAATGATTTGAATTTTTTTGATTGCAGTTTAGTTTAATTTATTATTAAATTACTCGCCAACTTAAAGAAATTTTTCTCCTGTAAAAAAAAAAAAAAAAAAAAAAAAATCTATGGCTAAAGATGTTTGTTTTTTTATGAATGGAATCTCACACTTGCTTTTGTAGTGTAACCATTCATTTATTTTTTTTTTTTTTTTTGTGTCTGTTTCTAATTCTAGGCTGGTAAGTACTCCACACCGCCATGGTTGTCTCCAGAGAGTGTAGAGATCATAGACCAACTGCTGCAAGTCAACCCCATGCGAAGAATCTCTATGAGACATCTTTTGAACCATCCTTGGGTATGTCAAGATGGCCAACCAGTTGACTGGAAACCCTGCCACACTGTAAGCATTTGTACCACTTTGAAAATTCTTTTTAATCAGTCCCAAACTGTTTATATTCCATTCTAAATAACATTTAAAGAATTCTGTTTTTATAAAAGGGATATATTTCTTATGTTTAATGTGTTCTTACATAAATTTATTTGATCTGTAATCAGTAGAATAGGGATAAGTTTCTTGTAGGTTTTGTTTGCATCTTCTGAAAAAGAGAAGAAAGATATTGACAATTTCGAGAAAATTTAGAATGTTGGTGTAATTAATTATCTTTCTGTTTTAAGTTTTGGGTGAAATATTTAGTTATCATCATTTACAAAGCAGAAATTTTACAATGCTTGAAATCGTGCAGTTTTGACGTGTGTATTTACCCACTCTTCTGTTACGGGCCGGATGTGGCAGTCAATTTTTAAGTATAGTAAACCTAGTTTGAATTCTTGACTGGTTGTCTAACCAAGGCTAAAGAACTTAGTCTGCTCTACTATCTGGGAGAACAGATGGATTCATGCCTTTCTCTTGAGCATTAGTTTAAAGTGAAATGCCAACAGCCTTATCCAGGTTTTTTAGTCTTGATTTACTGATTCCATTTCTTACAGCAATAACCGCTATGCTAAATATACTTCTTTGTAAGTTTTGATGTAGCATCATAAATTATAATTTTGCAAAAAGTTCTTTGAGATAGTTGGTGGCAGACATGTTAGAAAACAAATAAAGAATCCTATAAACTATACTGATGTATATTTTATCCCTCCCAAAACATCTTTCAAATGACAATGCTTTTTCCTTTCTAAATTGTTTATTACAAATGGTTTTTATTTGTGTGTATCTGCTTTAAAAAATAGTAATTTATGAAGCTCTTTGCTTTGAAGTGGCGTAAGGCCAAATGAAAGGAGCACCCAATGAGACTCAAATTCACTTGTGTAGGTTTGCTAGTCTAGCTGGCTAACCATTACATTACTAGAAGTGCCCATCTGCTCTAAAAAAAGTAAGCTGTTTATTTTTTCACCCTGTTGGTGGGGCTTAGAATATACTGATTGAATCTTCTCCAGAAGGGTAAGACCCCCTCCCTCCCAAAAGAGGGTATCGTGGGTATGACATTAAACTGCATCTGGTGGTGAGACTCTGAGGAGTATTAGTATCTTTTAGGGTTTCATGTATTGGTCAAATAGATCTAAGAATTATTAGTTTTGCTTTGGTTTAATGGCATATCAACCTTTGTGGGTTAATTATTGCTAAAGCCAACCTTGTAGGAGGACAGAAGTAGTACTATTTAACCCATAGCAGGTAGTGGTGGGGGGTAGGAGTTCATACCTTTCTCCAAGAGTATTAGTCTGAAAGTGATTGTAATAGCATGACTGGAGTTTGAACTTGCTTACTATGATCTCACAGTTAAGCACTATGCCACAGGGACTCTGCAATTGATATTGAATAGAATATGTAAAACCATATAACTGTGTGCAAATAACTGATTATTATTAAATAGAATTATTGATATTAGAGGTAATACTTGAAACCATTTATCTGTATGCAAATTATTTCTATTAAGAATAGTAACTGGAAGCTACAATTATATATGAAATATTATAACTAGTTACTTGAAATTAGATAATAGTGTAAATTATCACTTGCACTGTCAATATACAGATTGCATCCTCTGCAGAGGAGTGAAATGTCTCCATCCTGGAAGAATGTTATCTCGGGTGTGACGCTAACCTGCATCTAGTTGTGAGGCTCCAGTTTTGTAGCTTTGGGAAGTATGGAGACACCCCTTTATTTTCATTACTCTGACTTCCACTCTGACCCAGAGTGGTAGTACCTGTTAGAGTCCCATTTATTGGACAAATGTGGTCCATTTGGGTTGTTAAAATGTAATGGTGTGTAAAATTGTTTTTGGATATACAACTCTGGTTTATGTCTTGTTATGAGCAAGGCCTCTAGTTTTGATGATTGAAATTCATTATTTGAATTTGTGAAGATGGTAAACATTGTGGGCGTCTATGAGGCTACACAATTTGGATTCTTTAATAGGTGACAAGCAGTGGCAGAAGATGAGTTCTGATTACTCGATGCTGCTGTATAGCTGGAAGTATTTGTACAGATACTTGAGGGCATATACTGGTTTATTTGTATATCTAATCTCTGAGTGGTGCAACGGATGTAGCAAACATCGCATTTGCATGAAAATTTGTAGATAAGAGTTGTTTTGGAAAACAGTTACATTGTCTTTGAGATTAGAAGGAAAGAGCATATGGGATTTAAGAATGACTTGCAACTTAACAGAACAATTAATGGATTTTTTAATTCGCTATGATAGCATAGCTGTATGTTGTTTACCCATAACCCATGATGTTTACTATCCTTGTGAATTCAAATAATGAACATTAATTGTCAATACTGAAATATAAACTGGAGTTTTGTATCCAAAAATAATTTTACGCACCATTACTTTTCAACAAATAAATTGAAAATTACTTACATTAGATAGGAATATTTGGTCTTAATATTTGTATGAAGAATAATTACTTGAAACTATAATTGTTTACTAAGTATTATTATTATTATTAATTGAAACCATTGTAAATTATTGGATTTAGAGTACACAATATTTTAGATAGGAATTCTTGAAACCATAAAACTGTAAACTAATGATTATTATTGTTATGATTAATAAATAGGAACAGTTACTTGAAAACCAACTTGCCTTTTTATAAAATGATTGGATAGATATACACAAAGACCTTTGTTCTTTGTGGGAATTTTTTTTCTTCATTTGTTTGATTTATTTAAAAAAGATTTTGAGAGTTCAGGTATCTGAATGCCAAAAGACAAAGGATTAAAACTCCTAAGAAATCTTTATACTAGTCATCATAAACAATTTTGATATTTTATTGGCTCAAATGAATTTTTTGAATCGGTTTAAAATTATTGTTCAATGAAAAAAGATTTTTTTTGTGATTAAAACTTGGAAAATAAATGATAAAATAATTGATGTTGTGTGAAGTGTCAGGGTAGTGGACCTGGTTGGTTTTGTGAGGGTAAATTTGTTGTTTGATAATGGTATAAATTTAAATATAAATACATTTATTTTTGAGGATTACCTAACTATAGTTCGTCTAGCAATGAGGCCACAATAGTGAAGAACTAAAGATCAAACTCAGTTTTAATGTCTAACCATGAAGACTTCGCTAATTATTACAGCTTGTTTCATTGAAAATAAGGTTTAGTTTTAGTATGATACAAAGACGCTGAAGTGTGTTGAGCAAGGATTGAAATCACTACGTGAACAAATAGCTCTGAAACATTATGGTTGTCTTACTAAAAACCCTAAATTTTTAGGGGAAATCACTCTTGCTTGCTATTAATTTCCAAGAAGAATAACTCTTGATCAGTGTTACTTCCCTTGAATACTTTTCGTATTATTGTAATTATATACGTTATTTGACTTCGCGTATTTCATTCCGGAATTTGCTTTTAAGGGTTTATATTTATCTAATTTAGAACTTTTCAATAAAAAATACTTTAAAATTGTCTTTTATTAATTTTCAGGAACTTGATGAAGACTGTGTAATTGAACTTGCTGTGTTTAATGGAATGACCAGAACCAGAATGATTAACATGATAAAAGAGGTAAAGTTCTTTTTTTTGCCTTGGAATAAGACATCTTAGACTCTTGTTCATTTTCTAATTTCTTGGTGAATATTTCAAACATTCATTGTTAGTAATCATTTTATATTACATTTAAGAATCTTTTATTGGAAACTATTGCAACCGGATACATTTCAGAACTGAATGTTTTAAATTACAGTATAGTAGTAAATATATACCATATAGCCTATTTAGTTTTGAACATGTTGAGTATTGAACACATTGAGCGTGATAGATAATGACAATTTTATCTGTGTGTGTATGTAATGTCATGGGAAATGGACTCACTGAGCTCGGTTCAAATCCTGGACAAAGCTGTATGCATTTCACTCCATGTTCAGGCCTGTGGGAAAGGCATGAATCCATGTTCTTATTTCTGGCTATGGGTAAATAGACTGGGTTCTCTAAGCTTTGGTAGGGCAGTCAATCTAGGAAAAGGAAAAACTCAGTTTAAAACCTGAGGAGAATTGTTCAGAGAATCTGTGATGCACCATTCTTTTATCACCTCATCTACAAAATGTGGCTGGCCCTACACCAACCATCAACATTAAAAAAAATCCCTGTATAAGCAGTATAGCAGTTCGTGTCTTTAACTGAACTGTTGGGTACTCATGTTGTTTGTGATGGAGAGCTACTACTATAAACCATTTTAGTTTATGAACTGTAAGTACCTGGTCTACAGACAGAGAAAGTTGTAATGAAAGTTTTCTTAAAGGTGATCTGTATAGACAATATTTTCTGCAAAGCATCTATTTTCTGTATTTCTTATTGTTATGCTTGGATTTCTTTCATGGCTTTGATAGTTTTAGATAAAAATAAAAATGTCATGAGTTATATATGGTGAATGTCCAAAAACTGAATTTTCCCTTTTGTTTCAATAATGTTATGATAAATGTAGAAATTATATGAGTAGAAAAGGACAATCCTTACTTTATTACCTTGAAACTTTATTTTTGTGCCCCGGATAACATTGATACAAATTTTGTTCTTAGATTGTATGTGTTATTTATTTATTGCTTTTGTTTTAAAAGTTTAGAAAATGGTTATCATTCCCTTCAAACATTTCTCTGAATACTGAATTTTAGAAATTAATCTATTTTCTATGTAAAAAACAGGCAATTTGTACTTTTTCATTTATATAAAGTCGGAATAAGAATTTGCATATATTTATACAAAACTAAAGAACAAAATGGAAATGATTAGTGTTTTGACATTTGCAACTAATGTAAATCACTTTTATGTATTAGCCCCTTTCCATTTACTTTATGAATAAGCAATTAGGAAATAACATTTTTAGCACAGGAACAATAGTAAAAATTTTGTTGCATAGTGTTATCATAATTTGGCATACTTCTGCAAAGACTCTTTTGGTTTTAGGAGATTTTTGGTTTTCAAATAAGACAGTGAATTTGTACATTAAAGATGTATATAAATTATTATTGTCTAAAATCTAATTGATATTATGTAGTTTCTTAATGTAGCTTAGCATAGGGCATCTTTTGATTCTATTTTTGTTTCCTCAAAAAATAAATGTCTGACTTGCTCACATTTTCTGTTAATGAGAAATGTGTAATGATTCCTCTAATAATTGTGAGACGAGATTGCATTAGTTCTAAGTGAAAAACAAACGGCTTCATCTAGGATTTGAACTTGTGTTGCCCATTCCATTTCCTAAATTAAGTCTGATGTTAATTAAGTGGAAAAAAAGTGAGAGTGCCTTATATTTGTCTCTACTGAAGTCCAAGAGAGGAAAATTGTGCTTTACCCTACCCTGTTATAATGGTACAAACATTTCATTTTGTTCAATAATTTTTAATCTATAACTACAAGATAACCTAGGAAAACACAAAGCCCCCTTTAAGAAAGAAAAACAACATTCTGATGTGTTCAGAATAAACATAAAATTTTCTTGACTGCTATGGCTAACATTTTGCTTTAAAAGAAAATATCAATTCTATTAAACCTTAAATCTCCCTCAGCAAAAGAGTTTTAAAGAGAGATAAAGCAGAAATCCAAACTTGGGATAAAACTGTTATGAACCCTGAACTTAAATTTTCCAAGGTTGTTGATGGGAGGAAAATGTTAATGGAAGAATATTGTACAAATGTTCTAGTAAAGAAGCTGTTGGAATGGAACGTCGTGTGTATGGTAATGGAATCATTCAGAAAGAACAGATACTGTTCACTAGAAATAGCAAAAAAAGTTCTTACTAGAAACTCTTCAGTTGGTGAAAATAATGAATGTAGCTCATTTTAACATCTTTTATAAAAGTAGTGATTGAAACTGGTGTGACATAAACTCTTCTCCTGGGTGCATATATTTAGGTTCAATTATACATATGCATATTTGTGTATAGGTGTAGCATTTATATATATATATATATATATATATATATATATATATATATATATATATATATGCGGGTGAAAATACATAGAGAAGGATTTAGCAATGGGGATGAATGGGTATTTTTTTTTTTTTTTTGTCTGTAATGAACATAAGTCTTTGATATTAGTATAGTCAAAGGTCAATAGAAAAGGATATCATTTTTAAGTTATTTCAGTTCTGTCAGGTTGGGTTGTCCTGCTGGGGCAGGCTGGGATTCCTCCCCTGTTCACATTGGTTGCAAACAGAACAGTTTGAATATGGAGTAGTAAGTAGAGTGTGTTCCCATGAATGGTAACAGTTTGTGAAAGAGTTAGCTGTTGGCTTTTGAATACACAGTGGGATAAAAAAAAAAACTACTCAGTTCCCAAGCCTGAGTTGTAGAGTGTCACATAATTTCTCCTACCAGGATGAATCAGAAGAGTGAATAAAAAAGTACATTCTGGAATTTATTTGCGTTTCTTTTGGATGTGGGATTGAAATTGTTTTACAGGCAAAACCAGGTGAACTCTGACCAATATGGGTTATATTCGAATGATGCTGAAGTGATGAGATGTGATCTTTTTGAGATGCAAAGAACATAAATATTGGGTTAATTTAGTGTTTTATTTTTTTAAAAATTTCCTTTTTCTGATTTTCTTTTATTTATTTATCTATTAAAATTCACATTCATTTTTCCTTCAATTTCTTTTCTTCCTTCTCCACATTTACCATTTCTTTTATTCTGTCATTCTTTGCCTTCATCAGTTCATCCCCATGTTTGTTTGTTTTTTCATTTTATTTTCCATCCTTTTCTTTTTAATCTATTTATATTTCCAGTTCTGAATCTTATTATCTAATGTACTTATTCAGGGCAATGCGTTTTCATTTCAATTCAGCCAGGATAATGAATTAGAAATTAGTGCTTGCAATATATTTTTTTTTAACCATGTCATTATTTTGCAACAAATTTTTGTGTGTGTTATATATACACACACACACACACACACACACACACACACACACACACACACACACACACACACACACACACACACACACACACACACACACACTCTCGCTGTAATTTTCAGATTTTGATGAATTATAATTTATAGCTATAAAATCTGCAATAGAAAATTAACAAACAAGGGTGACTACTCTATAATTAGGTTTTCTTAGTTCTCTCTCTTGCAAATAGATTCATTGTAGGTGAGAATAGGTATGAATCTCTTGCTTAGAATTTTAGGGCATTGAAGTCAAGATATTTTAAGATTACTTAAATACAGTGGTGTAATGGTTAATTAAGAGTTCAAATCTTAGACAAGGCTGTTTGCTTTTCACATGCACTAATACTCTTGGAAAAGGTATAAATCCAACTAGTCTTCTTCTAGCTATGGGTAAATAGTATGGCAGATTGGATTCTTTAATCTTGATATGACAACCGGTCTAGGTGAAAGAAAACTCTGCTTAACAATTGACCTTATGCCACATTTTGCTTGTGTGTGGTAGTTGGTAAATACACACACACACATTGTCATTTTAGGTAATTAGATGGTACTAAGAATTTTAGTATTGTATAGATGAGTGTAAGACTAATTAAAAATGATTAAATTGTTTTTGATATGACTTAGTTTTAATTTGGGGAGGAGAAAACATACTAAAAGCTAAATTCTGAATACTACTATTTCTCAGTTTTAGAAAAACTTCTTTTTTTTGCCAAATATATAAATTTTCTGTATATAAATGTGGTTTTTATGCTGAGAAGAATAGTGTAAGTCTCTTTTGCATCAAGTAAATGAAATTTCAATGCACAAGTTCAGATGCACCTTATTAATCTTATTTCCCCTTATATATATATATATATATATATATAAGTATCTATAAATATACTGACAGAAAATAAAATTGCCACACTTTGAATTTTTGTTTCAATTTATTTAAATATAATATAGATCAATATGTTGCACAGGTTCTGAAATAAGGTGTATCTATGGTATTCAAATAGCATCTGCATACTGAATCAGTTAAAATTTTTATGATACTCCGAGAAGGGTGCTGCAATTTTATTATTTGTCAGTGTATATTGTGCATTTTTATATGATTTATTCATTTGATATATATCTCAAATAAAAACAACCAAAAAACAAGATGAGTATTACTTTCTTTAATAAGATTTTTGGTTCATTTTAATTTTTGTAAACTTTTGTTTTAAGTTGAAAATAATTTACTGAGAGTGGCAGAGAATTTTTGAAATTTTGATCTGTCAGTTTTGATGTTTCATTTTTATAGCTGAAACGGCAGATATAATTCTGGGCAAATTTTCTTAGTTCTGGAAAATGTTCACATGGTAAGTAATAAAAACTGCAAATATTCACAAAGAATGAAGTAGATGTGAAGCTTTGTTTTGCAACCACAAAAAAGCTGCACACCCAGTTCCTCCTTCACTAGCACTATTTACAAAGCTGCATAATGATTCCTTGTAAGATCTTAATTAATTCAAACAGAAATACAGCATTTGCAGTCTGATTTAAATCTATTTTCTTTTTCTTTATGAAAAAATTAAATTCCTAAAATTTGAACAGCCTCTTGCATGATGATAGTTTCTGTTAGGGTCTCATCTATGAATCAAATAGATCTGTTTGAAAATGATTAGTATTAAATAGGAATACTTAAGACCATATTACTGTGTGCAGATTATATTTGATTATAATCATAACTATCAAATACAAAGTATTTGATAGTTATGATTATAATCAAATATTTATAAATCAATCCAATTTCAGCATTAAATAACCCATAAAGGATTGATATGCAGTTAATTAAACCTAAATCAAACTTCTGTTATTGAGTAATTGATTTAATCATTGTATTGGACATTTTGTACAATGCCACCCACTTAAAGTTACTTGCTCCAACCTGATAAGTATTCTTAGAAAGTTTGATTAAAATCAACCCAACCATCTTGGAGGAGATAACCAAGAAAATACACTCAAACGAGCACCAATTTGATTGTGTTTTCAGTGGCTGGGGCTGTAGAATACACTGACTACATCTCAGGACACTCATTGGAGGTAGAGGGGTAAAACCCCTCTATCTCCAATGAGTGTCCTGAATATAACTTTAAAATGAAGTTCCAGTCTTGGAGCTTTGTGGAATGTGGAGTATTTTTTTTATTACCATTACACTCTGGTCCATAGAACTGTTTGATAATATTAAATTGAATTATTAATATTAAATGGCTATACTTAAAACCATTTAACTGTGTGCAAATAAATGAGCTTTGGCTCATTTAAAAAATGTCACTTACAAACTATTCACTTAATCATATATGTAAACAGGATTTGGCATTAAATAACCATCAAGGATTGATATGCCGTTAAAGCAAATACCCTAACCTTATTGTATATTCATGATTCTTTAATCTAGATTTTTCACTTTGATTAGAATTGATCAAGTAGAATTCTGTAGTGCAGCAATTGGGGAATATCTTTTTGCTGTTATCTGAACACAATTCATGGATGCTATTACCCAGGAGCTTTGTCACTCTGTTGGTGGGGCTTGGAATATACTGACTGTATCTCTTGCAGAATGGTAGGACTTCCCAAGAGGATTGTCCTGGGTATGACACTAACTTACATCTGGTGGTAAGGCTCCAGTTTTGGAGCTCTGAGGTCTGTGTAATACCTCATCGTTGATTTTATTACCAAGTTTGACCCTGAGTGGTAGTATCTGTTTAGGTTCCAGCTATGGGTCAAATATATTGGTTTGAATATTATTAGTATTGGAATACGTGAAACCGTATTACTGTGTGCAAATAAATAATTATTATTAAATAGAAATAGTTACTTGGAACCCTATGATTAATTGTGTGTAAATTATTAGTATTGGATTGAAATACTTGAAACCATACGACTTTGTGCAAGTTACTTGTATTAGAAATACTTGATATCATATAACTGTGTGCAAACAAATGATTATAGACAAAAAAGTGCAAAGGGACATTGATTTACAAGTGAATTAAATTTTGCTTTTAAATAACTTAGAAGTTGATATGCTCTTAGATAAATCCTACCAAAATAGGAACTTTGTGGTGGTGGGAAGTACAAGAGAAAAACAAGATTTTGGAACATTAAAATTTTTTAAAAAAGTGAAATTGAAGTTGAAAAGAAAAACTTTATGGTAATTTAACCCTATTCTCCATTTGAGCCAGTATCAAGTGCTAATTTTTGGACAAAAATCATTTGAATGTACTCTGGCTCATTCTTGAATTCAGCTTTAGACAAGATCCTATTCCAAATGTAATCAGTTGTCTAAAACTATTGCAATCATTTACACTTTCACATGAGGCATTATCAATTTTTTAACTTTTAAAAGTTAACAAAAAAAATACCCCCCACCCTGATTTTTAAGATAGAAGAATTCTTTAGCCAAAAGCTTCAAACTTATGTTTTCATGTCAGTAGGTCATTCATACTTCCTCTCTTACAGATGCTAATCCTATTACGTAAAAGCTTTTGAAATAAACAACTGTGATCTGTGACGACGGCCTTCCTCAGTACAGAGCTGGAATTGTCTTGTCTGAGTGAAGTGCTTGCTGTGGGAGGCTGGGTTGCAGTATTTGGGGAGGGGGACTGAAATGAAGAAAATTGGAGAGTTATCTTTAAGCAATTAAAATCACTCATGTGGAATGAATATAAAAACAGAACAACTAACAGTTTAATCTTGGAGCACATGTTTATTTTATTGCGGACTAATCTGTCTTGGGTGATAAATATATTTTAGGATGGGAGCAGGATGGGGACAGGACCCTTTTTTTTTTATTTAGAGTTAATTTTATTTAAATAAAACTACTTTAAAATGAAAAGAAAACTTAAAAAAAAATTGCTTGATTTTTTTTTTTCTTGTATGGGTTGATAACCTAGTGAACTGTATGTATTTAAAAAATTTTTTTTTTTACTTATAGAGACCTACATTATATAAAAGCTGTGTGAACATTAAAGTGTTAGTTTTATTAATGAATTTTATTTATAAATAGTAAAATGGTCTATTAAAAATCTTGGTTTTAAAATTAGTTGGAAAGATTTAACTGTTTATGTTGTGACATCTGTTCTATGATATTTATTACATTTGTCAATTTGACCTTCCCTATCTGACTAAACTCAATTTATCACCAACAGAAAAAAGAAAATATTTAAAGGCTTCAAGATAGACTGAAGCTGCATAGATTTGGTGCTTTCACACTGTGATATAAAACTTACAAAGCTTTGGTGATATCATTCTCTCTGTTAGCAGGGCTTAGAATACACTGTATCCCCTGCAAAGAGGTAAAATCTCCTCCCACTCAAAAGAGGTGTCCTAGGTATGACACTAAACTGCATCTGATGGTGATGATCAAGTACTGGTGATCTGGGAAGTGTTCAGTACCCCTTCATTGCTATCATGTCCAATCTGTTAAGGTTACATCTATAGGTCAAATAGATCTGTTTAAAAATTTGTATTCAGTCCAGCTTCAGTTGGACCACTTTTGGGTGGAAGAAGGATCAATGACAAGCATTGCACTAGAACTTTAGCTCTTGTGAATCTATGACTAGCAAGTTCACCTGGTACATATGCCAGGAGACTTGGCAAAGGCGAGCATAGTTCACATTACACCTTGTGATTCTTTGTCTAGCAGTGCACAAGTCTCAGCTCATATGAAACCTCCCCAAACCCCACTATAACTTGACCTTGTGTCAAGTCCTGCTTAGTAGGAGGTAAGACAAATATCAGACCATGTGCCAAAAAAATCTCTTAAACAACTACACAAAAAATATAGATATAAATGTACAATGAATACAATTGCCTAACCTTGGTATAAGATAACTTTAGACAGGTTGACATGTCATTAAAATCAGTCAATCATTGGTGATATTGTGAGGTACTGCTGGGGTGCCTATATTATTGGTAACAATACTTTGGCATAAAAAAAATCATACATTAACCCAGACCCACACTCTGATGAAAGTTTTGTTGGTGGCATTGCTGTATTTTTTTTTTTTTTTTGCAGTTGTATGAATTTACTTGTATTTTATAAACTAAATGTAACAATTATGGGACAAGTATTATTACTATTATTATTAATCTTTTTTTGATTAGGATCAGAAAATATTTGAATAAGTAAAATTAGTTCTGGTCTTCTGGCCAGGATTTGGTGATCTGTTTGTATCTCAAATTATCAGAATTTTGTGTCTCATTTTCTAGCACATTCTAGTTTGTGCTCATACCATTTGTCAGTTGTATTTGCTAAGGTCTTTTATTTGAAAAAGTTTTAACAACTCAATGACTGCCGAATTCTTAGCATTTTGAAAATTTACCTGTAAAGATGTTGGCTGAGCAAAGTTCAAATCTTGAACAAGGCTGTTTACATTTCACTTTACAGGAATGCCCTTAGATTGCCAATCCAAGGGCATTCCTGTAAAGTGAAATGTACACAGTGTTGTCCAAATTTTGAAGTTGAAATGTGTTGTCAAAAATAAATAATTGTATTATAACTACACCAATCTTTTGTCCTTTTTCCACGTTATGTCTTAAAACTTTTATTCATTTATTTTTGCATGTTGTAGTTTACGTGCTTTATCTGTAATTTTCTGCAGCAGGCCACAAGATTCTAAAAATTTATTTTATGAATGATCAAATGTATTTACCCAACTTCTCCACTATGGATTGGCTGTGACCTAAGGTCAATTTTTAAATCAAGTACCACTGGTTTGAATTCAGTTTTCCTTATCCTAAACTGGTTGTTTAAAGAAGGCTAACCTGTTTATCTATTGCTGAGGAAAAACAGATTTCCCAAGTGCACTAGTGTGAAGTAAAATACAACTAGCTTTTTCATGAGGTTCAAATGTATTCTTTAAGGTATTCAAAAAGTACCAAATGAACTAATGTTTTATGGAGTAGCATCACTTTTTGCAGATCATCCCAGGGGTCTATTGCAATTCAAATTCTTGAATATTAAAATAAAAAAAGAATTTGATAAAAACTTGTGCAAAAAACATAATTTAACTATCCTTGGAGCAGGAAGGGGGCATATTCCCGCTCATTCCCACCTTAATTTTTTTGAATTAAAAAAATCTATTTACATGCAGGTTGGGGGAAAAGTTAAAAGACAGTTATTAGTTACCGTTATTATTGAATGCCCAATTACTTTTGCCCCACCATATAGTTTTTTTCTTTTTTTTAAATTAGTGCTGCCATCTTTGAATTGCTCTCAAAGAATTTTAGTTGTTTTTTTTCCCTCTAAGATTAATTGTTTAAACACAACTTGTAAAGCAATTTAAAAAGAAGTTCCAACATTATTTTACCATCTGTGATTTGTGTGGTTGAGTTCACTTTGTTTATTTTTCACACATTTATTGAATTTATTATGCAGATATTTAATGAGTTGAACTTTTTACAAAGAAGCCAGTCTCTCAGTTACTAAGTTTTTCTCTCTTTTCACCCCCCTCTCTTTCATTAGGTGCCAAAAGCAATTATGACCAGTTAATTTGATAAATGTAAAATTATGATTTAAACTTTGTAAAAAGAAGGGAAAAAAAACCAAACTTTTTATAAATGGATACAAGGCCAATAAAATAAACAAGGCTACTGTTTTTGTGCAGAATAGATTCAAATCTGATTTGTTTAGTTTCAACATAGATCAATATCTGGAAAATATGTGTGTGTTGATTAGTGTCAAATTGGGGTAATGGACCAAATTCTGGTCGGTAGATTCAAGACTCTCTAAGTTTTAGGTATCTATGTATGTATATACCAATTTTTCACCAAGTCAGGATTTGACACGAGGTTGTTTTATAATGGGTAGCCATACACAAATTGAGAATTGTGCATGGCCATTTATTGACATTCCTCTTTTGGGGTGTCTGAGGTACAATAAAATCAGCCCTGCTAAGCAGGTATGGCCTGGGAGGAAGGCTCCCTGGACTCAAACCAATATTATTTACTCACTTGCTTGGCATGAAACCAGGTAAATATGTAGCTGATGTATATGTAATTTTATGTCAGAACATATCACCTGTATAATGAAAAAATGTTTTCAGAATCCAAGCTCTTTAGTTCAAAATTACTATTTGCTAATCTATCAATAGTATTGCCAATAAATAAGTACATCACTTGAATTTTTTTTTGTTTGTTTTTTATAAATAGTTAATTTTCTTTTCCTGAATTAGAATATGTCTGTTACATATTTATGCAACTTTACTTTTGGTTACTGAGGTGTTGCAAAATTTATATATTTATCTAACTCTCCCTTTTCACCTTGCTGGAATGTTGTTTTAATATGAGGAACCCTATAGGAAGCAAACTTGCGGAGGGTGTCAAATAAAGCTTAGCGCTATCAGCATTTCTTTTATGGGATATATTGGGCACAGGGTAATAAACCCAGTTCTTACCCTTTTCGATGAGGTGCTGTTTGGGAGCTAAGCTATTTTTGCCACCACCCAACACATGAATGTGCTCTGTATGTATGTATGTATATAACACTTTTCCACATGACTGATAAATTTGTTTGCAAATGATTATTAAATAGGAATAGTTACTTGAAATACTATAATTGCTTTAAAAATGATTTTTTTTAAATAGCTCTATTAGGAGTGATATGTTTTAAAACAAACCTACCCCAAAATGAAGGAAATTAACATCAAATTATTTTGATTTCAAATAAAGGTGGAGGATCTTTTTTTTTTTTTCTTTTAAATGATACTTTGGAGACTTTTCAATTGCTGAAAGGGAGTTTATAATCCATTTTATGGCATTTGGACAATCAAGTACAATTCACTTACTTTGTAAGATGTTTTTATTATACATAAGCAAGTATGTAAAACATTAGGTAAGTAGCTAATTTAGAATGTTCAAATACTCAGGACCAGTTAAGTCCCTTTCACTTTTTAAGGATTTTACCATGGCAATTTGAGGAACCCAGCTGGTTTTCTATTTGGTATTTGTATCAGTTCTTTGTTTTTTCAGTATTAATTTTATTTTTTATTACAGAAAATTGCTTTAAAAATGATCTTAACACAAAAAGAAAAAAAATGTGTGGGTGGGTAATTAACACTGGAAGCAGGAGAAAGGCAAATGTGGATAAACCAGGTGTGGAACATTTTTCATTATTTGACTCCTATTTGTGTGTGTTCACAGAGAAGAGTGATAATGTCATGGAATTTGGCAAATATATTTGTTAAATTTCTTTTTGCCTTATCTCCAACGGGCCTGTTGACAGCTTGAAATATGCTGATTGCATCCCCTTTAGAGAAGTAAGACTCCTCATTACTCAAAATAAGTGTATCTTGGGTAGGACACTAAACTGCATTCAGTGGTGTGGCTCTGGTTCTAGAACTCTTGGAAGTGTGTTATCTTTTCATTGCCATTACTTTCAGGTCCATACTAGCCTGGGGTGGTCATACAAGTTAGGGTCTTGTCTTTGGGTCAAATAAATCAGTTTGAAATATGAGTAATGGATTGGATTTGTTGAAACCATATAACCATGTGAATTATTAGTATTAGATAGAAATACCTGAAATTATATAATTCTGCAAACAAATGATTATTATTAAATAGTAATGATTACTTGATATCATACAATTGCTTGGTAGTGGTGGGGGGAGACAGACTTTGGCATTTAATAACCTAACAAGTGATATGCTGCAAAATTAACCACCAAAGCCATTGTTTTTTGTTTTTTTTTTAAATCTATTCTTACTTCTTCACTTTAAAGTCATTTAATCTTTGTTTCTTAAGGAGGTGGCTTGAGAAGGAAAGAATAGTTGAGGACATTTGTTATTAGCCGCTCTATAACTTCTGCCACATCCTGTATTTTTACAATAAAAAAAGGTGAAAAAATTATTTTTTGACTGTTTTCTATCTAGAAACAGATGAAAATGAATATTTAAGATTTAGAAGTAATATATTATTTCCCCCCCTCAGATATTAGTAAAATAATATATCAAACAGAAGGATAAATCTGAATTTCTGGCAATTCCATCAACAACTCTGCTGTTCATCAGTATTAGTTCCTGGATAACATTGATGGCATGGAGAGAGGAGATATGCTGCAAGGGCTATTACTGGTCTTTCATATGACTATGCCTGAGCTTGCACTCAGATCCAGCCACAAATCCATGATCTCACAAGATTAATTAATGCTACCACCAAATTACTTTGTGTGTGTGTGTGTATATATATATATATATATAATGTATACACACACAAGTTTGGCAGAATGTTTCATTCTGTACAAGTTTCATCAGATAAGGATTGGTGGGGGAAATTAAATTTGAATAAAAATACTGTTGATAATTTCATCTGTCTTTGAAGTTGTCATGGCAATGTAATTAGGAATGTTTATCATTATGAAACTTTAAAAAGTAGGAAATGAAAAATGTTCAAAATTGTGCTATGATTTATTTAATCTATTAATTAAAGGATTTGAAATTATTACTGTTTGTGAAAGAAAATTATTAGTAAGAAATTATAATCAAATAGTGCATTAGAATTAGTAAAAGTTGTAGATAAGTTTGTTATTCTATTTGTTTTTATGATAAATTAAGTGGAATGTTGTTTTGCTGGACGGGTGATACATTATAAAAACTAGGTTCTTGTTTGATATAAAGAGATTACCGTGGATTCTATAAGTTTCAGTTTCAAATAATATTTATCAGTTCCTGATGAGTATAGAGTTTCATTTTCGGTTTTAGTAGTCAGTAGTTTGATTTATTTAAAATTTGGGATGAAGTTGCTAGCTCCATACCAAATCCCTTTTCCTTTTCCCAAGTTTAGGAATCCTGTTTTGTCAGAATTACTAAGCTAAAGGGCTTCAGTCACACCTGGTTTTGAACTCGGTTCTTTCTCCTTGACTGGTTGCCAATTAAGGCTTAAGAGACCAGTCTTCTTTGCTAGTTTTACTTATAGCTGAGTACTTAGCTAAGTTTCATATGATTTTATCCTAGTTTAGAGATGAAACTTTTGTTATGGTGCTGTAAAGAGGTGAGATTTAATTATTTTTTCTAGGTTTTATCCTGCTTTGTTTGCTAGTTTTTGAGCACATTTTGATTTATGAAATGTTTTTAAACAACTTGTTTATTTTCATCTGTTCACTCTCTCTCTCTCTCTCTTCATATATATAATGTATATCTGCACTGCTATTTCTCAGTCACCCTGTACAAAAAAATAGAACAATTACATGACTAGCATTGGGACTTGAATTCACTAAAGATCACTGTGAGCTATTCTTTATAGAACTGTTTTTTAAGTTTTTCAACCACACAGTGGAACATTTGTGTATACATGTATGTATAAAGTATTTGTGAGTAAATATTAACTAAGATAAAATTATGTACATTGAAAAAAGATACATTTTTTTTTTCTATTTAGTACACAAGTTGTCAGTTTTCTGACTTCCTCTTATCTTTTATTTTGTTTTTCTTTTCTTTTACTTGCTGTTTTTTCTTCCGTTCTATGTTCTAGCCCCACCTCATTCCTTTTAGTAGCAAGTTTACAGCACCTGTATATATGACAAACATATTACCCATAATTGTCTTTACCAGTCATTAAACATGATCTTTCAAAACCAGATGTGACAAGAGAAGCAGGAAAGCCTTTTTGTTAAGGCAGTTGAATACACACACACACATATATATATATATATATTGGACAGTTTATATGTGTGCTATGGATGCATGTGTATGGAGAAAAAATGTCAATGCTTTTGTTTTAAGGTAACGTATTTGCATATTTCCAGCTTGAAATCATGAAAATGACATTCTCTTAGTGTTTGGCATACTTGCCCCTCCCTGAAAAAAACCCCTCTGTCTGCCCAAGTTCTGATTGTGATATATTTCTGCAAATTCTTATACTCTCTTTTTGCCAGTTAAGCTTTGAAAATGTCTTGTGTCAGTTTCTTCATAAATTCTTATTTGACTCCCTCACCATATTTATTTTTTTGAAATAATGAAAAGGAAAAATATTTTCTCTATAATAGCACCTTGGAATTACCATCTTGAAAGTCCTTACAGACTGCTAAAATTTCATTATTTTTTCTTTTTGATATATCAATTGTATGTATGATGGGATCAAAATGTAATCAAAGTTGAAGCTTGAATTTTGTAAAAATAGAATTAAGACCTGCACAGTTGAGCAATTTATATTGTTATAAGATGAGTTTTAGACTTCATTTAGATGAGTTAGTGCCAATTTAAGAAAAAAAAAATTGCTGTTTGGGGCAAAACACAGAATTGTGCAAGTGCAGCACCCTCCTTACTCACCAGACCTAAAGTATTCAATTATATTGTTTCTTTGTTCAAAGAACTTTCTGTATATGTCCACTAGTCTAAGATATATTATAAATAGTAACTTTTTTTCTGGTTGTATATTTGATCTCTCTGTAAATATGGATGTCTCACTTTGGTGCAAAGTGCTCGCCTGTTACCGAAAAAGAAATGGTATTAAACATAGTATCCTCAAGAATGAGTCAGCAGGAAATAGTGGAACACATGAAGATTGGTCAGTCTTGTCTTAAAAGTTCTGAAAGAAGAAAAGGATGAAGCAACATTTGTACTTAAAAGTTACACTGAATGTCCATGCTTGAGCACTTTCAGATAGCTTAAAAACTGCTAAATATTTACAAAAAAGACAGATATCCTTTTGTCCATTTTGAAACAGATTGTGGTTTCTTAGAATCTGACATCAAGGAGTTCTTCATGTTTGTTAAAAAAAACCATCTTCAACTTGGCTAGGCTGTTACTGAAATTGAAGATGAACAAATAGAAATTATTAAACATAACCAAAAGTTCATTTTATATCATAATGGAGCTATATTGATGAAAAAAGTAAATAACACACATGGTGTTATAATTGGCAGCTTTTCTGGGCCCAAAATTTGTCAGCTTGTTTGCAAAATGACATATATTTTAGATAAGAACATTGTCCTAAAAGAATATGGTGGCTTTAAGTTGTCAATTAACTTATATTGATAGCCAAGGGACAAGAAGACGCAACAGGATCTGAAATATCAAATGGTTCTATAAGAAGTTGGTTGTTTTTTTTTTATGGCATATAAACTCTTTTTAGGTCACTTAATGCTGAATTAAATTTGAAACTTCAGTTTAGTGTAAATATGGAGTTTAAATGTCAAAAACAGTTCTATTTCAAACAATTCAGTTTAGCATAAGTAGACAGTTTAGTTGTATTTAAGCCATACATAGGAGCCTATCAGGTGCTACCACTCCAAGCCAGAGTGGACTTGGGAGCGATGGTAAAAAAGGGATACTTCGCATTCCCCAAAGCTCCAGCATTACTGGAACCTCACTATCAGATTGCTTAGTGTCATATCTAGGACACTTGTTAGGAGAGTCTTACCTACCTGCAGAGATGCAGTTGGTGTATTCTAAAGCCCCAACCGACTTGGCCATATAAGAACTTTGGTTTATGTCATGATGGTGTGATACTATGGGTCCTTGGCTTGGTAGTATAGAGTTGGGCATATGTATGGGCATATGTATGTGCATATGCATTTCACATTGGATATATGTGCAGGTGTAGGTACATGTATATGTGTGTAGATGTATCTATGTGGTATGTGTAAAAACAAAAAAAAAGAATAAAACAGAGGAGGAAGAAGTTCACCCACTCACCACCAGCAGATGCTGTTATGATGGGTTGCTGTTTATGAGGAGCAACAAAAGACAAAATTTGAATCATGAAAATATTCAAAGATCATGATTTAAATTTGGAGTTTGCTCCAAACCTTAAGTAGGTTAAACTTATTGGTAGAACATTTGATCTGACAAAAGAAATATGCCAACTTTATTGAAAAAAAATGTGCTTTTATACATTAACATAAACTCTAATCTCTCCTCCACCAATGTAACCAAGCAATTCAGTTAGCATAGCATTGATTCTGTATCTATGATAGCCTAACTTCGATACATATGCTCTATGACTGATAATGAGTATCCTTCATTTCTAAATATATCAAAGTGTATTATTAATATATATTATCTCAATTCCTCATAGATTATCAACAAAATCAAATTAGGAAATATTTATTTGCTGGCACTGTAGAATACACTGACTGCATCTCCGCAGAGGCATAAGACCTACTCCTACCAATGAGTGTCCTTGTTATGACACTAAACAATTTGATGGTGAGATTCCAGTAATGCTAGAACTTTAGGGAATGCAGAATACCTCTTCTTTGCCATCACTCCCAGGTCCACACTGGTCAGGAGTGGTAGCATCTGATAGGGTCCTATCAATGGGTCAAATAGAAATAAACCATGGTTTCAATATACTGTTTTTTGCATTTAAACTGCAGACTTATGCTGAACTAAATTATGTAAAATAAAAATGTTTTTACATTTAACACTGTGTATTGCCCAGTTGGCTGGGCCTGTAAAATACACTGACTGCACCTGATAAGGGCCCTATGTATGGGTCAAATAGGACTAAACTGTGTACTTGAAATAGAACTGTTTGACATTTAACTGTGTGTGGACAAAAACTACACTTACACTAAACTGAATTGTTTGAATTAGAACTATTTGACTAAACTGACTAGCTTGAAATAGAAATGTTTTTAACATTGTGTACTCATGCTAAACTGAATTGTTTGAAATAGAACTGATTATTTGTAAAAGAATAGATTCGGCATTAAATAACCTACAAAGGTTGATATGCCGTAAAACCCAAACCAATAATTGAAATATTTATCAAGGCAAAAAAGAATATGAAGACACCCTAAAAATAGTGGCCTTAAATATCTGATTAACATATATTGGTAACTAACGTGTTAAGAGATCTAACAGGAACCAATATATCATAGGGTTCAAACTTTCATATAACATAATTGTAAAATAAATCTGGGAGAATTATTTAAGCTGGTTGGCAAGCATTTCACTAAATCTGAAATCATTTAATAAGAAAACTTTAAAAGTAAGTTATTGTAGAAACAATACTCAAAAATTTTATACACTTAATGCAAAGATCCTAAACCAACAAGTAATCTGTATACAAAATGTAATTGTAAGGACCCTCAAAGATGCTCTTGAGGAGGAAAGTACCTTACAAAATATGATATACAAAGCTGTAGTGACTGATGGTAAAAATAGAGGACATGATGATGAAAGTGGAGCCTCAGAATTGGAATGGGGAAAAGGGTCCCAGAACCACAGAACAAATTTTGCAAACAAGATATTGCAATAATGCCATCCAGGCGAGCCATAAAGATCAAGAATGATACAGGAAAGTCACCAAATTGCATATAATAAAAAAGAAATAAGCACCTGTTTATAAAGAAGGTGAAAAGAGTTGCAGCTTTGAAGAAAAACTATGAACAGTCAAATACCAGTAAATTATTTAACCAGAGAACAGGTTCATTTCAAAGTGTTGACACTTAAATAGATTTTTTTGTGTCATTCTCACTCTTCTGATTAGTTTGCATAACCCATTGCAAAAATGGTACCCAAAAATATTGAAACAGAAGTAGAAGAGACAATATTAGCACCATCTTTTGTCTGTTTCCTCTCTGTTTTCTTTGATTCACCTTTCCTCAGTTGGAGTGATAAATATTAAGTAGAGGACCAGGCTATTGCAGTCCACCTGAAGATCATGTGAAACTCAGTTATGAGCAGTTTGTAAAGTTTTGGATCCCATTTCTAATTTTTGACATTTTATCTCTCTCTTTCTATCTTATATAAATGAATAGGTTCGTATTTGAATTTGGTATTTTAGATTTTTATTTCATATATTTGTGCTCTACACGTTTCAAACTTCATGGTCCTCTCCAGGAGACTAAAAATGGCTCGGGTTGTCTCTGTTTCTATCCTTTACAGTGAAGATTGTTTTGAGATATATATACAAATTTCTGTATAATACTTTTCAGTATCATTTTCTCTGAATTGGTAATTTAAGAAATAGAAAGCCCATAATTCTTCAAAGTGAAATTTTCTGGTGGCATATTGATGGGTAATAATGGCATTTTATTTAAAAAAGGTCATTATTTTAAAGATTTGAATATAACTGATTTCTTATTTTATTTTATTCATTTATTTTTCATGGAAAAAAATTGATATTGCAAACCATTTTTGTCAATGTAAACTCCTGTTTTTGGCTAATCAAGTAAAGAATGTTAAATAATTTTGAACAATGGGATCTTCTTAACCTTTATCTTCATATTGCACGAAGATTAAGTAAGTCATAAGTTGATTAGTGCATTATAGAAATATATAGTATTCCCTTCAGTTAACTTTATTTTCATACACAATTACAAATTTTACTGTTATTAAGTAAATTAAAAAAAATTAACTCACTGTATTTGTTCCTTAATGATTTATTCAGTATCACTTGATTTTACTACATACAGATTGAGTTTTGTTTCTATTTTCCATGTCTTTAGATCTGGAAACCTTTCATTCCTTCTTCAAAAAAAGTAATCTTTTTGTTTCTTTAGTCTTGGAATTCTATATCTGTGTGTGTGTGAGAAAAATTTCCAATGCTCTTTGTGTGTGTTGTCTGCTAATCATTCTTGGTTCCTGCATGTATCTATTGGCTTGTCTTAATCTCCCTTCAAAGTTCTCCCATATTTTTAACTCCATTTTATTCTCTATCTATCAATTTAGTTTTTGTGATGTGATCTCAGCATTTTTTTTTCTGAAATATTCAACAGGTTATTTTTCCATTGGGTATATAATTGAAGGTAATGTGTTTTTGATATAATACATTAATTCACTTAATTTCCTTCTCATACTATGTTATCCCCCTACTATCTCTCTTACTTTTTTGTTTGTTTGTCACTTACTTTCCCCTTTGTTAATATTATTTAAATATATTTTTGTTTTATTTTCTTTGCATTTTCTTATTTTTCTTTTTGTCAATTTTTCTTCTCCTACTCCCTTGTCTTTTCCTTCTCTTCCTTTCTTTTGTTTTGATCCTCCTTTAGCTTCTTCCTGTTTCTTTTTTCACCCTCTCACGCTCCCCCTGTTTTTTTTTCCTTTTTTTCTCTTTACCCTCTCATTTTTCATCCTTCTATTCCATTTCCCCTATACTTTTTTGCCTCTCACTAGAACCAGGTTCTTTTTGTATTTTCCTCCTCTACAGTTCTTTCTTTGTCTTCTCTACTTTCACCATCTATTTCTTTATTTTTGATTCTTTCTTTTACCCCTATTTTTATTTTGCATCCCCTCCACCATTTTATTCCTTTTTATTCTCCTTCCTTTTTTTTTGTGTTATGCCCCTTAGCCCCCAGCTATGGGTTAAATAGTATCACTGCTGTTCTTCTTCAAGGATGAATAACCCATGAAGGTTGATATGCCATTAAACAAAAGTTACCCTACCTTTCTTTCCCTCTACTCCATTTTTTGTTCTTGCCCTCTCTCATTTCATTGTTTTTTATATTTATTTGAAAAAAATTTATTGGTTTCTTTTTTTCTTTCTATTATTGAATTTTGTTTTTTATATATATATATATATATATATTTTATTTCTACCCTAGAAAATGTTTCTATTAATTGTGACTATGGTAACATCACAGCTATTTTCTGTTTTTTCCCTCCCTCTTTATATACAAATGGTACATTCATATGGCTGTATTATGTGTAGGTGTTATTTTTTTGTCTTTTTATTTCTGTGCAAATGATTACAGTTCTCAAAGAACTAGGCTATATATATATATATATATATATATATATATATATATATATATAATCACAAATTAGCCAGTGATTCTATCTTAGTAGACTCATAGGTTCTGGCCTTTTTGATCTTATCTGTTGATAAATTCCTCATCAAAAAGGATATAATGCTGTACTAAATGTTTTCACGAGCAATTGCCAGAATTTGGGTGTAAGTACATGCCTCTACCCCTGAGATTGAGAGGAAGGGGACAGGCAAAAAAACTGGGGTTGGGTATGTAGATCCTGCAAGATGTGTTCTTGCAATTTGCTTATTCTTTTGGATTCTCTTTTGATATCAAGTGTGAAGAGAGAAAAAACGCAGTGACATTTTTGCCTCGGGCAGGTTCATTGCAGCTTGGGGCCCATGTCTTCTCGCTGGGGGTCAATTATTACAGTATGTTTTAATTGTTTTCTTTTACTTAATCGCTCTGTTAGTAAAGGCTTAGAATACACTGACTGCATCCTCTGCAGAGAGATAAGTCTCCCCCCCGCCAAGAAAAAAGAAGGTAGTCCTAGGTATCACATTAAACTGTATACAGTGGTGAGGTTTCAGTTCTGGAGCTCTGGCAAGTATTGAGTCACCCTTTCATTGACATTATTTTCATGTCCACTCTGACCCAGAATGGTAGAAAGTTAGGTTTCTATCTATGGATTTAATAGATGTGTTCAAAAATTATTTTTACTATGTAGGAATACTTTTTACCATATAAAGTAAAAATAAAGTTGGTGACCATTGTCGAAGGCAACTGGAAGGCTCTCTTTTCAATAGCTATTATATTAAGGTATTGGAGAGGGTGCTACTCCTTTCTCTGGATTGCTCCACTTTAACCTTGATCTGTATCTTATAATGCTGAGTGCTAAGCCAAGCGATATCAAGTACCATTTTTTTTTTCTTTCAGTCTTTATGACTCTATCTGGGATTGAACCCTGGTCTCTTGGGCCATTAGCGAACACTGTAGGAAAACTTGATACCATATAATTGTTTGCAAACAAATGATTATCACAGACAAAGAAATAAATGATTGCAGTGAAACATTGAAAATATAAATAGTCATGATTATAATCAAACATTTACAAATGAATCAAATTTTGGCATTAAATAACTCTTAAAGGGTTTATGCCGTTTTAATAAAATTTTTTATTGGGATTTTAATTGGTTCATAACTCTTAGTAAAACAGTGTTTTTTATGCTAATGATGTATACACTTCCTATGAATGGAGGTACTTGTGGTGTAATGGTTAACATTGTTGAAAATAGAGTTGGTGATATGAGTTCAAACCCTGGATGAGGTAGTTTGAATTTTATATAGTGTTAATGCCTTTCAAGAAAGGTTTTAATCCAATTCTTCTCTCTCCAGCTATAGATAAACTGTAGAGCAGACTGGACTCTTTAACTTTGGTATGGCCACTGGTCTAGGAGAAGGAAAACTCTGAATTCAAACCTTTTAAACTCTACTTAAAAATTGGCCTTGTGTTACATTCTGATTGTGCAGAGGAGTTGGATAGATATATTGTTATAAAATAATTTGTTAAAAATATTAAAATAGCTTTTAAATGTTTTCTTTTGTTCAAATATGATTATGCATGTTATTAATGCTGCTGAAAAGATCTTGATCTTTTTGGACAGAACCAGATATTCATTCATTTAAATGACCTGTATGTGAATGACATCAGTAGTGGTGATCACACCCAATCACGCATTTTGTGAGGTGTATATCTGGCAACAAGTCTACATGATTGAGTGTGGTGTGTATTTTAAGGCATTTGTAAATACAGACTAGTAAATCCCCACCCTCGGATCCCCCATGGATTCACACTGCTAAAATTTTATTCACACTAAAGGTATCTATATTAACCACTTTGAGACGCTTTGGTATATAGGTTCTATTTCAGATTTTAAGCACTCTCACTGTAGATACTTTAACATTTTAAATGCAGTAATTATAAATCTGAGGTGTATTCAAAAAGTGTCAAGAATTAAGTTGTATTTACCAAGATGGAAATGAACAACGAATGAAATGTTAATTGTTGTTCAAATACATTCCTTTGGTATTCAGTACAGTTTTCTATTGGTTAAAGTATCTGTAAAATTCCTCTTTTGACATGGTGTTGAAGCTTTTCAGTTGTATTTCTTTCATGGTTCTTCATATCCTCAAATCTTACTCTAGAGATGAATTTTCAGTTTAGTAAACAATAAGTTACATCAAGTTTGGTGTGGTCAGTATGGAGGTTGTTTCATTTGTATAATAGTCTTTTACCAAAAAAACCTACTTGCTCAGTTGGCTAGGGCTGTAGAATACACTGACTGCTTCTCTGCAGAGGGGTAAGATCCCCACCCCCAATGAGTGTCCTGGATATGACACTAAGCAATCTGATGGTGAGGTTCCAGTAATGTTGGAGCTTTGGGGAATGTGGAGTACCCCTTCATTGCCATCACTCTCGGGTCCACTTTGGTGTGGAATGGTAGCACCTGATTGGGTCCTATCTATGGGTTAAATAGAACTAAACCGTGGTTTGAGTTTTTTGGCATTGAAACTGCGTATTTATGTTAAACTGAATTGCTTGAAATAGAACTGTTTTGACCTGTAAACTGTGTACTTATGCTAAACTGAATTATCTGAAATAAAATTGTTTTGACATTAACTCTGTTTATTGCCCAGTCGGCTGGGGCTTTAGAATACACTGACTGCACCTCCGCAGAGGGGTAAGACCCTCCCCCCAAATGAGTGTCCTGGATATGACACTAAACAATCTGATCGTGAAGTTCTTGTGATTCTGGGGCTTTGGAGAATGTGGAGCCCCCCTTTATTGCCATTGCTCCCAGGTTCACTCTGGCCTGGAATGGTAGCACCTGATAGGGCCCTCTCTATGTGTTAAATAGAACTAAACTGCATACTTATGCTAAACTGAATTGTTTGAATTAGAAATGTTTGACTAAACTGAATAGGTTGAAATAGAAATGTTTTTGACAATTAAACTGTGTACTCATGCTAAACTGAATTGTTTGAAATAGAACTGATTATTTGTATAAAAATGGATTTGGCGTTAAATGACCAACAAAGGTCGATATGCCTTAAAACCCAAACAAACAACCAACCAACCAACCAATCAACCAACCAAAACATGCTGATGATCAAAAATATTAAGAATAAACATTGACTTTTCTTAATAACATTGTATGATGATTGTATCCCTTTATTGGATAATTAAAAGTTAATCTTGACACTTTTTGGTAACACTTTGCATCAAAAATTTGTTGACATTTTCTCCTATTCAAAATTAAATTGGAAAGTTTGGAAAGACAATTTTTATATAGAAAAAGATTGGGTCTCTTTCGGAAAAGTTCCTCATTGTATTATTGGAGATGTTACCTGTTGTTTGTAATGGTTGGTGCTAAAGAGGATATTTAATCGCCACTCACCAAGTTTCAAGATTAGTATTAGTATATCTATTGATGATACACTAACATTAAATGTGTCCCAAACAAATGAAATTGGCACACTGATTCATGATGAGCTGTATACAAAAAAGGGTACAAGCATGGTAAAAAGTCTTGAGATTTTTGGGTGTTTATAGGCATGTGGGGTTACATTTCATTGCCAAGGTGAGGTAAAAATTTATTAATTGGTTTGGAATTAGTCTCTATTCTGTTCAATCAACAGTGATGAAAATGCTGGTCTTATCTATTCAAAAGATATGGATAAAAAGAGAATGATTTTCTGAATTCTTGTGTGACCAATAGATAAGAGATATCAAAAGACATTCCCACAAATTCAAGAGAAGACAATTATTTATTGTCTCTGTAAAATTTTTTTTTGTAAGGTATTTGCATTAATGTTGTAATTTTCATTTGGAATTTAGAAATTTTTTATAAAGATTTGTTATTGCTTTGACTTGTATTGTGTGTGTGTGTGTGTGTGTGTGTATATATATATATATATATATATATATATATATATATATATATCTTTTATTTCTTATTTAAAAAAAAATTATCATTTTTTCTCTTGTTTTTATCTTAACTTAAATTTTTTTAATTTAGTTTTTCCTTTTTTCTTTGCTTTCCTCATTTTTTCTTTTTTTCTCTCTCTTTTTGTAGGATCATATTTTTTCTTGATACTATTTAATCTTTTTCTCTATTTTCTCATTTTTAAAAGTAATGTTTTTTTATTTCAGTGGAAATATGATTATCTTACAGCCACTTACTTCCTTCTCTTGGAGAAAAAATATAAAAATCAACCCTTAAACTTACAAGATACCAGACGTCTCTTGCTTCCCTTACAGCCCAAGGTAACCCTTCCTAATTTTTTCCTTTTTTATTTTCTTTTATTGACTCACTCTCTTATATATATACTGTCCTATTTTCAGAGACCTTTTTGAAATCTGTGCAGAGTTATCCAGTGCTTTTTATCACTGTATTCTTTATCTTAATTTATTTTTGAAGCTTTTGCCAAATGAGCTGTAAAATTGGTGCATCAACTCCGGAAGTTAAAATTATCTGAAAAATAATAAAGAAGAATTTAATAAGTTAATGTGAAGCCATATTTGAAACTGAAGATATTAACTTGTGATTTACTGTGTCTTGATGTCTAAATCCAATAGGCTTTCAGGTCTTGTTATGAAGTTGTTTTCTTCCTTAGAAGTATTTCCTCTTGATTTTATTAATTTGTTAGTTGCATGTTTTGATGGGTGAATAAAGCAATAACTTTAACAGAACTTCATCTACTGGTGTGTATGTATGTATGTATGTATATATAATGTCTTTATGTGTGTGTATATATATATATATATATATATATATATGTAAGGAGAAAGGAATAACACCCTCCCCTACACCTTAGTGTAGTAGCTAATGAAAAGGGAGCCTTCCAGTTGCCTTCGAGTATGGTTACCAATTTTTTTTTTTTACTTTATACGGTAAAAAGTATTCCCATATTGTACAAATAATTTTTGAACTCACACCACATGCAAGCACATATATATACACACGTCTTTATTATGCTAAATACAAGTCTTCTTCAGTAACTTTGAATTTAGTATAACCGGATATCTTTTGAAAAATTGATTTGTGGGCATTTGTCTTTAGTACTAAAAAGACAAATTCCCATAACTATAGTGGATTATATTAGGAGACATCAAAAGACTGGACAAAACAAAACCAAAAATAGAGCTGGTTGACCAAAAGCAACAAAAAGAGCAGAGGATAATTTCATCAGTCACTGCCTTGCATGACAGAAGGCTGACTGCTCTAAACATCACTGCACAATTGAACCAAAGTTGTTAAACAAAAATGTGTCAGCTTCCACTGTGAGGAGAAGACTCTGTGAAGCTAGCCTATATGGCAAAATTGCTGTTAAGAAACCACTGTTGAGGAAGCAAAACTATATCAAAAGGCTCCAATGGGCCAAGGTGCACAAAGACTGGACTATAGAGCAATAAAATAAATATACTATAATTAGGGACTCTGGTTGATTGTTTTAGTAGTAAGTTGTTTCTTTGCTAGATTTAGGATCAACCAGAAGACAGTGGAAAAGAAGGGACATATATGAGAAAGAGATTCAAAGCAGTGCAAGAGAGGGAGAGGCACTATGACAAGGGAGAAACAAATAGGAAAGTGAACGGCAGGTTTCTGAAATATAGGCCAGGATAGCAGCAGCTGTCCAAGTTAAAAATAAAAACGTATCAGTAAATCGACTGCTGGCTGTGATTGGCTAATAGAAGTTCAAGTGGAAGAGCTGTTGGAGCGGACATGAGGTAGAAAATAGGAAAAGAAAGACTAGACATGGAGATGTAAAGACAGGTTGAAAATTATGGCATCCATTTTTTGGGTTTGCTCACTAAAGGGGTCTCACACCCGCTGCAAAGATGTGAAGATGAGACCCCAAGCAAGCATGTGTGGGAACTAAAGCAGAAAATGAGAAAGATAAAACTGGGTAGAGCAGAGAGGATGACCAATTTTGAAATGGTTACTATTCAGTACCAGGGAGAGGGGCATATGTTTGACAGTTATCATTTCATTGAAATCAGTCTGTTCCCACCCATAAGACAGTCATACATAGAGTTAATGCGCTTCACACACAAGATATATTTTGTATGAAGACTTGCATTTCTGCCCCTACAACTTAGTTGTTGTCCAGCTGTTTAAACCAGGGAACTATGCACAGAGACTTAACATTGCAGGTCAGATGAAAGCAATTTTAACTCCATTTTGTTAATGAGTGATGAAGCTCATTTTCATCTTAATGGCATGGTGAATCAACAGGACTGTTGTTATTGGGCTTTTGAAAATCTGAGAGAACTGTTTGCAAAACCCCTGCATAACCCAAAAGTGATGGTCTGGTGTGTTGTTGGTAAAGTTGCTGTCATTGGTTCTTACTTTTTGAAGACAATAATGGAAATGCTGTGACTGAACTCCAAGCGCTACACCGAGACGATCAACAATTTCTTTGTGCTTGAATTACAATGAAAATGTGTGCCTATATGATATGTGTGGTTTCAGCAGGATGGAGCGATGTCCCACACAACCAGAGCATCAATAGGCGTGCTTTGCCTTTTCTTTGGTGACTACCTCAATTCCAGGTTTGCTGACACTCCTTGGCCCCCTTGGTCTTCTAATTTGTCCACTTGGGATTATTTATTGTGGGGATACCTCAAGGCAAGTGTGTATGAGCATAAGCCTCGTACACTGGAAGACTTGAAAGAAGCTATTCATGTGGAAGTTGCCCAACTTGACCGAGCAATGCTGGAGAAAGTGAAGGCCGACTTCCAAATTTGCCAAATGCTAATTCAATGGGAACACAGTGATGTCAATAGAATTTGTTTGAAACCAAAGTTAATGATTTTGTGAAATTTTCAAAATTGCTTGTCCTCTCTACCCCACCATATATCATGGTCTGTGTCTGCTCTCTCTCTCATGACGGGTTATTTCTCTCTATTTTTCATACTGTTTCTCTCTTTCCCATGACTACAAATAAGGTGTAGTAGCAAATAAACTTTGTATCAAACAGACAGTGTTTGTGTGTTTGTCACTTTTTCTCACGGCCAGGTTACAATGATGACCTGACTGAAACTCAAGGTGTAGTGCTACTCTTATAGACCCATTAGAACCTTGGTGGTACAAATGTCTATGTTTTGCTGTAGCACTGCAAAGGTCTGCTGAGAACCTTGGTGGTACAAATGTCTGTGTGTTACTGTAGCACTATAAAGGTCTGTTGAGAATCATGGTGGTACAAACGTCTATTTGGTGTCATAAAATTACATAAAGTTCTTTAGACTGATGAATCAAAAAATTGGTGAAAGAGCTGCAACTCCCTGCATCACACCTATTGTAAAGCATGGAGGAAAATCTATGATGTGGGATGCTTTTGCCAATTGCAAAGTTGGGATTTGCATCAGATGAAGGGCAAATTGAATCAGACCAGCTATCACAGCATACTGCAGCATCAAGCAATCCCATATGGAATGTGGTCAAGGATTTATACTCATTCAAGATAATGACCCAAAGCATAATAGTAAACTTTGCCAGAGGTACATTAAAAACAAAGAGGAACAGCATATCCTTTAACAGATGTCTTGGCTAGTGCAATCAATGGCCTTAAATCCCATTGAACTGGTATGGGATGAACTTGATTGAAAAGTCAGAGCTAAACAAAACCACAAGTGCACTTCACCTCTGGCAAATCTTGCAAGAAAGCTGAGCAGAACTATCTTCAGTTTACCTCCAGTTTTCAGTGAAAGAATGCCAAAATTCTGTGAAGCAATGATAGTGGCCAAAGACTTATATTTAGTATAATAAATAAAACCATTGTGGTACTAAAATTGTTTCATTACAAATAAAACTTTTAGGTTGAGAAATAAAATTTTTTGAAATTTACTTTTGACCAGTACTCTGTGTGTGTGTATATATATATATATATATATAATCTGCATGTATGTGTATGAAGGCGTATTTAACTTCTAGGCAGCTTATGAATTGATATAGAACAAGACTTGGAAAGATATTGAATTATTAAAATAAAGACAATATGAATCGTATTTGTATTGTTTTTTGCTGCTTCAGTTTTTATTTTTGTATCCCTTACATCATGTAATCATTAGAGAGCCAGGCTAGCAGACCATTACAAACAAGATTGAGTCTGACTGAAGGGTCATTGCCCTGGCCTTGAGCCACAACTAAGCAATACTTAGTGAATAGCTATTCATTCTTTTTCTATTGTTTTGAAATGATCTTTATTTTTTCCTTGTAGAGTTGGAACAGCAATAGCACAGATTCAAATCCTGTTGTGGTTAAACTCTCTGACAGATACCTGAAAGAACCAGTGCCATACCATTTTGAGCAGACACCAACCTCCATCAAGAAAATTATAAAGGATGTTCCTGCCAGTGAGTGGTCAACAAGTGCAAGAGTTTCAGCTAAAAAGAACAAATACAACCAGGTTACGTCTCATCTAGAAGAGACGTTTATTGTACCCATAAAGGAAGATAATGTAGCCAACTCAAAGAGAAAGCCAAGTCGTGATTTCACTGCCAGCCCCAAGACACCAAGAAGAAAAGAAAACAAAGAGAATCTCCTGGAGACTCCACAGAAAGCAGATGATACGTTTGCAATTCCTTACTCAGTGGCCACCCCCCGTTCCAGAGCAACCAGCAAGTCTGTGAAGACACCAAGACACAACAATCGTTCTCCTCTGATGGGCAAACAGTTGCAACAGATTTTAGATGGGAAAAGTGAGTATTCTGTCTCTTTGCATTTGACAAAAGGGACAGTTTTATTCAGTTTTAGTAGAACTATTAGTTGCTATCACTGATATCATTACTTTCATCAATTAAGAAATGGAAAGAAAAACTTCAAAATAGGTGTCTCTTTTGATTAGACTCTTAATATAATATTGGTAAACACTCTACCTACTATGAAAATGTACCAGCCTATTGGTATAATGTTTAGTGTTCACCAATGGCCTGAGAGAGCTGGGTTCAGTCTCAGGTCAAGTCATACCAAAAAATGGTACTTGATGCCTCCTTGGTTAACACTCAGCATTATAAGATATATATCAAGGGTAAGTGGAGCAATCCAGAGAATGGAGTAGCACCCTCCCCTACACCTTGATGTAGTAGCTATTGAAAAGAGCCTTTAGGTCACCCTTGATGAGAGTTGGCCAACTTAAAGGCTATTATTATTAAATGTTAATTATTGATTATGATATAAAATCTGTACTTAATTGTAGTTGAAGGCAACCTTTGACTATTTGATTGATTTTAATGGTATGTCAATGTTTGTAGAATGATTTTATTGTGTACATTGTATTTTCATATTCACATTTTTTTGTGTTGCTTAAAACTTTTTTGCACACAGTTATGACATCAATCATTATCATCTAATTCAAATGGTTTAATAATAATCATTTGTTTGCACATAGTTATATGATTTAAAATGACTTATAATAATTCTTTGTAATCAGTTATAACTTAAAGTAACTATTCTTAATACAAATAATTTAGTTACATGGTATCAAGTATTCTTAACTAATACTAATACAGTTGTATTTGACGCATATTATGAGACCCTAATAGGTACTATCACTCTGGGTCAGAGAGGACCTGAGAGTAATGGCAAGGAAGGAGTACTCCACACTCCCCAGATCACCACCAAATGCTGTTTAGTGTCATATCTAGTAAAACCTCCTAAGTCTTACTCCTCTGCAGTGGATACACTTGATGTATTCTAAGCCTCACTGACAAAGGCATGAAGACAGCCTTCCAATGAAGAAATAAAGATAGTGATTCCTTTATAGGAGGTGCCCGTGGTGTAATGGTTATCGTTGTAGGAAATGGACATGGCGACACGAGTTCAAATCCTGGATGAGACTGATTGCATTTCACATAGCACTAATACTCTTGGGAAAGGTATGAATTCAATTATTCTCCCTCCAGCTATGGGTAAATAGGACAGACTGGGTTCTTCAGCCTTGGTGAGGCAAGTAGTCTAGGAGAAGGAATACTCTGAATTCAAACCTGTTAAACTCTGCTTAAAAATTGACCTTGTGTCATATCCTGCCCAAGTGGAGGGGTTGGTAAATATGTTAATTCCTTTATAGGTTCAATAGAAAATACAATATTGTTTCTTGATTTTCATTCCTGAATAATTATATACTTATTTTGTTGAGATAATCACTTTTAAAAAAAACTTTTATTTTTAGATGAAGCATCAACTCCATTGTCGAAGGCCAAACCATCAATTGTGCTCTCTCCCTCTCGATCAGTTGACTCCCAACTCCATAACTTGTCACTCTTGACTCCAGTCTCAGAATCTAGCAAGTAAGTAATAATCTTTCTTGTTGATAAAACATCTTTATAAATAGTATGTAAAAAAAACTTTATGCTGTTTATTTTCTATTTTATTCAATTCTTTCTCAATGTGAAACTGAGGCCAGAGTAAAAAGTTCTGCCTCTGCCTAAACTAAAAAATACAAATCCATAGATAGTTTTTTCATTTTTACTTAAGAAATTGAATAACATATTCAAGGATATTTGCCCTGGTGAGTCAAGTTTTGCAATATTTTAGTTTGCAGCATCTATATCACATGACTGAAGCAGTTTAAAGCTTGGAAGGTACCCATTGTAGGTGGTAGTGTCATAGTAGTTGATATATTGACATGTTGTTCATTACTTCACTGTGTGTGTGATTTGAAAGTCACACAGATGAATGTGCAACATATATTTTAGGAACTTATGCTTTATGAGTTTGAACTGAGTCATGACACCTCAGATGTAACCAAAAATATTTTTGTGTGAAAAGTGAAAGTACAGTAAACAGATGGTTGAAGAAAGTTTGTCTGGGTTACAAGAACCTTGATTATCAGTTAGACCTAAAACCATGGATTCCAAATCCATTCTCCAAGCCAGAGGCAAATCCAGTGAGTAGCACTCTGTGAGTATCAAGTGAGCTCCGGATCTCATAGTCCAATATAATTTGTCACCCTCACAATCTTGGCGTAAGCATCCAGGGCTGCTGAATTGTACCTTACCAAAATATTGTATAACTTTTGACTCACTCTAATACCTTGTATTGAAGTAACAATAAATTTTTTCATTACTCAATGTGTTTATCTCTGTGATGAAATATTTAGGTGACCTAGAAAACTGTTAAGCACATGTTAAGACCATGCAAAAACACTATCATGGCCCAAGGAAATTTAATATGCACTCGCAATGTGGAAAACGATGCCAATTGCAATACATATTTATACAGTTGAGTTTGCTTCTATCCTGTCTGATGATTGTGTCAATACTTTTTTCTACATGAAACTTTGTCACAGCAAGAGAAATGATATTGTTTTAAGTATGTTTTTACCCAATCCCTCCACCACAGGCAGGATATGACACAAGGTCAGTATTTTTAAGCTGAGTAAAGCTGGTTTGAATTCAGTTTTCCTTCTAGATTGGCTGCTTTACCAAAACTAAAGAAACCAGTCTGCCCTACTATTTACTTATAACTAAGGGGAAGAAGAGATGGATTCATGCCTTTCTCAAGGCCATTAGCATGAAGTGAAATGCAAACGATCCAGGATTTGAACTTGGATTGTCAATTTCATTTCTTATGACAATAACCATCATGTAAAGCACACCTTCTTTTTAGTTTACTTACCACTGTGCTCATGGCCATTTGATCACTCTGATTTTATTGATAACATTTACTTTTGCATTTCTTTTATGTGCACATATGCCTGATATGGGGTCATAGTTAAGAACCTAGTGTAGCAGCTGAGTGAGTTTGATTCTGACTGGTAACCCATACTTTTGGGCTTGTTCCTCAATTAAAATAAGCTTGGTGAATAACTTTTAGAATATATTAACTCAAAACAAATTTCATCTTTCATGAGTATCAATTGATAATCAAAAACAGTATGAAATAAAGTTGTATTGATCAAATAAACTCTGTGTATGTATGAATTTATTATATATATATATATATATATACGTGTTTGTGTATATATTTATTTACCAATTTGTCTGCATGAGCAGGATGTAACATAAGGTTGATATTATTTTTTATTTTTTTAATAGTTTAACAGGTTTCAACTCAGTTTTCCTTCTCCTATATGGGTTGCCATGTCAAGCTTAAAGATCTCAGTCTACTCTACTATTTTCTCATAGCTGGAAAAAGAATAGTGGGATGCATACCTTTCCTAAAGGTATTTGCACTATGTGAAATGCAAACAGCCTCATCTAGAATTTGAACTTTAGTTGCCAAGTCCATTTCCTTCACTAATATCCATTACATCATGAGCACCTCCCATATATATATATATATATATATATATATATATATATATATATAATCTGAAAATCAAAGTATTCAGAGGTTGATTTTATTGATAGTTAAATTATTAGCCAATGTTAAATATTTTGGTTTTTACATTGGTAAACATTCCAAGTATGAATAAAATCATCATTGTTTTTTCATATATATATAAGGTCTGATTAAAATGTATTGAGACTGAAGTTTTAGAATTTTCTAATTCAAATGAAGATAAGAGCACTGCTTGAAAAACTTGTGTAATAAAGTGATATAAATTTTGTGTTTTTTGTGATTACCGTTTGTAACATTCCTCCCCTCAGTTTTTTCTTCATAAAGAGATTTCTTAGTCTTAGGGCTCATCGATTAATTTTTGTCAATTTTTCATTTTATTTTTTTTCATCAAGAAATAAAACAATTTCTCCTCTGCTTCTGTCAACAAATTTGACAGATATAAGTGAATGTGGCATCTCAGGCTTATAACATTCATTATCCAGTCATATTTAATCTTATAAATTCTTTTGACCCCTAAGCCTTGTCAGCTGGGGCTGTAGAGTATACTGACTGCATATCTGCTGAGGAGTAATACCTGCCTCTTATGCATGTTCTGGCACTAAACCATATGATGATGAGGCTTCAGTTCCAGTTTCATTGCTCTGGCCTGGAGTAGTAGTACCTGATAGGATCTCATTCATAGTTCAAATATAACTATTTAACCATTTAACTGTGTACAAACAAAGGATTAATATTAAATTGAATTAGTATTAGATAGTTTGCCCAGTCAGCTGGGGCTTTAGAATACACCGACTTCATCTCTGCAGAGAGGTAAGACACCCACCCCCATCGCAACGAGTGTCCTGGATATGACACTAAACTATCTGATGGTAAGGTTCCAGTAATGCTGGAGCTTTGGGGAATGCAAAGTACCCCTTCATTGCCATTGCTCCCAGGTTCACTCTGGCCTGGAGTGGTAGCATCTGGTAGGGTCTTATCTATGAGTCAAATAGAACTAAAATGTGTACTTATGTTAAACTAAAGTGCTTGAAATAGGAGTGTTTTGACATTTAAACTGTGTACTTATGCTAAACGGAATTGTTTGATTTTGACATTTAACTATGTGTAAACAAAAAACTATACTAAGTTGTTTGAAATAAAACTGTTTGACTAAACTGAATATCTTAAAATAGGAATGTTTTTGATAATTAAACTGTACTTATGCTAAATTGAATTGTTTGAAATAGAACAGTTTATTTGTATAAAAATGGATGTGGCATTGAATAACCTACAAAGGTTGATATGCCATAAAACACAAACATGTATTAGATAGTAATACTTGAAACCATTTGTGTGCAAACAATAAACAGCAATACTTGAAATTATTTAACTGTGTGCAAACAAATAAACTTTTACGCATTTAAAAAATGTTACCTATAAACTATTCACTTAAAAATCACATATCTATAAAGAGGATCTAGTAATAAATAACTGTCAAGGTTTGATATGCTGTTAAACCAAATAACCTCATTTAACCTTTTTGACTTTATGAACTTGCAGAAACTGTTAAGTTACATTGATACCACCTCGCCCAGATGTTATGAGTTATCCTTAACCTAAATAAGTCCCTCTGATATTTTTAGCAGACAGATTATTCATTATTGCTATTTTTAAATTCATAATTTCCATGATACTCACATCATGCAGGTTTTTAAGGAATATTACATTAGATTAAATTTAAAAAAAAGCCTAAAATTTTACTTTTGTATACATTTAAATTTGCAAATTATTGATATTCTCTTGTGGTTTATAAATTTTAAACAAGGACAAGGTTCAGTAAATGTCCCATTCATTTCTTCATGGTAAATTTTCCAAGTAAAAGAACAAAAAATGCAACTTATTTACACATATAAATGGTATGCAACTATTTAGGAAGTCTGCTTATCATAATCCAATCAAATTTCAAAAACTGGATGAGGCAGTTTGCATTTCACTTCATTCTAATATATTTGAGGAAGGCATGAAAATATCTCTCAATACCATTTATGGGTGAATAGTGGGATAGACTTGGTTTCTTTAGCCTTAGTTAGGCAACCAGCCTAGGAGAAAAAAACTTTGTACTTTGCTAAAAAATGGACCTTGTGTTACATGCTTGTGGCAGAGGTATTGAATAAATGCATACATGATATGCACATACACACATTGTGTTTTATATATTGTGGATTAGTTTTTTATTCATTTTATTTTTCTAAAAATTTTTTAGAGCCTCTTCGGTCGATACAGATTTGCATAAGTCTGGATTTCAGCGCAGCACAGAGCGCAAGTCTTTCAAGGGATCCATGTTTGGAAGTTTGGAGAAAGTATTCAAAATGTTCAGCCCCAGAAGTAGGTCGGTCAGTCATGGTCCTCGTAAAGTGAAAGTGAGTTTTCTTTTTAATATTTCTTAGTATTGTAGCTGTAATGTATTAGTATTTTATTAATAAGTCTTTGTAAATATGGAAATGGAAAAATAATTGACATGCCTTTTATATTTATATATATATATATATATATATATAAACAAATTGGGAGGTGGGGGAAGTTATTTTTTTTTAAAAAATGATAAAAGTACTCGGTACTGGCCTGTAGACCAGGATAAAATCTAAAATAAATTGTATTTCACTCTGCTTTGGCTGCTCAATAACTGTCAGTTTCCTACATTCTTTTGGGGAGTAAGAAAAAAATGCTATCATCAAATGAAAACAGCCTTATATAACTCACCTCTTAAAAAGACTTTGTATTAAAAAAGATTGTCTAAAGAGGGATTCCCAGTTGGAATTAGACTGTCGTATCTGTTCTCTTTTTACTTTGCTCTTGACTTTGAGTGGGATGCAGTACTATGTTATTGTTTTTGAACACAATGCAACGAAGATAAATTAGGCGAGTCTAGTACTAAGGATTCTAATACTGATTGCAGCTCCCTCATTGAACCATAGGGAAGGTTTGACAGTGGGGCTAGAACCATTTTGGGATTTGTGTATGTTAAAAAAAAACAAAATAAACGTATATTGCATACTCTCACTGTGGGGATATGGTTAAATTCAGATTCTGAAGAATAGTGCTTATTGAGTCTCATGTAGTTGTATATATGAACAAAAAAATCATTTAAAAACATTTTCCTTAAATCAGGAAAGTCCTCAAATGCTAGCCAGCAGAGCAAGATAAAACCTAAGAGAAATTAATCTTACCTCTTTATGTTGGTTTCATGATTAAAAGTTTCATTTATTAAAAATACAACCCTCAGATGAAATTCAGGAGTAAATAGATGAATAAAAGTATAATTTAATATGGAATATATTTCCTGTACAATACAATGAATGATTGCATGGCACAAGAATGGAAGTAGGGAGAAAAACTAAAAAAAAACCTGTTATCATAAAGTATAATACCAAAATTGATTAAAAAAAAATGGAGGATTATTACTAATTTGATCAGCATGATAACAATAATAAAAACATATGCAAATGAATGCATAAACAACCTTGGAACCATAATCGGCTGAATCCCTAATCAAATTTTAAATCTCATAGCAAAACTTAGATTTATGACAGCATTTGCATAGTAATTTGGTGTGCTTGTTCAATAGTTTTTATTAGTGAAAAAGCAAGATTTGATAAATTCTATGGTCCCTTGCTAGAATATGCCCTGGCATGCTTGACCATCTAATCTTATCAAAAACACCAATCTTGTCTTTGATAATATCTATACAAGGAGGTACTCTTCCTGTACTTTCTATTGAAGAGACTCATCTCATGCTAAGATATATGTGTGTGTGTGTGTGTATATATATATATATATATATATATATATACTCAAATATCAGTTGAAAAGGGGTAATCAATTTTGGAAAAAATTATAACTTTAGCATAATCAAGAAAAATTTTTTTGAAAATGGAAAGATTTGATTTAGTCATGTTCTCTATATTGTTTGTTTTTTTCTTCTTGCAGAACACACACAATGTCTTCCGCACTGAACAATACAATGCTGATTTGGTTCTTTGCAAGTTGAAGGACAGCATTCAGAAGAAATGTTTGGGCTGCAAACAGTCAGAGTAAGTAGTTAATAATTCTTTCTAGTTTAGCTTAGTTTACTATAAAGCCAAAGTATGAGGCATTCAGTGAGAACCAAACTCATTAACAAAGGTTGTAGCCGTTTGTTTATTGCTGATGTTCTTGTGTGATCTAACAAAACAAATGAATAAAAGCTCTTACTGCTGAGGCATAGTTTAAAGATTTTTTTTTTATAAATTAGACTAATAGAACATCATTGCCCTTCAGGAAGCTTGCTTCTTGTGGAGCACCCTAAACTAAACTGACCTTGTGTAGAGCTGAATAATGCACATAATAGAACATTATTGTATTCATTTAGTGTGTAATGTTTTAATGGTTGTTTCGACTTGTAAGATGTATAGAGAAGTTTCTGTAAAAGTTTTTAATTTGAATACGTCTTTATTTTGTTCTGTAAATCTACCATATACTTTTAGGTGAAATAAAAAGTTACTAAACAAAGCAGAACTTAGTTTAAGTTGCAGTTTTAAATTTTCAGATTCCGAGGAATTTAATCAACTCTGCAATAGGTTAATTTAAAAAAAATGATTTAAATTCTCCAGCAATTGTTTTGTCTATTCACCTTCAAGTTATAATGGACATTTATTGTATTTGCATAATTTTTTCTATCGGTTTTTTATAAAGTAACCTTTCTGAAATTCTGTTTAGAAATTTTGTAAATTTCCCAGTTGATTTTGTTTTTTCTTTTTATAACAATATAAACTGTGTTTCTAGATAATGTGGGAGAAGAGTTATACTTTTCTGTAATTGATATAAATTTTATGAAAATTGATCCTATTGTTTTTGTGATTGAATAGTTTTTTGTCAAGGGGTATTGAATTTTTGATTATTCTATGGTCAAGGGAGACACTGATGACCCTGTTAAAAGATGATTTTTATTTAACAGGGATTATGGACTTGTTATATCAGATTGATAATTAATTTCATTTAATTACACACTGAATGATTTTCTTTTTGAAATTAATAAAACATTTCTGTTTATTTTAATCTTGTTTTAAGAATGTAAATATACTGACAGAAAATAAAATTGCAACATCTCTGACTGTTTCAATTTAAATTAAACATACTGGTAATATTGATGGGTTGCATTAAATGATCATATATACTGATTAATGTATACACAGGTTAAAAGATAAGGTGTGTTGTAACCTTTTGAGTCCATTATACTGGTGGTACTTCTATTTTACCCTCACATCACAGCACTGGTTTACTGGAGTGGAGATCATGCTTAATGGCAGAGGGTAAATTTAGGCTCAGGAGCTCGGGGCTTGAATGTTTAACAGTACTCAGACTAGATTAATGTATTACACAGGGCTGTAATTTGAAAGTTTTATCAGAATATCTGTGATGTATGTCCATACTGTACCAAAGTCAAAATCAACTTTGTCCTTTAAGGTGTTGGAATTTTATATTCCATCAGTCTATTCAAGAAAGGAAAGTCTCTGTAGAATATATGTGAAAGCATATTTGACATGGACATTTTTTAACTTATGAAATCATTTTTCATTCCTAACCTTATCATAAAGTAGTGACTTTTTATTTATTATGTAAAATTCAGCTTTTTAATTATTTTTCCTCTCTTCACAAATCCAGCTATGTCCTCCGTTGCTTTGTTGCTGATGACAAAGGCAAGGTAAAACTTTCCTTCAACTTGGAAGTGTGTATCGTGCCAAAGTTGCCATTTATTGGCATTCGTAGCAAGCGAGTTAAAGGAGACACATGGCAGTACAAGAAATTCTGTGAAGACATTATTCAGACCTCCAATTTATAAAGGTAAGTTGTATAACTTTTGCATTTCTCTGTGTGTTATCCTGAAAAGATATTGTGTGTCTATCCGAGAAAGAAAATTATTTGCTTTGTATAAAATAAAATTTTGCAAGTTTTGGTAATTGAAACCATTATTACCTCTGGATCAGTTTCTTCAGATTTTATTTCTTGACAACCAGTAAATCTGTTTGGATCTCATGGTACCAGTTGCAATTTGTGTGTTTTTATACTTATATGTATGTGTGCGTTTTAAATTATTTGTTCATTTAGGTATACTAAAGTTTCATCTGAGGATTTTGCCTTCTAGTTCATAGATGATTCATGAAACTCATCGGAAGATTTTAATTACTTTAAGATTTATATATATATATATATATATATATATACACACACACTAGAAAACCTATGAACTCTTTGATTCTTATTTAACAGTGTGGTGTATGGTAATCTTGATATTTCTGTTTTGGAAGGAGTAAAGGATTCTAAGTAGAATTTCACGATTATTTCTGTTAATTTGGATGATTAAAAATGACTTTCTTATGGCTATCAACATCATAATCGTTAGAGACATCCCTTTTTGAATTCATCTCAAACCCAACTAACATTATCTTTTATGTATTCTTATTTTCAGTTGAAACACTGTCAACCATTTCTATTATAAATTTTGATTAGTATTTTCTTTCATCTTTTAATTTTAGTTGCTTTTTTAAAAATTGATACTCTCTTGGGTCATTATTTCAATAATAGTAAAACAAGAGCATGCATCACCAGAAACATCAATAATAATAAAGGATAGTTGCTTGGTGAGACTTGAACTCTTATCCTCTTTTGACTTGGAGGGGAGGGGAAGTCTTGTTAATTACACTAGCTGCTTTAGTGAGCTATGAAGGTCAAATCAAAACTATAACTGGACTTTTTATCTTGGCACCTTGTTTGTTATTGCAACATGCAATTAGTGTTAATTGCATTTTTTAGTCTATTTTTAGAAGAGGAATCGTCAGTCATTATTAATTGAGACTATTACTTCCTTTTATTTTGAAAAAATTTCATTTTACTTTTTTTTTTTTTCTTTCTTTTTTAAAATTAAAAAAAGAATTTTACTACAACTTACTTGGGTCAATTGAAATAGTATCCTGACTGAGTTGTTGTCAGGAAAGAGTAGAGCAAATTGGAAATAGTTGATTAGGCAACAATATTCTGTTTCTTTTTATTAAATATTAAGTAATGTCAAACATTGATAATAATATTGACTGTGATTTTATCTAAATAAGATATTTGAAATAATTCATAATAAGATGTTTGAGGCTGGCAAACCATAAATACCTAATTTTTCTCTTGATTTTATCCTAGAAAATTTTTAATAGAAACACAAATATATAGTACTACTCCTGTCTTACTTTTAAGAGTTAATAGTTACTTTTGTTTATAAATTTTATACACAAAATATAACTTAAGTATGTTTTTTTTTTTTTTAAATTTAAGTGACAAGGGGGTGGTAACTTTTCCCTTTTAAGTAGTAACTGCAATGAAATGTGGAATACTTGAGTAAGGTTTACAAGTGCTGCATCTTGCTCAAGGGTGACCTGCAACTATGCATGGCAAAGATATTCAATTCTCTTAAGTATTTTTTTATAGAAATTCTTTTGACGTTTGCAAATTTGTGCAATAGACAAACATATTCACTCTGTCAGTGGCAGGGTGTGCTTAGAATCTGCTGACTGCCTCTTATGCTGTGGGGTAAGACAACCCCTACTTGAAAAAAGAGATATCTTGGGTATGATGCTAGATTGTATCCAGTAGTGAGGCCCCAGTTTTGGAGCTCTGGAGTGTGTGGAGTACTCTTTCATTGCTATTATTCCCTGGTTTATTCTGACACAGTAGTATCTGTTAGGGTCCCAACTATTGGTCACATTGACCTGTTTGAAAATTATCAGTATTCGATAGGAATGCTTGAAATCATGTCACTGTGTGCAAAGAAATTATTATTAAATAGGAATAGTTATTTAAAACCATATAATTGTGTATAAATTATTAGTGTTAGATATAAAAACTTGAAACTATATTGCTGTGGGCAAATTATTTATATTAGATAGGAATACATGATACCAGATAACTTTTTGAGAGAAAAGTAATTATCATAGATAATTAAAAAAATGGTTGCAATAGAATATTAGAAATATAGTCATGATTATAATAAATATTTATAAATGAATCAAAGTTTTTCCTTTAAATAACCCATGAGAGATTGATATACCATTAAATAACCCAAATCTAAATGATCAGTGTTAGATAGGAATTAGTAATAGATAGAATACTTTAAAAAAATTAAATCATGCAATTACATGGAAAAAAACAACTTAAAACCATATAATTGCTTAAAATACTTGAAACTGTGTAATTATATGCAAATTCTTAGTATTGGATAGTTAGGTTTGGTTGGGTTTTATGGCATATCAACCTTTTGTAGGTTATTTACTGCCAAATCCATTTTTATGTAAATAATCAGTTCTGTTTCAAACAATTAGGTTTAGCATGAGTACACTGTTTGTCAAAAACATTTCTATTTCAAACTATTCAGTTTATTCAAGCAGTTATATATAACAATTCAGTTTAGTGTAAGTACAATTTAAATGTCAAAAACAATTCAATTTCAAATAATTCAGTTTAGCATAAGCACGCAGTTTAAATGTAAGTACAGAATAATTGTAAAAAACATTTCTATTTCGAGCTATTCAGTTTAGTCAAGCAGTTCTAATTCAGCTAATTCAGTTTAGTATAAGTACAGATTTTGTATACACACAGTTAAATGTCAAAACAGTTCTATGTTAAATAATTCAGTTTAGTGTAAATACAGTTTCAATGTCAAAAAACAGTTCTATTTCAAATAATTCAGTTTAGCATAAGCACACAGTTTAAATGTAAGTACGGTTTAATTGTCAAAAACATTTCTATTTCAAGCTATTCAGTTTAATCAAACAATTCAGTTTAGCATGAGTATGCCGTGAGTTCTATTTAACCCATAGATAGGGCCCTATCAGGTGCTACCATGCCTGGTCAGAGTAGACCTGGGAGCAATGGCAATGAAGGGGTGCTCCGTATTCTCCAAGACCCCAGCATTACTGAAACCTCACCATCAGATTGTTTAGTGTCATATCCAGGACACTCATTTGGGTGGGGGAGTCTTACCCCTCTGCTGAGGTGCAGTCAGTGTATTCTACAGTCGGGCAATAGTAGTGACTTTTCATTTATTATGTAAAATTCAGCTTTTTAATTATTTTCCCTCTCTTCACAAAGTATATAATTATTAGTATAATTATTTGTATTTGGAATACTTGAAACCATGTAACTGATCAGATTATTTGTATTGGATAGGAATATGTACCCTATAACTGTGTGCTAACAAATTATAAATTTTTAAAAAGTGCATTTAAAAAAAAAATGCAATGGAACTTTGAAAATATGTTATGATTACAAATTAATAAAATTTTGGCATTAAATAACCCTTAAGGAGTTGATATGCCATTTAAATAAACAAAAGCAAACCAAATGGATGTGCTTTTAACCTGAAGGAAAATATTGAATTGTACCTTTCCTCTTGGCTTTTTATCAAAATCCAACATATTTTTCCTACTCAATCTCTTTTGCACAAAAGGTTAAAGACTTGGATCTTCTCTTTCTGAATTTCAATGTTAAATACTGCAACTATTTCATTGGTCAATCAATAAATCAAAATTATTATAATTTCAAGTTCTTTTCCTTTCTTCAAATCCATTGTATTTTTGTTTTCTGCTTTATCTTCTTATAAAAACTATTAATATCTGCCTGTGGAGAGAAATAAGATGGATACTAGGAAATTAAATTCTGAGCCAATCAAGCCATATTCAGCAGATATAATTGCTGGCCATCCTCCACTTGGTCATTGAATTCCTTGGCCTGTATTTGACAATTAAGACATTCTGTGTTTACTGGGAAGAAAGCTACTGTAAATGAAGTAGAGAAAGAAGTGAGGACTAAAATGGAGAGTGAGGACTTGGGGGTGATGCAGAGAGAGAGAGAGGCTAAAGAAATGGAGTCTGACTGGTAGATGTTCTATTGTAAGATTTGTTTTTGTCATTGTCTTGGTTTTATATTATTATGGCAAGTCATCCATGAAATGCTTGGTCTGTTTTGATTAAAAGTTGGTAAACAAATTTGTTGTTGACTATCGGGAAATTTTGCCCTCGGCTTCTTTCTGGAACTGATTTTTGATTCTTCCTCCATCCGATCAGTGATCATGTGGTCTGAGAGATATATGGTGGTTACTGTTTTTGCACATGATAAAAACTAGACTGAAAATAAAAATTTGTGGATATGAGAAAGAAGTCTATTGTACTCCATTTTTAATTCATTAGTATTACTGTATTTTTCTGGAAGATGCTCCCTGATGTTTATTTCCTGAACAAAAATAAACCTTGGGAGATGTAACGGGTGATTTACTGTGTAGGCTTTACAGTACAAGATGTCTTGCATTAATTTATTTTAAAAATGTTTTGAATAATTACATCTAATATATATGCACAAAAAATGGGGGTGGGGAGTAGTCCTGGATGTTTCTGAAACACTGATATCATTTCATTAACTAATAACTTGGCCAATTCTCATTCAAATGATCTCAAAAATTCTAACAGAAACAGATCAAAATTCTATGTTTCCTTTCCAACGAACTGCATTTCTGTACCTGAAAAGAAAAAATAAAAAGCATTGAATTTTGAGTCATTTTTACACTTGCTGTTAAAATTTGAGATTGTTTGAACACGAATTAGTCAAATTTCTTGATTATGAAATTATACCAATTTTTCTGAAACACCTTGTAAAAGCAGAAAATATATTAGTTTTAAGTGATGGAATTTTAAAGGGAAATGATTGTAATAAAATTCCATCATCTTTTGTTTTTCACCATGTGAAATCTTTTAGATTGTTCAAATTAAAATATCTATTCTGATTAAAAGAAAGTTTTCATTTCATGTCCACATTTATGTATGTTTGTATATTTACCCAACCCTTTTGACATGTGCAAGATGTGACTCAGTCAATTTTGAAATAGAATAAAGCTTGTTTGAATTCAGTTTTCTTTCTCCTAGACTGGTTGCCTAATCAAAGCTAAAGAACCTGGTTTGCTCTACTATTTACCCATAGCTAGAGAGTGAACAGATGGATTCATACGTTTTCTAAAAGAATTTGTACAAAAAGTGAAATTTGAACTTTGGGTTGCTGATTCCATTTCTTACAATTACAACCATTATGCTAAATGCAACCTTCCATGTGTTTGCATATATGTTGTACATATGTATATGTATATATATGTGTGTGTGTGCATATATGATGAGTGTAAGTATTTATATGAGGTGCGTATGTATATTTATGCATGTAGGAGGTGCAGTGGTTGTGTCCATACTACTATATGGATTCACCATATGGAAGCTGACTAAGTGTATAGGAAAAAAAGCTTGACGGCAATTGTACTAGAATGCTAAGTGTATGGCCACTTACCTCTCATCTCAAAAACCATCCAAATTAGATGAACAAGACATGCGGGACACTGCTGAAGTAGTTAACAAACTCATAAGCGATGTTCTTGTATGATCCCTTCATATGGATGAGCAAATGTTGGACAACCAACTAGAACTTATCCAGAACAGTTCTGTACTGACACAGGATGTAGTCTGGAGGACCTGCTGGAAGTGATGGATGATAGTGATGAGGGAGAGTTAGGGAAATCCATGCTAGCGGCATGACATGATGATGTGTATGTATATGTATGCATATATGCTGTACATATGTATGTATGTGTACATATGAGGTACAAGTGTATGTATATAATTGCATATATGAGGTACATATATATGTGCATATAAGAGTTATGTATGTACATATTCATGTGCATATAAGGTGTACATATGTGTGCATGTATAAGGTGTATATATATTCATATGCATACATATGAGGTTTGTTAAAATAATGTTGAAACTGAAGTTGTATTTACAGGTGTTAATTTTTTTTGAAATAATCTCTTTGGAATTCAGCATATTTATTTCAGCAACTTTTCCATTGGATTTCTGAAACTTCTTCTTTTATGTGGCATTGAAGCTGAATTATTTTATTTCTTCTAATGTCCTCTGCTTCCTCAAAATTCTAACTTCTGTGGTGACTTTTTAGCCTAGGAAACAAAAATAAGTCAAGCAGGACTAAATCTGGTATGGAGGTTGCTGCACTTGCATAATCCAAAACAATTTTGTTCAAAAAGTATTGAAAATGGATTCATTTTTGTTTTTGAATTGCCATTGACTCATCAAGCCATCATCTCTTTATTTTATGAGTTGCTCAGCTGTGCATTTGTCTTTAACTTTAAAATTTTAAAATTTAAAAGATTTTAAGCTTCAGTCTCAATATTCTTTTACCACATTTATGTAGATGGTTGGTTAGTTTGTTGGTGGGTTTTACAATGTGTCAACCCTTGTTGGGTTATTTAATGATAGTTTTTTTTTTCTAGGTTTAGAATAACTATTACAGTTTAATAACATTTTTTGTCTTCACACTGTTATAGTTTCAACTATCTAATACTAATAATTTGCACATAATTATATGGTTTCAAGTATTTCAAGCAATCAATAATAATAATCCTTTGTAAACAATTATAGCTTTGAGTAACTATTCTTGATAAATATAATTTAGTTTTATGATATTAAGTATGCTTATCTAATACTAATAATTTTCAAACAGATGTGTTTGACCATAGATGGGACTTTAACAGGTATTACCACTCTGAGTCAGTGGACCTGGGAGTAATGATATTGAAGGTCTACTCCACACTTCTCAGTTCCAGAACTGGTGCTTCATTGTGAGATGCAGTTTAGTGTCATACTCTAGATATCCTTGCTCTTTTTTTTTTATTAGGAGGTGCCCGTGGTGTAATGGTTATCGTCACAGGATATGGACACGGCGATACGAGTTCAATTCCTGGACAAGACTGATTGCATTTCACATAGCACTAATACTCTTGGGAAAGATATGAATCCAATTATTCTCCCTCCAGCTATGGGTAAATAGTAGGGCAGACTAGGTTCTTCAGCCTTGGTGAGGCAACTAGTCTAGGAGAAGGAAAACTCTGAATTCAAACCTGCTAAACCCCGCTTTAAAAATTGACCTTGTGTCATATCCTGCCCGAGCGGAGGGGTTGGGTAAATAGGATCCTTGCTCTTTTTCACAAGTACCTTAAATTTTACAGTATAATGAAATAGTTTCAGCTGCTCTTAGAAATTTAACTAATATTTACTTGAAAATTGTTTTCTTTATGTCCTTATAAATGTTTGTACATAATTTTATGTGTGATTGAACAATTTTCTTTAGTTGAGCAGTAATGCATGTACTTATGTTTATGTGGAATTATGTACATGCTCAGTTGCATATTATATACATAGGTCTGTATGCCATTGCATATGTTTTATGCTGACAAAACCATATATATATATATATATATATATATATATATATATAGGCTGCAGTCTTTCTCTTAAACATTTTTTCTTAAATATCACAAAGTTTTTTGAGTTCTTTTTCTTTTCTTAAATTTGGTTCAATTTTATGTAAAAATTGTCTAAAATTTTCCCCATGAGCATTTCCCACCATCATTGGTCATTGTACAGGATATAATTAAAATATCATCTTTTCTTTGAAAATCCATTGCCCTGTTGGTGGGGCTCGGAATATACTGATTTAAAAAAAAAAAAAAAAAAAAAGTATCCTTGGTATGACACTAAAATGCATCTGATGGTGAAGCTCTGGGGAATGTGGGGTACTTCTTCAGTGTTATTACTCCCAGGCCCATTCTGACATGGAGTGGTAGTATCTGATAGGCTCCAATCTATGAGTCAAATACATGTTTGAAATTATTAGTATTTGATAAAAATACTTGAAACTACAGTAATGTGTTCAACCATATGGTGTAATACCATATAAGAATAGTTACTTGAAACTATAATTGATTATTAAAAATTATCATCACTTGAAACTATATAGCTGCAAGCAAATTATTATTAAATAGAAATAATTACTTGAAAAATATAATTTTGTATAAATTATTTGTATCAAAGAGCAATATTTGATATAACTTAGTTCAAATAACTCTTAAATGATTTCAGAAAAATGTGAATATGAACATATAAAGAATGTGATTCCCTAACATCTGGATATGAAATAACCCTAGACAGGTTGACATGCCATTAAAGTCAATCATTTTAAATCTAATGGAACTTTTGTTTTTCATATCTGGTGATACTTTTTAATCAGTATAAATATTTTGAATATTTTTTTTCAAAAATTAGATTGTGTGTCTATGACATAGCAGACATTGGAACTTGTTTAAATTCTTAGTAATATTACCTTTTTAGTTGTTAAATACATCGAGTATTTTTATATAAAATGAAATCAGTTTTCAAATAACTGATATATAGAGTTGGGCAACAAAAAAAATGTTAAGACTGAAACATTTTTATTATATCTACAAATCTGAATAAAACTTCAATCCCTTTAGACATCCATTAGAAATTATTTTCCTTGATTATTCTTATCAAAGTTTTCTTAGTTGTAATAAAAGTCAATTTAAAAAAAAAATTTTTTTTTCTGAAATACCAAAAAGTTGGAAATTTCTTGAAATTTTCTTTTCCTTGATTTGATATCCTAATTTATGAATCATCCTTTGCTAATGGTATTTCATTCCAACTAAGGGAACTTTGCAATCATTCTAAAACACCTAGAAATCGTCTTTATTTCATGCCAAAAGGAAATGGGTTGTCACTGGGAATGGTGTTTGAAGGACAGACACAATATTACATTAGAGGGAAAAATAAAATATAAAGGGGATCTGACAGAGATACCACCTTAAAACCAGCCTGAGTCAGGTCTTCTAATATAGTTTGAAATCTTTCTAGGTATGACTCTAACAATACCTGAAAGTTTGGTTAAAATTGGACCAAAAATGCAGAGCCTTGTCTATAGGAATGGATAGACACATATAGTGAAATATAAGATTTTGACATTATCTGATATATTACTTTTAATAAGATCTACATTTAAATTGTTTGCTGATTTTGAGTATCCTAGGTATGACACTAAACTACATCTGATGGTGAGGCTCCAGTTCTGGAGCTTTGGGGAGCCTGGAGTACTCCTACATTGCTATTACTCCCAGGTTCACTCTGACCTTGAATAATAATACTTGGTTCAAATAGATCTGTTTAAAGATTATTTGCATTAGATAGGAATACTTGATACCATATAACTGAAGTGTTAAAAAATCTTTGAAATGAAAAGTTGGAAATATAAATAGCTATGAATGTAATGAATTAAATCAATTTTTGGCATTGAATAACCCATAAGGGGTTGATATGCCATTAATCAAACCAGCCATTTTGATTGGTTGTGTGTGTGGTTTTCTACTCTGTGTGTGTGTGTGTATATATATATATATAGTCCTATGTCTATTTGTTTAAATATAACCACAACCATTCTACCCATCTCTTTTCATGTTGTCACTGCTGCTTTTTCAGTGTGTGTGTGTGTGTTTTTTTTTTCTTTTTAAAAGGCCTGAGCAGACATTTCTGCATTCTCTAATTGTCCAAAATTACTTTGCAAGGATTTACCGGTCTGCTTGTTACTTTGATCATGAGTTTTTTTCAGGACAACACTGAGATTTTCCAAGTACTCTTATCAATTCAGCATCAGATTCTTTTCTTGTTGGCCCATCTCTTATTTCACCAAAAAGGAATAGAGGTTTTGAAAGAGGGGGAGGAGGAGGACTGAAAGTCTTTGACAATTACTTCAAGTATTTCTTGATAACATCTAAATATCTTTATGCATTTCACATGGTCAGGCATTAGAACCTTTTTTTGTGTAGATGTTATGAATCTCTGGGGATTTTATGAGTATGAACTGCCCTAAGTTATTTGAGGCTAAGAAATACTTGTCTGGGGTCAAGGTGAGGTGGTTTGCCTTCAGGATTGGATCTGTGTCAGCAGGGTTCTTTCCATTTATCTTTAAGTATGAAATTTCTTTTTATCATGGTCTGGTCCTACATCTATCTGGGGTGGATGGTGAGGCTTAATTTTTTAAATTTTTATATGGACACATATGGTAAATTCCTGCATATAACCAAATATTTCTAATTAACACCTGATTTAATGATTATCAACATAAAATAGAATTGGTGAGCCCAGTTCAAATTCAAGCTGAGGTTGTTAGTATCCACTTCATACTAATGAAAGACATGTATTTTCTCTTTTACCTAGCTATGAGAAAAATAGTGGAGCAGACTGGGCTCCCTAGACTTGTTGAGCAACTTTCAATTGAAAACAAGTCCCTAAGGCAACACATTCTCTTCAGATAAATAAGCTTTTAAATCAAATGTCCTGGTTGTAACATTAAACTGCTTTTGTTAGTGAGAATTTAGTTCTGGAGTATGTGGAGTACCCTTCCATTGCCATTTCTCCCTCTAACACAGAATGGTAGTACTTGTTTTGGTCCCATCTATAGGTCAAATATAATGGAGTACAAATTATTTGTATTCAGAATAGTTAGCTCTAGTTCTCTACTAAAGATTACTGTTATTAATTTGAGACCATATAACTGCTTGCAAATTATTGTTAGATAGGAATACTTGGAACCATATAACTGCGCAAATAATTATTATTAGTGATATGGGTAAATAGTAGGGCAGACTAGGTTCTTCAGCCTTGGTGAGGCAACTAGTCTAGGAGAAGGAAAACTCTGAATTCAAACCTGTTAAACTCTGCTTAAAAATTGACCTTGTGTCATATCCTGCCCGAGCGGAGGGGTTGGTAAATATGATTATTATTAGTGATATTTACTTTAGATCATATAATTGTGCATGAATTATTCATATTAGATAGGAATATTTTATATAATGTAACTGTGTGCAAACAAATATGACAAAAAATTGAATTTAAAAATGCCATGGAACATTGAAAATATAATTATAATCAAATATTTATAAATGAATAAATTTTGGCATTAAATAACCCATGAGAAGTTGATATGCCATTAAAAAATAAGCCAAATCTATTTTGAATTAAGGTATGCTTTAATATATAAAGTAAACACACATTTTGTCTGTATAATTTAAGATCTTTTCAATTTTCCTGATAAGTGTCTTGGTTTCAGGTTGGAATTGGTGGATGAATTTACCAAAATTGTCCCAAGCACTTTTGGATCCTTCATAGGCCATCATCAGGGGTTGCTTGCATGTATAAATATTTTTTTTTTTAATGAGTTTTGAAGTTTATTGGTTTTTATAACATAACAAAACTATGCAAACGCAAATTTGGATAAAACTGAGTTGCTGATGAATTTAAAAAACAGAACGCTATCAACGGAAATATAATACTATCAAGAAATATGGAATATTAAAAAGAATAAATAAACCTGAACAACCTAAGATAGACAATAACCTAAACCATAAACAATCAATAAACCTATACTACAAAAACCAATTTCATAGTAATTATAAGATAGATAAACATATATTAAAAAACCTTGTCCAAAAAATTTTTCTCCCTACCAACCCTACCAAAAAAGTTAGACTTATCATATACTACAACAAATTTAAAACCTCAAATCTAGTTATTTCTAATAACACTTTTCCCTGTCCCTTGGGAGACTGTATCTCCAAAGAAAATAGTGCATATGTTGGCCTTACCACTCTTTCTTAATGACTTACAATACACTTTAATGATTCTAGCTCCATAGCCTTACATCTTAAAACCCATACTGTTCTTAAATCCAAGTTTATTCTCTAAGTTAGTATTTTAAAATTATTGCCTTAATAAAAATCCTTCTTTGGTGGTTTATGCCTGCTTACTAACATAATGAGATTTATATTAATGTATTGATCATTGTTTTCATTTAAAGCAAAGAGTCAAGATAAAGGATCAATTGTTATATAAATTTTTCTTGTTTTATTTGATATTCAGACAAGACTGATCATAAATAAGAAAATGCTGAGCTGCATGATAAAGTAGAATTAATGTAATTTCAAAATTATTTAAACTAGCAGTCACTTACTCATATATGGGTTTTAAATGGTCATTGATGTTCATAAAGTACTTTGTGTTAAAATCTTTTATTCATACCTAACACAAATCTTGCTTTCAAAATTTATTATCACAAATATTTTCATTATGGTGTTTGGCTTTATTGTTGGGTTATTTAACATTGAAGTCAGTTTTTTTTAATAAAAAATTGCTGATACACAATTATAGTTTCAAGTAAATACTTTATGGGTATAGAAAGTATTTGTATTATTAAAGGGCGCTACTCCTTTCCCCGGATTGCTCCACTTTACCCTTGATATGTACCTTATATTGCTGAGTGTTAAGCAAGCAAGTATCAAGTACCACTTTTAAAGTCTTTGGTATGAAACAACCTGGGATTGAACCATTGGCAAACACTCTACCCACTAGACCAATGAGCCGGTTACTTGATATAACTGTGTAAACAAATTATTGTAGACAAATAAAAATTGCAAAAAAAAGCAATGGAACATAAAAAAAGTATTCAATTTCTGCATTAAATAACCCATAAGGAGTTAATATGCTATTGAATAAACTAAATCATTTATTCTCCACATTTGATGGGTTAAAAAAAGATTTAAAATCAATGATTTTTTTGTTTAATGTTTTATCTTCTCAGTTTGGAAATGATAATCTTTTTTTTTTTCTTTCAGTATAATATAACTTTTATTAGGACTTAATGTTATATTGGCATAAGTAGTAGTTTTATTTCAGTTTCGACCAATCATGGTCAAATAATTTCAAACTTTTTCAGGGATGACTAACGGTCTTGAAAATTTTATTTGAAATCTGGTCCAAAATAGCCAAGCTTTAGTGGTATGCACTGATGGACAGACATTTGGTGAATTATAAGAAGTTAAAAAAAATGAAAACACTAAGTAATTTCCTATGCTTAAGCTAGTTTAGCACAAACTGGGACACCCAGTGAGATTCAAACTCGCTAACAACGGTCTGCTAGACTAACTAGCTAACCAATATCCTGAACTGGTAGAAAATATGGACCAGCAAGTAAAATATCATAAAATTCATTTATATTTGCTCCTGGCATGATGCTTGGAATTGGATGATAGTTGTATCTGGCAATGATAGGGTAAAATAAAGTTGGTTATAGTAAGAAGTACAACGCGAGTATTGAGTAGCCATTAAGCTTAGTTTAGTTGTGGCACAAGGCCAGAGGTATGGGGTACTTAGTAAGAATCACTCAACATTAGCCCAACAAATAATTACATCATGAGAGATACTCTAAAATATTTATCAAACTTAGTTTAGTAGTGGCACAAGGTCAGAAGTAGGGGTACCTACTGAGAATTGAATTTTCTATCACTGGTCTGCTAGAATAGCTCTCTAACCATTACAACAAGCATTGAGTAAGCCATTAGGTACTATCGTTACTCGTCATGCTAAGATGGAGGTCAACTTATGTCTGTTATCTGCTTAAACCTCAATTTTGAATTAAATCTGCAAAATTATGGTTTTCTATAAAATTCATTAGTTCATTTCAAGCCTTGTTTGCTTCATCGTTTACATCTCGTATCCCATCCTGTGGGTTTTATATTTCGATACTTGATGAAAGTAACGCTTGCTGCTTTTCTAAAATGAAAAGTCACTGCTAGAAACCATTGGCGTGTATATAATCTGAATATCAGCATCTTTCGTAAGCTGCTGGATTTTCAAAATAACTTTTGTGTTTTGTTCCCCATGACCGTGTCTTCATTAGCAAGATTCAGATCTCTTTCTGTTCCTATATAATTACCTGTGCTTCATCTCACATGAATCTGACTTTTGATCCCTCACCTTACAAGTTTTGTCAGAAGAAACATGTAAAACGGTTGACGATCATTGCCTTTGAATACCTATGACATGCTCCTTTCACTAGTGGCATGTTTCTAAATGATGAATCAAGAACTGGATGCTAAAGAAGAATGTCATCAAGGAATGTCTTTCGTAATGTGGATTCTGGTTGGCTTGCTCTCTGGAAAGTATGACCAAAGTCCTAACAGAGCAAAAACAGTCAGAATTTTGGAAATGTAGGCTGGCATGTGAGATTCTTTGCTAAAAGCTACTTCTATTCTTGGAATGGAGTGTTGGAAAACAGGTAAGGTTTCTGGTTTAAGTTTTGTTTCTTAGTTTCAGTTGTATTTTAACCCTTTGAATCTTATAAGCCTAATATTTTAGGCTGAGTATTAGTTTACTATACATCATTAGCCCAATATTTCAGACTGAGAATAATTTTTGTTATATAACATTAGCTCAATATTTTAGACTGACTGCTATTTTACTATAAACTTAGCAAGGTCACATCAGATACTAATAATAGAGGTTAAGAAAGAGAAATGCTAATAATTTTGCATTATAATTGCTTGATGAGCCAAGAATTTGAAACAAGTTGAGTAAAACTGAACTTTTGTTCTCAATTTTTTTTTCTGTTTTTAGAACTAAAATCCTAAAAAATAAAAAAAATGAAGTTTTGAACATTTCTCATTTTGATGCATATTTTAAGGAATTTTAAATATTTTCAAAGTAACGGAGCATAAAGTAAATAATTTTTTTTCTGCTGCTTATGAAATGATTTTTTACGCAAGGTACATTATGAATTAGCTGTCATTTGGGCCATAATCACAGGTCATCTAATGTATATATGACTGACTTATATACAAATATATTGTACTAATATGAATAAAAAACAAACAAAAAAAACAAAGTTTGGCAAGCTTTGAATGGAATAGACTGTACCAGAGAGAGTGTGTGTGTGTGTATATATATATATATATATATATATATATATATATATATATATATATAAACATCAGTTGATCCCTTATGTTGGTTGTTTTCCAAAGGTGATTTGATTTTTTTAAATTGATCTTTTAAGATTATTCTAATTAATTTTTAAGTGTTAAAAAAATCAAACATAGTCTGATAACTATGGAACTTAAAACTTCAAAAACCTTTTATTTTTAGTTGCCTAGGATTTTAAAAATGTATTTAAGGTATTTGGGATCCAAAAATGACATTAGTTCTGTTGCTGATTATATCTTCCAAATTTTATGGCTTATCCAACAAGTGAAAACAGTTGATAACCGAAGTTCTAAGATAAAGTATATTGATTATTCACACATAACTCTATCTATATAAATTTTCTTTTTTACTGACTAGTTTTTCTCTTTGTGTAATATAGTGGCTCAACATCACTATACATGAATGGGAGTGGGGGCCAGTCATGCAATTATGTTCACTTGAGAAAGGTATAAATACCCTCATGCTCCCAGCTGTGTGTTAAATAGTACCACTGTTATCCTTCTACAAGGATTGCTTTGGTATTAAGTAACCCATAAATGTTGATATGCATTTAAGCAAATAAACCAAACTAAACCTGAATGTCATCAAGAACAGCTGAGAGCTGATGTGTAAAGTAATGACTTGGAAATGACCTTGGTGGTGTTGGGTGCAGGTTGAGAAAGGGCAGATGCCATCAAAGATGCCTGCAGAGGAGTCGTAGGGTAAACAAAATGTCCCACACCAGAAACAGTGGGCAAAAGTAATAGGTTTCACAGGCTGGGGAGAGTGACTAATTGACTGGCAGAGCAGGTGATTATAAGTAAACTTAGATTGCATCTGAAAATGGAACAAGTGCAGATGTTGAATTTTCAAGATTTTAAAATGTTTTTTTTTTCTTTTTTTTCTGTTTCTTCTTTGCCATGTTTTAACTTGTCAGTTGACCTCGTAAAAAGTAAACTTAGTTCTTTCTACTTGTTCTATTGTCAGTAGTTTTTTCATCCATTGAATATCACCTTCAGTCATCTTTGCTCAATGAATAATTTTAGCAAATTAATTTTTAAAAAATTTTAATTTATTTTATTTTGAATTTCTTTTTTTTAGATTTCAACATTCTCTTGATATTCTAATCAAAATGTGCCTGTCTTGTTGGATGAGTAAAATTTGACAGTAGGGAAATTTTTAATTGATTTCAGTTTTTTTTAATTTTTATTTTTTTTATTTGAATTCATTAATTTCTTATTTTTTATTTTTTTTTTTAAGAGGGGAGTAATTCGAGGGAAGGAGTTTCCTAAATTGTGAATTTTTTCAATGATTACTTTTCATCGTTCCTTTTCTAGATTTTTTCCTTCTATTTTAAAATTTTTTATTTTAATTTTTTTTAAAGTAAATCTTTCATTATTATTAATTTTTTGCTATTATAGGAAAACATTTCCTTTTTGATTTTTAATAATTGCTTTTGATTTTTTTTGTTTTATTACCTTTTTATTATTTGCAAAAATTTTTATCTTTATTTTCTGAAAATTTCTTAACTTTCTTCATTGTTTTCATCTCTAACGGCCTTTTTAAAAAATTGCTTTTTTTTTATCCATCCATCCCAATGTCATTACAAATATTTAATCAAGCTATTGCTCCTCCTCTTACTACTTCATTTTCCTTTTTTCTCTCTTTCAATCTATTTGACCTTTTTTTTTTTTTTTTTTCTTTTTTTTTTTTTTTTAAGAAAAACTTCAAGGGCCTTTTATAAACAACAAAAAGTTTGTTCCACTTTACTGACCCAACTTAATGCTTGAGCTTTTATCCCTACCCCAACTGTTTCCTCATCCATACTAAACAGTCTCCCATCATGCCACGCCCATTTTTTTAAAATTGGACATTGCACTTGTTTGTGTTTATGCAAAAAAAAAAAAATTATTCTTCTCCAATGATCCTGCTCCCTGATACCCCCTCCCATTTATCTCCTCCCCCCACCTTGCATTACCTTCAGTATTGCTTGTCCTATACCCTCAATCTACCTCCTTGTCATTTCATAAGGTATCCCCTTGGGTATTAGTGTGTGCATTAGTGCATGTGGGCAGAAAATTGTTTGGTCGACCCAAATCCATCATGGCCAATAGACTGCTTATGAAGTTTCTTTCAATCGATCTCAATCCCCACTCACCGCCTTTTTTTTATTTTTTTTATTGATTTCTTAAATTTTCATTGGCTCCTCTCACCACCTTTTCTTGCTTATCTCTCTTTTTAAAACTGTTTTCTTTCTAAGAGCCTTATTATTTTCTCTCTCTTTGCTTCTCGGTTCTCTCTCTCTTATTGACTCTTGATATCTATCTCTTCCTTTCTATCTGATCTCTTTTTTGTTCAATTTTCTCCTATTCCTTTATTAATCATTCTATATCTCCTGTCTATTTTCACACTTTTCTCTTTTTCTTTGTCTTTACATATTTGTTTGTGTGTGTATGTGTGTATGTATATATATATATATATATATATATATATATAGTGTGTGTGTGTTTTCTTGTATCTATTTTAAAAGAATAACTATTGTTCGTCAATGTTCCTTCTTTTTATTGGTTATGTTATATACACACACACACACACACAAGAATAGGCTGAAAAGTTCATATCTGCTGTTGATGACTTTCTTGACCAATGAGATCCAAGCACTGTAACATTGCTGGAAGAAGTGTGGGGACCAAAAGAGTGACTGTTGAAAAATGAACTTCATTTAGACACATTCCAGGAAAGTGTCTTGGTCAGCCTATGAACTTTTCAGTTGGTGTGTGTATTAGGCATGTAATGATACAGTCAGTTCATATGTATTGCAATACCATTCATAGAAAAAACACAAATTAATTCTATTAATACAATCTCTCTATCTTAGAAAAAGCATAAAAATGAATATTTCTGTATGCTGATTAGAAAATATAAAAGAAAATGTCTCATTTGTTATGATTTTTAGATGATACATAAAGTACTGGTCTATTTTAATGTATCCATTCAATAATATAATGTCTTAAAATGGTTTTTAATTGTAAGAATATATCTTAAATATTATTCTCAGAACATTTAAATTTTCTTTCTCGAACATTATGGGTTCTTTTAATAACTATGGTATTCACATTATTGTTCTCCTGGGTAAGTCTAAATGTTTATTTTAAAAGTTAAACAGTTTTTAAATAATTATAATGAATTTAACTTTTAATTTTTAACTCATTTGAGCTCTTTTTCTAATTAGAAGAAAATAAAACACTTTAAAAACATTAAAATTAAGAAAGGAAAAGTAAGTGTCAATAAAAATGAATATTTCTGTATGCTGAGTTACAGAAGTTTAGTTTTACAGGCTCTGCAAATAATATTCTTTGAAAACTTTCTTGTTTCTATCTACCGGCTGTATTTCTAAACAAAATAATTCCAAACAGAAGATTTATATTGGGTTGTCTTTTTAAAATTATAGATTTTTATTCTGCTTTGACCATATTTTTGCTCACTTGGAATCAAAGTTATGTATCAAGCTGCTCCTGATTGGACCAGAAATTGTTACTGAGTCAAATTGATAAAGCAAGAACAAAAAATTTTTTTTCTCAACTAAAAGAAAACAGGAATAAGGAATTAATTTTATGTGTAGCAATAATTTAAAATGGAGATGATAAAAAACAAAACAAAATGTATGTTGTATTTTTAAAACTCAATCAATAAGAGCAATGTTTTTCTTGTAAAGTTGGCATGTTTATTTAAAACTTTTTTATTTTATGGATAAAAGAATGAGTTTTTTATATTCATCAAACAGGTGATGTATCATCAGCAGAAAAAAAATAACTGGTCGTATTTGATAGAAATCAATCACTTGCTCTCATATTGTCCAGTTTTCTTTCTCTTTTTTTCCTTAATATGAGAGGTGCTCTGAAAGTAAATCCTCCTATTTATTTCTGCAAAAACTACTGGAGATGCAGAGAGTAAAATAAATAACCCTATTGGATAGATCAAGTTTTCAGCTACCAAACACTTTTTATGTATTTTTTCTTTTTTGTAATTTAGTATCTGTTAAAATGTGCTCTATATGGGTATCCAGGTGTGCAGGCAACTTTACCTGGGAGAGTTTATTGGTGTGTTTCTGGTAAATAAGGAAAGATGGCTGGCAACTCTGTCTCATTATACAGTAAAAATCCAACCTGTGACTGAGTTTTAGAGGTGCTTTGACCTATGGAAAACTCACTGGAAAAGTATGTTGGAGGCTAAGAGGACTATTTCAAAGAAAATTAATCTTTTATTTATTGTTCATTTCTGTCTTTGTAAATACAGTTTTGGTCATGATACTTTTTTAACACCTTGTGCTTATAGGTGTGTTTCTCTGATTTTAAGTGTCTGCTTAAATGAGGTATCCAAAAGTTTGTGGAATATTACTAATTCTTCTTTTTAAATGAAAAATAGGTATGACACCAAACTGTACCCAATTGTGAGGTTCCAGTTCTCGAGCTCTGAGGAGTCACTTCTTCATTGCGATTACTCCCAGGACTACTCTGACCTTGAGTGGTAGTACCTTTTTGGGCCCCATCTCTATGTTAAATAGACAGATTTTAAAATTATTTGATAGCTATATGGTTTCACGCATTCCTACGTGCAAACAAATGATTATTATCATTAGATAGCAATAGTTACTTGAAACTATATGATTGCTCCTATTCCTCCTACTATGAGTTAAATAGTATTAATGCTGTTCTTCTACTAGGATAGCTTGGGCATTAAATAACTTACAAAGGTTGATATACCATTAGACAAAGAAACCAAACCAAACTAAACCATGATTGCTATTTAAAAACTGACTTTGGTATTAAATATTCCAACAAGGTTGACATTTTGTAAAATCAACCAGCTAAAAAAAAGTACATTTAGATTCTTCTCTTTTGAGGTAATTTTGTTTAGCAATTATAAGTTTTAGTAAATTTACTAAAAAGTCCATCTAACAATAGTTAAAATAACAGGGTAGACAAAGCTGTCTAACCTTGGTGGGCAACCATTTTAGTAGGACAAACCAGCCCCAACGAAAACCAGTTTTAAATTCTATTTAGTTATGTAAAGAGCAATGCAACTAAGTGAAGGTTTCTCTGACAAGGTTGACAAGTAATCACTGGTAAATAAAGAAGGTTTGGTGTGGTTTCTTTGTTTAAATGGCATATCAATCTTCATGGGTTATTTAATGCCAAGCTGTCATTGTTAAAGAACAGCAGTGATACTATTTTAACCTATAGCTGGGGTATAAGAAGGTTCATATCTTTCCCAAGGGTATTAGTCTAAAAGTGAATGTAACAGTGTAACTGGAGTTTGAATTCACTAACTTTGAGGCTGTAGTTCAGCTCTTTAGCCATTATGCCTCAGGGACTCTCCCAAATGAGGAAAGATAGGTACGAGGCTGGCAACTTCATTCAGATACCCTTTAAAAATTCAACCTGTAACCGAGTTGTAAAGGTGCTTTGACAAATGAAAAACACTGGAATAAATATATTGTATGCCAAGAGGACTATTTTAAAGAAAATCAACCTTTTTATTCATTATTCTTTTTTGTCTTGGTAAATATAGCTTTGGTCATGATACTATTTTAAATCTGTGTGTGTGTGTGTGTGTATATATATATATGATTGACATATGAGGACCCAATAGTTAAAAGTTAGACAAACTATTGGACTACTATTTGTTTATAATGGTGAAGTCATGTGTAGAACCAGTTACACTTTTTTTAAAAAAGCTTATAAAATAAGAATAGAGCTTCAGTGTGCTACAAATCCTCCCGAACAACACTCGTAAGGTTTTGAATCCAGATATTTACTTCTCCTCAGCTGGTTATTTTACCAAAATTAAAAAGCCCAATTTGTGCTACTATTTTATCCAGAGAGAGAGAGATTCATGCCTTTTCCAAAGAGTTTAGCTCAAAGGGAAATACAAACAACCTTGTTTAGGATCTGAACTTGGCTTGTCCAGTCCATTTCATTATAATGTTAAGCATTGTCATACACACATCCAAAATATATATATATATATATATATATATATCTATTGATATGTTTTTAATTTTACAATTTTTTTAGTTTTGATGGTTGGATTATATATAGATATACATAGGCTGCTTTTATGTATTGATTTATTTCTGTGTACATGTACCTGTTATGTGTGCGTCTGCATTGATATAAGTATTGTGCATGCATACATGCATATACTTTTGTTTATAAACTTTTCCTTGCTTTTCTTCTTCCATCCCCTAACGCCCCCATCATTTTGATCCTCCTATTCTCCAACCCTCCTCTCCTACCTGACATCTGAATTGCCAGCCTCTCGATTCACTTATACTTTTGATAACTTGAAGCACTTCTTAATTGCCCATTGATCAGCCCAAGTGGTGGGTAGTTGGGGGCCTGGGGGCATTGGATGGGCTTCTGGGGTTCTTATCATCACCTTACACTCCCCTCTCCAACCCTGGGGTAGGCTGGTCAGCTCTGCTTGGTTCCAGCACGCTGACCACAGACAAGCCTCTCATCTGGCACGTATTGAGTGGACGAAGCTGATGATAAACCTTTTCAGCCTGGCTTCTTCATTAAGGCCAACAAACATCTTGGCAGAAACAGTGAACGAGCATCAATGAGCAAGGGATGTGGTTGGAAGGGAGCCGTTTTTCCCCCCCCCGGAAAACTTGTTTCTTTTGCTTTGCCTCTTAAAGCTACTTTACCCCCAGAGCCCACACCTTTTTCATTTAAACTGTCCCCTTGCCGCCCAGGTCAGCTTTGGGCAAATGCTCTCACTCTGTATGTCCCAAATGAAGTCTTGTTTTTTGTCATTTTTGATGCTTGTGTTTTGGTCCTCAGCTTCTTTTTTGTCATCTTTTTTTTAAAAATCTTTTTGAGGGATTTGATTACTTCTGCATTGTTTTGTTAATATCTTTGGATGAGATGTTTTTTCTTTTTTTGATGAGTGGGCGAAGAGAGGTGTTTGTGGTTGCAGAGTAGCAGCAGTTGAGGATTGATTTTTATTCTGATCATAATTTACTAGTTTATGTTGGGGTGGCTACATTTTCCTGTGTATGCATGCCTGCACTTGTGCACTTACATATTAATGTGCAAACACTTGCTTGTATGCATACACGTTTTACTCATAGGCTTTAAGGAACATTTATTGACCTCTTGTACCTTTGGGGTTGCCTTTTAATGTCGAAAAGCAGGATGAAATTTGCCCAAATATATTTGTATACTTCTAAATGAACCAAGAGAATGTAAGTTTAATTTTGTGTAAATAGTGTATACAAGTTAATATGTATGAATATATGCAATTGGCTCTCCCAATTTTTGTGGTTAGCGGGACAAGACCCCTATGAAAGTAGCAAAATTACAATATCTTTATCCTCCTCCTATTCTAAATTTTAATACTTAACATGCAGATAGTAATGTTAGTCAGTGTACTGCAGCTGCTACCTTGATAGCAAGACTTGGAATATACATCCCTCCATAAAAAGGGTGTGTCCTTGGTATGCAACAAACTGTATTATTAGGTGGTGAGATTTCACTTCTGGAGTTCTGGAGAGTATAAAGATAATTTTTGTTGCTATTACTCCTAGGTCCATCCTGACCAAGGGTGGTAGTTGAATATTTTCAAATACATCTGTTTCAAAAATTTTTAGCGTTAGATAAAGATACTTGAAACCCTTTTGTACCATATTCATGATACGGATATGCGAAATGTACATGGGATGTTCATAACATATATACATATATAGAACATAGGAATCTCGAAACACGAAAACACTTACGACTTCTTAGTTCAGGTACGAAACTTTTTATTACCTTTGAGTTTAAAGGTTTTTCGACATAAGGAGAGAGAGGCACCATCTTCCTATTCTGGCTTTTTCATCTCCCCACCCCATCTCGTGCGACACCTGCCCAAGGCCTCCGCGAGCAAGCGAAAGTCGACCGTCTTCTTCCGAGGCAGGACTCAACTCCACTGACTTTTTCAAAATCTCCCAAAATCCTCCGCGCGCTTCCGGTGCGTGACGTCATTCGCACTTGCTAGCCCCGTTTCCCATCTCGGGCTATTGTGGCATCTCTGAGTGATACATCCGCCCACGCGCGCGCGTGAACACCTGCTTTAATGTTGCACCTAAGTAACCCATGCACTGAGTCGAAAGGTTCTCAGCCTAACTAAACCCAAAGGCATAAAACGAAATCCCTCGGCCATTATATTACACTGTGACTATACTTTCGCCACAAAATGACTTCCGTATTAAACAGACACAGACATACTATTCATTCAGTATGTGATGGAGTATATGTATTGAGATGGCAGTAAAATTTAGGGTCTTGAATATGACTATGAACTATCCATTCAGGAGGCTCCAGTTCTGGGTGGTGTGGAGCCTACCTTTTGTTGCCATTTTGGTTTGGTCCAGAATGGTGGTAGTACCTGTTAGTGTCCTGTCTATTGAGTACTTGATAGGACTACTATGTAAACCATATAACCGGTGATTGTTATTATCAGTATATTTATTTGAATCCATATAAATTGCTTGCAAATTATTAGTGATTGATAGGAATACTTGCAGCCATATAACTGTGCTAATTATCTGTATTAAGAACTTGAAGCTATAATTGTTTACAAATGATTATTATTTGATATTGAAACAAAATTATTGCTTGGGGAGGGGGAAATGACTTCAGCATTTAATAACCCAACAAGGGTTAACATAATATGAAACCAACCAAAATTTATATGAATTGTGTTGAGTATTAAAACGTACGTTGTATTTGGTAAAATAGGCAATGAATGATAGGTAAATTTTCTGTATTCAAATCTACAATTTACCTATCTGATTTATAAATACTGATATGATTTTTGGAACTAACTGTTCAGTTAGAATTTTTTTTTATATTACTCCAGACGTTTTCTCAGTGGTATATTCTGGACAAGTATCAAATTTTATTTTCTGTTAGTATAATTTTTTTGGGGGGGGTATTTTTTAAGCATAGAAACACTTATTAGCCTTACAGTGCTGAAGTATATTACATTTTTTATTTGTGACACTACAAATTAATGAAGATATTAAAAAGTAAACTATAGAAATTGACAGTGGACATAGATTAAAAAAAGCTTTTATTTTGTGTGCATTCATGGGTGTGTATATAGACTCGACTCATAAATACTGATGTTAAACTCGTGGACAATGCACATCTGTATAAAAAAAGGTGCAATCATCTATTACTTATATACATCTGCAGTGAAACAGGTGCACACAGTCTTTCATTCCCAAATGAAATCATTGTTGCATTCAAAGTAAAGGCTTTGATATTTGTGTTTCTCTTCATTTCTAGACATGCATTTTAATCTTGAATCTTTGATTGAAGGCTTCAGCAATTCCAAAGGTCCCATTGCTTTTAAAGATTCAGTTATATGGACTAATCATAGAAAATTTCTAGCTATAAATCAGAACTCTGTGACTACCTGTCAGTTACAAAGGCAATATAGACACACCCTCACCTGTCATTCATATAGATGCAGGCATATTATCTCTCTCTCTCATATATATATATATATATATATATATATATATATAATGCTGATAATGTGCTTGTATTTACAAATGTGTGTGTGTATAATCTGGAATGCTTACATATATATTTACTCTCCTCTTATCATAGGAAGGATACGACATAAGGTCACTTTTTGACTGGAGTACACTGGCTTGAATTCATAATTTTCCTTCTCCTAGACTGGTTGCTTAACCAAGGTTAAAGGATAGGATCCAGTCTGCTCTATTTACCTATAGCTTGGTGTGGTGAGTGGGGAAAGAACAGTTGGATTTATGCCTTTCCAAAATCATTAGTGTGAAGCGAAACGCAATCTGCCTTGTTTTGTATTTGAACCTGGGTCGCTGATTCTATTCCTATTACAATAATAATTTATACATAAATATATATCTTCTTAAACACACAGTGTATATATGAAGTATTACCCAACTGATATAGACTGAATCTTTGTTTTTCAAAATTTTTTTTCGGAGTGCTTAGCTTAACATTTATTATCATTGGAATTGAAATTGGTGACTCAATTTCAAATCTTTGATGAGGCTGTTTCACTCTATATTTGTGCTGTTATGAAAAGCATGAATTCATCTGTTCACCCCCTAACTATGGGAAAATAGTAGGGCAGTCTGGATTCTTTAGTCTTAATTAGACAACCAGTCTAGGAGAAGAAAAACTAAATTCTAAATTGACATGTTACATCCTGCCTGTGGCAGGAGGAGTTGGGTAAATACATATATTTATTTAATTACTTATTTTGCACTGCTGAGCCTCTTATATCATTTCTGGCTACAATGTTGGACAAAAAACATTTTTTTTAATTATTGTCACAAATTTTAATGCAACTTAAATAACTAAGACACACGTAGGAAGAAACATTTTCTTGATTATTGGTGTTAAAGTTCTTTTAGTTGTAGTGACGTCATTAGTAATGGACTAATCACCAATTAGGATATCAAATTAAGGAAAAGAAAATTCGAAGAAATTTCAGATTTTTTGATATTTCGGAGAATTTTCTTTTTAGAAAATTCTTACTTTCTGCAACAGCCATTGAAGTTTTAAAATTTGCGGCAAAAAATTTTATTAAAGTGATGTGTTTCTCGTCTTGATACTTTATAACAAAATGTTTGACAAAGCATCGGTTTGTGCCATCGCGGCTTTCCTCCATACACACAAGAACTAGTGTTGTACAACCTTCTTTTGTTTCCAAACAGAAGATTTGTCTTAACAGCGGCATTTTGAGAGGGGACATTGAAAGAATTTATTTGAAATATTCTATGTGCTTGAATTAATTGAATTTCTGGTATTTTTATGCAATGGGATTGTTGAACATATTTTGGTAAATTCCTGTTGACTAGACAATTGATGTTTGTGTAAAAGTCCTGGGAGACCATCAATATCTGAAAAACAATTTAAACATGTTTGTGCTAATTACCTATGCAGCCCATAGAGATTTGCAAGGAGAGTCTGTCAGGAGTTAGGATTTTCCTCATAAGACTGGAAAATGTTGTGGTAATGGTTGAAATTGATTCCATACAAATTTTAACACGTGGAAGAAAAATTATATATATATATATATATATATTTCTAGAATGTTATGTTTGCTTAACAACGGAATTTCTTAGCCATTTCCCTGAAACTGGACTTATAAATTTTTGGGTTTTTTGACAGCTGCGATGATTGATTATAACCTACAAAAAATTTCAAAATTGCTGGCTAGTTCAGGGGTGCTTGCAAGCTACTTTAAAAATGTCCAGATCAAAATGATCTATTTAAAAAGGCTAAATACTTTCATTTATATATGTATTGAGTGTACTTTATGTATACAACATGTTCACGTGCCTAACTGTAACCGCCAACTGGCTGTCCTATACGTCAATCAAGTGACACCTTCCAAAGGCAGTACAGATGTTAGGCTTTCATAAATTTAAGTTTTTTTTTTTTAATGTGTGATCTACCTGCTTTACCTTTGCGATCTACCGGTCAATTTACGATCAACGTATTAGGCACTCCTCTCCTAGATCTTTCATTTAGTCTTTGAAATAATTTTGAACCTTATTTGTTCTTTAGGAAGTTTAAAAGATTATATATAAGGAAGATGAAAGGTTGGTCAAGTGCTTTTTCACTAGAAATATTTATAGAGGCACTTTAGACGATGAGGTCAATACTGCCATCTTTGTTGATTTTGGCTGTCTCCTCAAGGAGTTCAATTGATGACCCTCGTTTGATGTTATTCGACAGGGTAAAAACAGATTTCTTATATTTTGAATAATTGGAAGAGGAGATAGGAAGAGAATAAGGAATTTTAATGAATATTCGGGTGTAAGTATATAAAATACATATATATAAAAAAAAGAGAGACTACAGAAAATTAGATTAACATGTTTTACTAAGATAGCATCTTCAGAAATATTATTTTGCAAAAACAAAAACAAACCTACATGTGACAAAAAGGAAATGTTTTTATTTATCTTGAATCGATTACTTTTTAGATTTAATTATAAGAATTGTTTCAGTTCATTTTTTTGTTTACTTTAGTATCTTACGTTCTTTGTGTATTGATTTTGAGAGGACAGTGTGTATGGGGGAGGGGTTGAAAACTAAAAAGCAGTACGATTCCCTCACTCCCTCAGTCATGCATAGACTTTGTTTTGGGGAAATAAAAGAAAGAAATAAAGAAAATGTATCAATCTGATTTTTTTGGTATTGCATTCCTCTTCTTATACCATCAGATTTTATTCCAAACTTATATATAAGTAAAGTTGGCGACCGTAGTTGAGGGCCACCAGAAGGTTCCCTTTTCAATAACTACTACACCGAGTTGTAGGGGAGGGCGCTACTCCTTTCCCGGAATTGCTCCAATTTATCCTTGATACATACCAAGGAGGTATCAAGTACCATTTTTAAAGTCTTTGGTATGACTCGACCTGGGATTGAACCCTGGTCTTATGAACCATTGGCGAACACTCTACCCACTAGACCAATGAGCCGGTTTTAAACTTATATATAAATTACAGGAAAAAGAAAATTCTTACTTGTAATGGCTCTTCAAACTTTTGTCTTTCACTTAACTTACAGTATTAAAGAAAAAGAAAAAAAAATTAACCATTTTGATTATTGCCGCAAATTTTAAAACTTTAATGGCTGTTGCAGAAAGTTAGAATTTTCTAAAAAGAAAATTCTCCGAAATATCAAAAAATCTGAAATTTCTTCGAATTTTCTTTTCCTTAATTTGATATCCTAATTGGTGATTAGTCCATTACTAATGACGTCACTACAACTAAAAGAACTTTAACACCAATAATCAAGAAAATGTTTCTTCCTACGTGTGTCTTAGCCATTTAAGTTGCATTAAAATTTGTGACAATAATAAAAAAAAAAGTTTTTTGTCCAACATTGTTGCCAGAAATATGCAGCACACGGTGAAATACCCATTAAAAATGGTATGTAAGCTTAGCTCTTTAACCATTACTTCATGCCAGCAGCCGTGTCCTGACTATGACTCTAAACTGCCCACAGCTATGAGGATCTAGTTCTGGAGCTTTGGGGGAGTATGGAGTTACCTCTTGGCCATTACTCCCAGGTCTACTTTGACCAGAAATGGTTCTAACTGTTAGGGTCTCATCTATGGGTCTGACAGATTTGTTGAAAAATTGACTATTGTAATTGTGTACAAAACATCATTAAATAAGAATGGTTATTTGGAATAATATAATTGCTTATAAATTATTGATATTAGATAGGAATACTCAAATTATTTGTAATAGATAGTTATGATTATTGTGCAAATTATTTGTAATAGTTATGATTAAATTTTGGCATTAAATAACCCATAAGGAAATAGTATGCATTTAAATAAACCAAAGCAAACAACATTTTCACATTTAAAAATGCAAATATGGCTTGAACACTCATTTCTGCCTCTCTCTCTCTCACCTATTCCCGTTCACATTGATCTTTCTTTTTGTTTTATCAACCACTGAAAATCTCGAAAAAATCTCATCTGCCTGTAGCACGGATTCTTCTGATTCTCTCTCTCCATCCGTCCCTATCGACTATCGCTGTACAGTTTCTGTTTTGTTGGTTGCTGCTTCCAGGATTTGTTAAAAACAGCACGTGTAGTTTCTTGTGTAGTTTCCATCTAGCTTTTTCTCTAAGCGTTTCGTTTGTCCAAATAGTGCAACCATACAGTAGTAAATTGACACGACTACAGCTTGGAAGAATTTCCGTTTTTTTTTTTTTTTTAATTTTTTTTTAAAAATTTAAAAAAAAAAATTTTTTATTATCTAAGAGATCAGATTTCCATATGGTCGAAAACCTGTCAATATCAGTTCATGCCTTAACTCTGCTAGTGTTGACAACTTTCTTTTTAAAGTCGAGAAAATCCCCGGGAAAACAAATCAAGTCGACCCAAAATCATACCACTTGTGACACTTTGCAGCCTAGTGTGTAACTATGTCCAGTTCACATACCACTTTTAAATTGTTTTTTTTTCTCCCTTGTTCACATACCACTTTTAAATTGTTTTTTTTTCTCCCTTGTGTACGTTGTGTTTGTGTGATTTTTTTTCACTCACGTACACATCTTTACGCGCGAGATAATGAATGAATGGAGAAATAGAGAATAATCAAAGTATAACTTTTATTCAACTTAAACAAAAAAGTTTGGCACTAGTAAATACCCTGTTGAACACTGGACATAATTATGATGCATATGTATACGCCCAAACACGCACATGTATACAAGCTTCCAATACATATATGCTTAAACATTCCCCCCTTTCACTTCACTACCTGATACACACACACACACACACACACACACACACACACACACACACACACACACACACACACACACACACACACACACACGTATACTTAAATAGATATCTGTATATTGTGTATGAAAATTATATATTAGTATTTTGTGTATAATTTCAAGAAATATTTTATTATATACAATCATTTTGTTTATTTTCTGAACTAAATGACATCCCATTATTCTTCTCGCTTTCACTGATTCTTTGAAAGAAAAGAAAAGAAAAAAAACAAAAACAAACTCCCTCTACCCTGAACGGCTTTTTATGCTATCCTTTCGTTTCCTCACTAAAAAAACAAAAAAACTTTCCCCATAAGCCATAAACAAAACAGAAACACTAGATGAAGCGGGTGCTTGGATGAGGGGGTGGAGATGACCAGTGCTTTGATATTTTTGATTTATTTACATTTTCCGTAATCCGTTTCTGAATTAATAAATTTTACAATTCACTGCCTTAACTTGGCTTTGTTCTACAATTCATTTCCAAACGTTCGCGCCCATTGCTCTATCAACCATGTGACATAAAACAGCTCCCTTGTATTAAGCTTCATGTTCCGAATTATCTAAATACATAAGTAATGATGAAAGAATTTATTCTAACGTATCTACTCCGCTCTCCGATGTTTCATTTTCTATCAATCATTTAGTTCCTTTTCATGTGTACCACCAGCATAGATCCCGTCATAAATGCTGGGATTATTTACATATCGAGATCAGTATTTTTGCATAGGATCAGAGTGTAGTATATATGTGTGTGTACTCTGCCTTTGATCAAAATAAGCTCTGTCGGCAGGGCTTAAGATACGTAGACTCTCATCTGCAAAGGGAGTATGCTTCATCCCCAAAAGTTGACCCGAGTACGACACTAAACTGCATCTGATGGTGTGCAATCCTCTTTCATTGCTATTACTCTCAGGTCCACTTTAAACCTGCTGTGTAGTACCTGTGAAAGTACCATCTATGAGTCAAATAGATCTTTTTAAAAATAATTCGTATTCGATAGGACCGCGTGAAACAAACAAACAAAAAACATCTTAATCAGCTGCACAAAAAATGTAAATATGAACGTATTGAGAAAATTGAAAAACATGGTAATCCAAAAGGGATGAATTTATTCCGAAGGGAAGTCGACGTTAAAACGTTTCGGTTTTAATGAATCTTTATCTGGACTTTGAAAACGGTAAAACAAGTATTGATAGAACAACGATGGATGTTTAATAAAATATAAAAACGGGGAAAGAAAGATATATACAAAGAAAGACTATATAACCGTTTAATCATTCAGTCACCCCTCCTTTTTTTCGAAAACTATCACGTGATTGGCACAGGCAATGATGTTAAACGAATGGAACCATTAAGAGATACAACGGATTAAAAAAAAAAAAGAGAGGAAGAAAAGAAGAATAGAAAAAGGAAGAACAGACAAACAAACCAAATGTAAATAAGAAAATATGGTTAAATCATAAATAACGAGCGAATGTAAAGTATTATATCTATTAATGAAAATGTAGATAGAATACATTTGTAAAGGAAGGGAAGTTAGGGGAAAATTATCAAATAATTAATGTTGCTATCATATATATATATATATGTATGTGTGTATATATATATATATATATATATATATATATATATATATAAGAAAAGAGGAAAGATTGAAAAAGGTCGTAAGATTATATGTAGAAACAAAGTTATCAGAAGAATATGTAAGAGGATAATATTTAGACTAAGTTTAGTTTCTTGGGCTTGAAGAGGTATAAAATATGTATGGAAAGATAATTAAAGTTTGAATATGTTGTAACTATTCAAGACAATTTTTTCAAAGAAAAGGGATAGATTGAAAAACCCTGGCTGTATATTAACACAGGGTAAAAGCGAAATTGCTCCGGCTTCAAAAATTTGTCTCAATTTTTTTAGCCAAATTTGTAATTGCATTAAAATCAAATATGAACGTGCAAAAAAACCCCACTAGGCATAGAATAACCCTTGACGGCTTGACCTTCCGTTAAAACGAAATAATTGGATCAAGTGTCGCTTCCAGTATTAAGGCTCAAGAAATTTCCAGACGAGCACTGGAAAAACTTCCAAGGTTCTTGATCAACTGCGAACATGTGGGGGGTGGAAGTTTAGCTGGTAGAAAATTTGTGTACACAAAACCTTAGGCTATTTTTTAAAAGTCAATCTTCACTCTTTCCTGAAAGGATAAGTATTTTTGATAACTCGTATTTATTTCATTTAAGCCTTCACCAGAAGCAGGATGCGAGATAATATACTTTTTATCTATTTTTTAAGCGCAGATTTGCAATGTAATGTAACTAAAATGCAAAACTCAGTATGACTTCCAGATACGTTTTTGTTATTTAAAGGGAGATAAATCATTTTGCATCAATTGCAAAGAATGATTAAATTTAATTAAACCAAAACATTTTTTTGCAAAAAAAATCTCTTGTTTTAAACCAAATAAAGTTTCTATTAAGTTCCCTGATACCCTCCCCCACTTCTTCCTCCTTTCATTCTCTCCCTTGCTTTCCTTTCCTAGAAATGAATTCTGCTTCCCACAAGTGGTACATGCCGCTTGGCCACTGTTCTTGGACAAGCCCGGCATTAAAGTTAAAACATTTCCCGGTAGCTGTAATCGGCCCTGGTACAAAATTTGCTGCTTTTATTTTTGATACTAGACGATCCATAAGCCCGTTGGGTTTCCGTTGTAACAGCAGTCCATGATGATATTGATGTTTCTGTTAAGCAGTAATTCTAATTAGCATTTCATAGTTCTCCATTATATCGAGAATTTAGCTGCTTAACAAAAACAACAACAACAACAAAAAAAAGAAAGTTCAGCACTTGTGCACCATGCAAATTTATTGAAATTACAAATTGAACTGGGAATGGCTTTATTCTCTAATGGACTGAACTGTTATCTTTTCTAAGAGCATTTTAAATGTATTGGTCTAAACAAATTTCGCTCTGATGTTGTTACGGCTACGCACACACACACACGCAAACATAATATTTTAGTGATATATGTATAAAGAATAAGGCTTATCGAAAACGAAGACTCCTCTATAAAATTGTCATTGAGATAGAGCATTTTAAGTGTATTGCTTTTATAAAAATCTCACTATGATGTGCTGTTTTTGCGGTTACATATATACAAACCTAATAAAAATTTCGATAATAAATAAGTTGCTTTTTTTCTGCCGGAGTCAGATTTGGCTTAGACATATCCTTAGCACAGGGCTAGAAATATGGGACACTCGGTGAAAATCGAACCCACAATCATCTACGTTCTACACTTGCTAATATTACACTACACGAGGCTTAGTACAAAACCAGAGATTAAGAGCACCTACTGAGAGTCGAACTCAATAATCTCTGCTCGCTGAATATTACACCACACGAAGCATTCCAGGCTTGTCTTAGTGGTCATTTGTTAAGCTTAGCGTAGTTTGGTTCAGGGCCAAAAGTTTGGAGTATGAGTGAGAATTAAAATCATAAGTCATAGTCTGTTAGCTTAGTTCGTTTAACTATTTCACCATGGGAGGCGCCTTAGGCTTGTCTTGGTAGAAACATAGTGTGTGAAATTATTTTTCATGTAAATTATTCTAATGTATATTGAAGTTGTCTTTAAGAAGCACAAATGCTTTAATGAGACTGTGTTTAAAATGTATGTGGCTTTCTTTAACACAATCTTTGTAGTTAATGAACTAAAGTCTTCAATTGAAAAACTACTGTGTAGGCTCTTTTGTGCTGCTAAGAACCGACAAAGTCTGTTTATTAAGGGCTATTATTTGGGCATTCATTAGCTGCTATTGTTTACATTCTGTTGGAAAATATGGAGAAGCTATTCATTGCATTGCTCATTACAGACCAATCAGGGATTTGGTAAATAATCGACAAAAACATAGTTTTTCACTCTGTTCTAAATTATCATTAACCAAAGTTTGCAGTTTTTATTTTCATTTTTAAATTCATTTTTCTATTAAATCGTTTTAAGATGTTTCTTAGACAAATTTCTTACGCTTCATTGCCGCCAAAGTTTTCGTTCTGATATGAAATATTTCCCGCCTTGTTTTTTTTTTCATTCTCCCCACCACCACCATTAAACTGTTATCCTTTCACGTGTATTTATGTATACTAAACTTCTTATTCATGGTGAGAGAGAGAGAGGAAAGATAGAGGAAAAGTTTTTTTCTTAGTATGCAAGCTATACTTTTCTGATTTTACTTGCCTGACCAACATTTTTATTCTCCAGGTTGCGTTAACATAGTTTCCCTTTTCTGTCCGTTAGTGTTTGCATAGTCTCTATTCTTTTGTCTGTTGGCATTTGCTTCGCCTCCCCTCCCTTTTCTGTCCGTTAGTATTTGCTTCGCCTCCCCTCCCTTTTATTTCCGTTAGTATTTGCTTCGCCTCCTCTCCCTTTTCTGTCCGTTAGTATTTGCCACGCCTCTCTTTCTTTTCTGTCCGTTAGCATTTGGTTCGCTCCCTTTTTCTGTCCGTTAGTAATTGCCTCGCCTACCTTCCTCTTCTGTCCGTTAGCATTTGTCACGCCTCTCTTTTTCTGTCTGATAACATTTGCCACGCCTCCCTTCCTTTTTCTGTCCGTTAGTATTTGTCTCGCCTCTCTTTTAGACTATCCAAAATAGTTTTATTTTTCTCGTTTATAAATTTCTCTTATTTGTATTTTTTTCTTAAACTTTAAAATTGAATTAACTGAAATATTTATCAGTAAAACAATTTGTCTCACTTGAAAACAAATTGACGAAATCTGACCTTCGTTTTCCTTACAATCTGAAACAACTGTAATTTTCCCTTTCCAAGTTTGTAACACATCTCTCTTCAGTTTTTTCCCCTCATTTTTTGTCCTATAAATGTTGATATCTTTTTATTTAGTTTTCGTTTCTTTCAGCTTCATCAAAAAGTGTTTAACGCATTTGCAAATATTTTCATTCTTGCAATAAAAGTCTGATATGTCTTTTCCCACTTGTAAATGTTGTTAGGTTCTCATAATGTGAACCTAACTATTTTCAGATGTGAAATGGATTATGTCTCTGATATGAAATCCCATTTCATTTTTTCATGATAATTTCTATTCCACACTCAATGGCAAATTGTTCGGCTCCTTCAGCCTTGCCATTTTTTTTTTGGATTTGCGAAACGTTTTTTCTGTTCTTTTTAAACTCACATTCTTTTTAAAATACATTTATAAATTTATATTCATTTAAATATATTTGTAATTATATCTATATGCATTTTTTATCGGCAGATGTTTTTATTTTGTATCTAAATTCGTGTTTCTTTCTTTCTTTCTTGAGAGAGTGTACAGAAGGTTTTCGGGTTTTTATTTAAGAACAAAAAAAAAAAAAAACAAACTTATATTACATTCAGTTTCTAGTTTTTTAAAAAAGAAGAGAGCACTGAAAATTTTGTAATCTCTATCTCGCACGTGTGTGTGTGTATGTATGTATATATATATATATATATATATATATATATATATATATATATATATATATATAAAAGAGTGTATGAAAAGTTTTCAGCCTGACCAAGAAGAGAATGACTGTCATGAAATATGTTATTCTATATATTAATCTTGAAGTTCAGCACAATTGATTCATTGTTTCTCAATATAACGCTCTTTAAAAAACATTTAAATTATTCCTCTCTTGGTTGGGTTGAGAACTTTTTGGCACCCTCTTTGTGTATGTATGAGTGTGTGTGTGCATTACACGCACACTTAAGAGGATCTTCATACTTTATATAATTTTTAATTCATATTTGACGGTCTGTGAAAGATTGGTTTCCGTTTGTAACATTGGTCCATGATTATACTAATTCTTCTATTTAGGAAAGAGTAAAGGATTTTAATTAGCATTTCATAGTTACCTCTGTTATATCAAGAAAAAAATGACAAAAGACCATACAAAGTTACAAATTGGACTGGAAATTCATTTATTCTCCAAGTTAGAGCATTCGGAGTTTATTGCTTTTATAAAAATCTAAATATATATCGTTTTTGCTGGGTAATGATTACACACACTCTGTATTTGTGTGTGTGTATAATATATATATATATGTGTATATATATATATATATATATATGTGTATATATATATATATATATATATATATATATATATATATATATATATATATATATATATATATAAATTTTCAAAAAATATACTTGGGACATATATGCATTTATCAAATATAAAGTTTTCTGAATTTTCTTTTACAGTAAATTAATAGTCATCTGAAAAAAAAATACATTTACCCTAGTCAAAAGTTAAGGAACACATCATAAATCCTTGTTAGATCAATATATAAACTAAAGGAAAATTCAATATTTAGTGAATTTTCCTTTGCATTAGATTACCTTGTTGCATCTTTGATCACATGAGCAAATTAACTTCTTACAAAAGGTGGTAATGATACTTTCCTATTCTTCTTTCAGAATACTCCATAAATCATCAATATTTTGAGGATTTCTGTCCTGAGATTTTCCATACATTCTCTATAGGATTCATATCTAGGCTTTGTGGTAGCCACTTCATAACAGCTATTCCTTCCTCTTCAAGAAAACTTAACAGTTTTAGCTTTGTGGCTAGGTGTGTTGTCTTGCATAAATATTGGGGTTTCAACTATCCCTTTGTGTAAATGAGGAAGAGCATGCTGGCGAAAATGTTCTTTATTGACACTGGCATTAATATTACCGTGAAAACAAACGATGGGTCCTATTACCGCTGAAGAAATCATCACCCACACCATTATGCTTCCCCCTCAAAATTTCACAGTTTTCTTAATGCATTGAAGAGATAAGCATTCCCCATTTTTATGTCTTACAAACCTCTTACCATCAGATCTAAACAAGTTGAATTTAGATTCATCACTAAAGTGAACCATATTCCATTGTTTCTCTGTCTACACGATATGCTCTGTGGCAAAGTCAAGATGAACCTTTTGATTTTAAAAAAAAAAAATTTTTTTTTAAAAACAACGGTTTGAGACATGGAATCCGAGCCACTAATTTTTCCTTATTTAACCTATGAGAAACAGTTTTTCTAGAGATTGACTTTCCTGTTTGCTCACAAAATGCACAAGAAATAGATGTTGTATCGAAACAGTCTTTTAAAGACATTTTAACAATCATCTAATCTTCCTGTTTGGTAGTCATAGGAGGCTTGCCAGTTCTCAGTTTTGGTTCAAGTGTCTTGTCAGCCTTAAATCCATTGATTACACGATAATGTTTTTGGACCTTTGTATGATGCCAGGAACTTCAGAATACGATTTGCCTTCTTCATGATTTGCTGAAATTGTTTTTTTTATCTTTTCTAGTTAAACAATTACCTGCTTTTGCCTCCATCTTGCTTAAAAATAGTTCCAATGATGTATGACAGTTGACTATAAATCAAAATTAGCAATCAAGTTGTTTAAAAATTACCTAAATTACTATAATGCAACAGTGTTCCTTAACTTTTGACCATGGCAAAATGTGTGTGTGTGTGTGTATGTATGTGTGTATATATATATATATATATATATATATATATATATATATATATAATTTTTATTTTTTTTTAATTTTTTAGTTCACTATTAATTTACTGAAAAAAATTTTTTTTAGAAAACTTTATATGTAATACATACATATGTTCCAAGTATATTTTGGGAAAAATTTTGTAAAAGTACATGCAAATTTTTTCTAGTAAAAATCACTTAAAAATTTATTGTTCCATTCCTTAACTTATGGCCGCTACTGTATATTTGTGTGTGTGTGTGTATATATATATATATATATATATATATATATATATATATAGCTCTACTATAATTTGCCTATAGCTTTATTTGAGTAATACACTAAAGTCTCTTAGAAAATAAAGCCAATCCAGTTAACTTGTTCGTGAATAATACATTTGTTCAAGCTGAAATCTGTTTTTTTTTTAATCATGTGAATTCCCAATATAATGGGAGATAACTAAGAAATGCTAATCATAATCTTCCACTCTGTCCTAAATAGAAATACCAATATCATCATGGACAGCTGTTAGATAAACACACCAGTTTGCTAGCAATAGTGATTTCTTACTATATTATTGACAGCCCTATCCTCTATTCTCTGCCTAGAAATTAAGACAAAAATTAATCAATGATTTGATATCTGATATGTATTTTTCTTCTCTAATTTCAGCCGATGCTTTGGGGATATTTGAAGACATTTTGAAACTTCTTTACTGGTTTTCAACCTCCTCCTGTGGCTGTTTTACTCTGACCAAACAAAAAGAATGAGAAACCCCAGCTGCTCCAATACAAATGATGGTGGCACCTATCAACCCTTGTATTTTTTTTTCATTTTTTTATTTTATGCCCCTCCTCTGCTCTTTTCAAGAAAAATCTTCCTCACTCCCCACCCTAACCAATCATATAGTTTTCACTTCTGACTGTAATAGTAATTAACAAAGAAAAATACTGCCAAGATAACCAAAACAAAAAAGAAAATGGTTCATCAGTTCTTTGTACATGGTTCATAAAAGGGGAAATTAAAACCCTTTTTTTTCTGTATACAACCAATTCATCATTGATTTGAATTAGTCAAATTATGAAATTTTTAGTCTTTTTTTTTCTTTTTTTTTTCTTTTCTTCTTTTTTTTTTTTTTTTAAATTTTGTATATTGCTATTCAGGAAGACCAGCAACTTTTTCTTAGCAAGAAATTATGTAAGATTTTTTTCTCAAATCTTTGTATTTTTCTAATTATTTTTTTCTATAAGACCTCTAGTTGATTTGAGTTTATATGTTAAAAGAATTTTTTTTTTTTTAGTTTTTTCTTTATTTAGGTGGTAAGTTACGAATTTAAAAGAAAAAGTACAAAAAATTTTGATTTTAATATTAAATTTATTTGGAAAAAAAATCCCCTTTGTTATTTATGTTATTGTATTTAGTTTAGCTTTAAAGTTTATTTTATCTTCTAGTAATTTACTATTAAAGTAATTTTTTGTTTATGTTTTACCATATTGCAGAAAGGCTTACCTTATACTTTTTAAGATTCTTTTTTTTATTATGTCAAATAACCACTGATCAAAATAAAAAGTGAAACTGAAATTAGGAAAAATGGTCAGTAACTTTTTTGACAATAACAACTCTAAAATTTCATTTTATTTAGTGAAAAAAAAAAGTTTCACTATAGTCTTTAAAGATTTTTTTATGGCCTCCAAAATGTAAGAACTTAATTTCCAGAATTTTTTTCCTCCAGTATGATAACATCAGAATATTTAAATTTAATTTTACTCATGTTTGTTAATTTCTTTAGAGTACAGTGTTTATGACGTTTAGTTTAAAAATAATATGCAAATTATTTTTGCGATTAAAGTAAAATTTAGTTTTCTTTCTGTCGTTTAGATCTATATTTTGGTATTGTATTTTTTGTAAAAAAAACTTAGAATGTCAAAAGAATTTCTAAGAATTGAATTTGCTGGTTAAAAAAAGATTTCATCAAATCTTATTTTGTTTCGAATAAATAACTTTAAGTTAGTCTATTTGTAAATAAAATATCGAAGTGGAATTCTGTCTATATTTTTCCATATGGGTTTTATGTATCTATTAGCTGATGTTAACAGAAATAAGAAATGTCTTTTTACTTTATGATTTCTAATTAATTTACTTATTAATTTTTTTTTATGATGCTTAAAAGTCTAAATTTCATTACATTTTTGTAAAATGTAAACTTGTGATCAATGTTCTGATTTTTTTCATGACATTCATGGGACCCAATAGCCTATGAGCAACTGGAGATGTGGAGTGTGTAGTAAAAAAAAAAAAAACGATTTTTTTTTTTTTTTTTTTTTTCAAATTTTCTTTTAAAGTCGAATTTTTCAAATTTTTTTTTATGGATATGAGACATCAAAGCAACAACAGTTGCTTGTTTGACTAGTTTTATTACAGAATTTTTTCTTTATCTGAAAATTTCTAAATTCATACACAGTATTACAATATAACTGTATAGCATAATTCTTGTGTTTTGCAGCAGGGAAAAACGTTTATGATATATCTGGTTCATTACATTCTTTTCTCCAATGCAGAATAATTCATATATATATATATATATATAGTGATTAGATTATCTTTATTTATTTTTTAAATTTTTTAAATTATTTTCTTTTGGTCAATTATGTATTTGACTTCTATTGTACACTGACTGGAATTAGAATTGCAACACTATTGAATATGTTTAGATTTACCCAATATTTAGCACACAGATGCATGATAGTAAATGATCACATATACAGATCAATATGTTCCAAAATAAAGGGTTTATAAATACTATACTGACCTTATTCATATACTGTATATCCTCATTAGGCATTAATGTGTGCTTTTGAAGATTATTGCTGATTGTGCACAATGCCACAAAATGGCTGAAGAGGTTTTTAGGATATCTAGCTTGCTCATGCTGTTCTCATGTGAAAATTTGCATTGTCAATCAATCAATGTTGCAATTTCAATTTTCATCAGTGTTTGGGGCATTTTAAATCTTTTATTTACCTTGGTAAACTTTTTTTTCTTAAAAAGAAAATATGATTCTATTTTTATTAAGAGTTCAGTTTTACACTATTTTTCTACCTTTTCTTTTCCAACTCTTACTCTCCAAATTTTTCTGTCCTTTTCTTGCTTCCACTCTTTCTCCTTACTCTCTTCATTCTTCTTTTTTTCCTGTGTTTTTACTTATTTTTGATCATTTATATTAAATATGTTTTTCTTCCTTCCTTAAATTTTCTTTTATTTCATTTTACGCTTTAAGTTTTTTTATCTCTTCCCTTTTTTCTTTTTTGTTAAATGTTTTATTTTCAAGTCTCTTTCTTCCAACCTTTCTTTCTTATGTAAATCTATTTTAGTCTCCCCATAACCTCTTTTTTCTCTTTCTGTCTATTTCTCTCTCTTCCTTTCCATGTTTTTAAATATTCCTGAGCTTTTAAAAAATCTTTTCAGCCTCTTTTTCTCTGTCGTCATGTTTATTATTTTAAAGCTTCTCTTCCTATCTCTCCCTCTTTTTCTATGAGCTTTTTTTAAAAACCCTCTCTTTCTTTCTTCCTGATATTATTCTTACTTTTTTCTTTTTTTACACTGACTCTCCTTTCCTGAGTTTGTTTGTACTTACTCTTCCTCTCTTTATCTCTCTCTCACATTTCCATTTACCTTGTACTCTTTCTTTGTTTCTCAATCTCCTTTCAACCCAGTTTCACCTTGTTTTCTTCATCCACTCTATCCTTCTAACACATTCTCTGGAGAGGTAATTCATCACTATGAATGTTGTTTACTTCCACTAGTATACACAGACAATATATCAAAACAGCTATTCATATCTCATTTTGTATTGCACATCCCCCCCAAAAAAAATCTCTTGAAAGAAAAAAAAATCATTTTTAGGTATACATAATAATACACATAAACATTCTCACATTATATATTTTTTAATTTTTAATTTTTTTGTTTGGCTTATTTTGGCCTCTTAAGTTTCTTCTCATAATTTCCAGACCTCTTCTCCCTTCATCTACCTTTGATTTATTTGTTCTATCTCCTTACATTTATTTTGTAAATTTATTTTTCCTTTCTAAACATAGATCTTATAGCTTTTTATGTCAGAGTCAGCATCTTTGCCAAGATCTGCAGCCATAAGCAAACCCAGCTTGAAAAAAAAATTATTAAACTGTAAACTCTTGCTATAATGAACTAATTGGAATAGAGTCATTGTTAATGTTGAAAGTTTGCCCCCTCATTCAGTAAATAAGAAATTCCTTTTCAAAATACAAGTAGAATTCTTTTTCCTGCAAACTCTCTCTTATACTATCATGGTTAATACTACAACCAGAAACTTTTTTCTCTTTGATCTTTTTCACTTTTGGAATGCTAGTCATAAATTTTGTTAGCTACATTTATTGCTTGGTCGGTTACTTTAGCTAAATATACTGACATGTCTGAATTTCATTCATGAACTGAAATTCAAATATAAGACTTCTGCTAATATTTCACAAGCCAAATATAAGTGGCATCTAATTCATTCTACATTGAGGTTAGATAAACACTATCATCTCAGTGGCCCTACAGCCATAATCACACATGCTCCTGTCAGAATTTCTTCCTATTCCATTAGTATTGGCATGGAATAGAATATATGTGTGTGTGTGTGTGTGTGTGTGTATATATATATATATATATATATATATATATATATATATATATATATCTCCACATGTTTGATGAATTTATCAAGATTTGTTCTGTAAATTAGTCATTCCAATAAATCCAAACTCAAATTTGTAATATCAAGATCTGTTATAGCAATGGTTTAATAACCATACTGACAAATTATTGTCAAATTTTATTATGGAAGCATAAAACTCATTCTTTACATATATACCTGCATTAACATTTAGTGAATTCATTGTAGTTACTTGTATTTGGTAAATATTTGTGGTATATTTTTTGGATATAGTAAAGACTTTTGAAAGAGAAATGTTTATTTTAGGTTAGTTTTTTTTTTTTAATGGGGGAAAAAACTTTTAAAGATGGCTGAATTTCTGTTTCCCCTAACTAAACACAATTACCACTTGGCCTCTTTTGTTTGTAATTATAAATTTCTAAAGTTTAAATTCTTACCTCATGTAATACCCCAAAAATGAAATGGATGTAGTTTAGATATTTTTCAAAATCAAAAATTGCAATCATCTTTTACTTTTTTTAATATTTATACAAAGAAAAGAAAAAAAATCGCTGGAAAGATCCTTTTCAAGTTTTTATGAGAAAATTTTTTAAAAGAATTTAAACATTTTAAAGTATCAATATTGTATTGAAAAAAAGTGCAGTTATTTTATCAATATGCCTGGATATCTTCCATTGCAAAAAAAAAAACTTTTCCCCTTTTATAAATACAGTTTATTGATAATGTAGAAAATAACATTTCAATGATATTTTTTTATAATTGCAGCCTTTCTTAATCCCAAAAGGCATGAACCCTCTACCCAATACTTTCATTTTGTTTTTTTATTTAAAAAAAAAAAAAAATCAATGTTTTTAAGAGTTCTTTGTGCAGACAATTAAAAACTAAAAAGATTAAAATGTAAAGACACTAAAGTATTATTAGTCATTTACAGAGCTTAGTTTAGCACAAGGTCAGAAGTATGGAGCGCTCAGTTAATCTTAATTAACAATGATCTGCTTGTCTAGTTCGTGAATCATCACAAATCGCAAGGTGCCCATAAAGTATTACTATTAGATTATTAATCTAATCTCACAAGCTCTTGCCTTAGTTAAACTGAGTACACATATCTGTGGCACCTTCGATAAAATGATGGTTAGTATAGTATTGTAGCTTATTTGAGTACTTAACTTTTGTGATTATAGCTACAAGGTAATTGTTCAAGTTTTGCAATTCATTGCTAGTGAGTTTGACCACATAAATTTGATCTTGGGCCAAAGTCAGTTTAATTCACCAAACCTTCTTTTCTGCATGACAATGATGAAATGTTGCAATGTTTAAATGACCAGTAATTCGCTAATCGGTCTATCTTCACTTTCTGCACGAGAAACTCTAAAGGGTCACTTACAAACCTGAATATTATTGCCTAACCTTGATAATCAAGAAAAAGAAATGGTTCCCTATATTTCACTTACAAAACTGAATATTGTTTAACCTTGATCAAGAAAGTTTATGCCGATATTCAACGTTGCTTAAAGCGAAAAAGTAGTTAATAGTAATTTAAAGGGAGGAGATTTCTTAACGTTCCTGACTACCAAAGTAACTTCGATGTCAAAGGTCGAGGCTCGTCATCTACTGTAAAAGACTTGAAATACAGTACGCTCAGTTGCTTAGACTTATGGATTTGTAAAACTCATTCAGTGCTTTGTAGGCATTCAATACCTTATGCAACTCCTAAATATGTTTCCTTTCAAAGCTAAGTAGTATTCTTCTGCCATCAATGCACCAATATCAACTTCAGAGTGGAAGAATGCTCAAAAATTGCCTTCGCTTTATAAAAGGATCCGTAGGAAGGTTTTACTTTAGAGTCGCAAAGGGAACTGTTTCCATCTTGAACAAAATAACAAGTTATGATAACAAATAATCTCAGAACGGAGAATGGATAGTGATAAACAGTTCTACATATAAAATTTGGTCAGGGCTATTTATTGTCCAAAACAGATAACTCTGCAAAGAGTAAAGTTTCAAATGAGGTATCTTTTCAGATATCAATCGGTTATCATGGGTTTTGTGTAATAATCAACTGATACAAGTGTTGGCATCCATAGCCATTGTTCAGCAATTAGAAACATTTTGTTTAGTAGTATTTCAAAATTGTGATCGTATGTGTGAAGAAATATATTGAATGTAAATGTGCTAATCAGATGTTTTTGCTATTGTACCAAAAAGTGAGGGAGGGGAATGTTGTGTTGGAAGCGAGGTTCGTGTATATATGGAATGCCCGTTTTTAAACTTAACTTCAAGGGTATCATGTTACCCCAAACAATTGAGAGAAAAAAATTATGAGGGTACCTCTTGAATATTCGTAATGGATAATGTTATATTTACAGAATTATTTTACAATATAAAATTCTTTTTCGCTGGTTGCATTCATATGTGCACTGCCTTGATATGACATACGTTGTTAGCATGGTAAAGCAATTCGGCAAGATTAACGAACAAATGTTTGGTACATTTAATCTTTATCTATTCACGAATGAATGTGTGTGTGTATATATATATATATATAACAAAATAATCCAAAATTTGAGGAATTTATTATGAAAGTTGTTGAACTTTTCTGTTGTATTAACCTTCTTCAGGACTTTTAATTCAATATTTTTCATGAATTCAAAGTCCTGAAGAAGGTTATTACAATCGAAAAGTTCAACATTGGCTTTCATAATAAATAACTCAAATTTTGGATTATTTTGTTTTTTCAACTTTCCTTCATACTAGCGGATTTAATTTACTTCTGTGTGTGTGTGTATGTATGTATATATATATATATATATATATATATATATATATATATATATATATCTCCCCACTTTAGAACACCGTTTAAAAACTAAAATGGCAAATGGCAGTACCATCTATAGCGAATAAACTTGTGCTCAATACAAATATATCTTATAGTCAATATAACAATATCATTAAAAAGAATAAAATTCCTCAACTTACAAGTTTTACAATTTCTTGATCAGATAAATCCTGGTGATTTTATTCATTTTAATCGTATTATTGTTTACATACATACACAAGATTGTCCGTAACAGCGGTTCATGATCATATTGATACTTCTAAGAGAGTGTAGAATTATAAATAGCATTTGGTAGTTATTTCAGTTTTATTGAAAATTTGAATTTAAAAAAGCGTTCAGCGCGAATGCAGACACCCACAAATTATTCGGTTGCAAATTAGACTGGAAATTACTTTATTAGTTGAGAATAATTTAAACGTATTGACTTATAAAAAATCGCTCTAATTTGCCGTTTTTGGGCAGTACTACATGAAATTGTTTGGCTATTTTTTATGCTAATAGTGTAACATACATGTCCCTGTACGTGAATTCTACCCTCTTTGGCTTCTTTAATGGAATATACCCAGTATTTATGCATATACACACGATGTGGGGCGTTTATATATTTTAGCTGGTATTAGTATTCAAGGTAAAAACCCATGCCTTCGAAAGCTGATTTTAAAGGCATAACAACCACTCACTCAAAAGACTAGCCCAGTGCAATTTCCTTTATAGTTAACAGTATTCATTTTAATCGTATTATTCTTTACATAACCGGCTCATTGGCCTAGTGGGTAGAGTGTTTGCCAATGATCCGGGAGACCTGGGTTCAATCCCAGGTCGCGTCATCCTAAAGACTTCAAAAATGGTACTTGATACCTCCTTGCTTAACACTAAGGGTAAAGTGGAGCAATCCAGGGAAAGGGGTAGGGCTCTCCCCTATACCTCGGTGTAGTAGCTATTGAAAATGGTTGCCAACTTTATTTACTTATTGTTTACATACATATACAAGATGACCCGTAACAGCGGTTCATGATCATATTGATATTTTTAAGAGAGTGTAGAATTATAAATAGCATTTGGTAGTTATTTCAGTTTTATCGAAAATTATCGATGTATATATATAACTACATTTCTTTCTCTCTCTTGTACATTATTTGTAATCGTAACTTAGCGAGATTTTTAATATAGTATTTTTAGCGTATTGCTCTGATTTAGGGAATAAAACTTTCATGTCCAATTTGCCACTGAATAATAATTTTGTGGAGTCTTAGCGATGACTCGGTTAAAAAAATCCATTTTCGATATATCCGAGACATCTATGAAATACTAAGTAGAATTTTTCACTCCGTCCTAAATAGATACATCAATATCATCATGGACCGCAGTGACGATAGTAACCCAATGGGTTCATGTGATACCTAGTGTGTGTAAGCGCCTTGTTTTAAATGGGATGAAACTGTGATATGCTCACTGATACACACTGATCATGTTTTTAAAACGGCTGTAGAGAAATGTGAAGTTTTCTTAGTTGCAAAGTGATTATATATATATATATATATATATACTGAAAACTTTTGTTTCTTATCCTGTTTCTTACAAATTTCTGTAGAATTTCAGATATTTTATTATGAAACTTACATATTATCCGTTATTCTTTGGTATGTAATGTTGCACTTACCTTACGCTGTGGTTTGAACCCCCGATCTTCCTTTACGAATTGTCTACCACTGAATGTTCCCGTTGTATATTGAAATATGGCTAAGGTTTTGAATACAGCTACGGGTGTATGTTAGCTTGTAAAATTAATGATGGTGTGGTATTTAAAATGCAATTTTTTTTCTTTGTGTGTGTAAGCAATATTTCATCAAAAAGTAAAAGGAAAAAAAAAAAACCCCAAGAAGCCAAGGGAAATTTAAAAAAAAAAAGTATATAAGAAATGTGCTTTTTACTTGCTTTTTTTTTCTTAATACGGAAAATATATTCAGTAGAACGAGTTAGAAACCTTAGAGACTGATTTGTAATGATTTTAACGAGATGAACAATGGAAGAAAACAACCAACCTCGTATATATTCGTGTATAGGTCGAATTTAAGCAAAATATTGGCGTCGATCTGTACATGAGACAATCAATTCCCTGGCCCTCGGACTGGGATCAAAATAAAGTGTTTGCCTGTACCTCAGCAATGTCCACGTTTTCTTATAGGACGCACCCCCCCCAAAAAAAAAACCCCGCAGGGCGTGATTGGTTCTTGAGATTCCCAACTTCCAATTACACCAACATAGTGTCATGACAGTTTGACGCTTTTGTCTTTTCTTACTCGTGCACTCACTCACATTAAACTTTACCCCGTGTCCTTGCCTCCCACATATGATGTGGAACTTAAATATCGATTATATAAATACATTTATGATTTTATAAAGTTAAAATTTATTTCTAATAACTAGTAGCCAACTTTGACTTCAAAAATTAATTCCATGAATTAATGATTTTGTGATCATAAATCAAGTCGACTTATACAAGAGTAGGTACTTGTTTAGAATCTGTTCAGAAATGCGAAGAAATGTACACCACAAACTATGACGCTTTACATCCTTGTGTATTATATAAAACATTGGCGTTGTGGCTAACATACTGGACTGCGATCTCGTAGTAAGTACGTTCGAACTCCAGTCGCGCTATTACGTTCACTTTTTGACTAATGCTCTTGTGGAAAGGTATGAACTCCCTTATCCCCTCAACTATGGGTTAAATAGTACCACTACTGTTCTACAAGGATAACTTTGGCATTAAATAACCCACGAAGGTTGATATGCTATTAAATAAAGAAACCAAACCAAATGATTGCCCTTATTTTAATTTAAATAGACTTAATCCTGATCTTAAAAAACAAAACAAAAAAAAATACTGAAAATGCATTCCACCTTGCTATGAAATTAACCTATACTAAAAAAAAAAAGGTGTTTAATTTTTTTTCTTTTGCTGATGCCTGTTATTTTGATTTTAAATTAAAAAAATAATTTCCATATTGTACAACGCGCTGTGTGACTTTGTGTACATTTTTTTGTATTTCTGAACAGCCATCAATTCTGAACAAGTACCCAGAATATATGTGGTTTAAAAAAAATGTGTGTGTGGAAGGAAAGATTTCGTTTTTCTAAGTGATCCTCACAACAATGTGATCACGTGATTTAATAACATACCTTTGTCTTTTGATTCAAGAATATTTCTGTATATTGTCATAGATATAGTTTGGATTGTGACTGCCTTACAAGAATTACACTATATTATCCACTGAGATGTATAAACTATTGTCTTTTTTTTTTTTTTTTTTTTTTTTTTACAATTCTAAAAATGCTGACTTTTTTTGAATTTAAAATATGAGACCTGATAAACAAAAACACAAAAAAAAAAAAAAATTACAACTTTCTCGTTCCGAGACGGAATTGGTAAAAGTATGAAAGGGTTTTCATATCTTCCTCTAAAAACTCTCTTCGAGATGAAGAAACGGATTGTGGTCATAGAAACAGTCTGTATTCAAGGTACCAGAATTTTTTTTTGCCTCCTCCATCTTCTCTTTTTCAGTAACTGATATGAGACTGATATATTATTTATTTTTTTTAATTTAATATTATATTTTTCTTATTTAAAGAAAATATTTTATTCTGTGATTTTTCAAACTAATTTCTGCTGGCCTTGATGACCGTTAATGGTGATAAAGATAAAAAAATCTTCCTTTCTATAAAATTCTCTTTTTAGTCTTTTTTTTTTTTAAATTGTTTAAAATATTCTCTACTGTTTCTTTTTCTGTTTTTTTTTTTTTTTTTTTTTTTTGCTTCCCATCCAGAAAGTTTTTTGTGTCTATTTTTTCTATTTTCTCGTTTTCACTCTTGTTGTTTTATTTGTTTGTTCGTTTCTTTCTTTCTTTTTCTGTTTTCGTTTATTTCTCTATTCTCATTTTCTCTCTCTCTCTCTCACTCTATTCTCATTTCTCTCCCCCCCCGCTTTCTCTTTCCGTTGTTTTTTCTTTTTTTTTTTCTGTCTTTCAGAGCAAAAAAAAAAAAAAAACCTCTGTTTTCGTTAGTCTCTCTTTGTTCGCGTTTCTTTCTATGTATTTCTCTGTTATATTTTTTCCCTGTCTCTGTCTGAGAGAAGAAACCCTCTCCTCTCTCTCTGTTCCCGTTTTTTGTCTTTTCTTTGTCTCTGATAGAAAAAGGAGAACAGAGGGAGAAAACTCTACGTTTTCTCTCTCCCCCCTCTCTCTCTGTTCTTTTTCTTTTTGTTGTCGTTCCTCACTCTCTCTCATAATTTTCTCTTTTCTTTCCTGTTTTTTCTTTCTTTCTCTTGCATCCCTTTAAAAATTTCATCGATCTTCCACATTTCTTACTTTTATCTTCCACTTCGATTTTCACATGTAACACTTATTCACCTTTTGTATATAATGAAGCAATTTTGTTGTTCGAGTTTTGTCTCCATTTTTCTACCCTTAAAAGAACCTTGTATTCAAAAAAACAATTTGCCATCCATTTAAGATGGAAGTTTTTTGTTTTTTTTTAAACGTATAACCTTTTGTATACATATATCTCTTGTATATCTTTTCATTAAATTTACCTGTTTTTTCTTTTCCATTAATTTTGTTATAACTATATTTTTGTACTTCTGCTCTAAAATTCATAAATGTACTTCAACAAAATCAACTTTAATTGAAAGAAAAATTGTAATTTTTTGTTAAATTACTTGTAAAGGAACCGGAAATTCCGGTTATATCAGGGCTGACAAAAACGTTAAGTATTTGTGTGTAGTATCCATTGGTCTCACAAGAATAAGAATTTGCGCCTGTGTCTGTATATAGGCTCGAACAAGAATGTATGGAACATGGCCAGTTGCCGATGCAGCTAGTCTCTCCTCTTTATGAAGATGTGCAAGGCAGATGTCGTTGAAAGTTTTGCCTGGATGAGATTAAAAACGTCGGACAACTTTAAAGAGAAGAGCTTTTGTTTTTTAATTAAGTTTTCCTCCTAGAGTGGTTGCACACTAAGACTGGAAAACTGTCTGCTGCAAAATTCTACCTGTCGCTACTGAGAAGAGATTGACGTGACATTCCTTTTGAAGTATGATTATTTTATAACTTGTTTGTAAAAAGAAAAATACACTAATAATTTATAATCAGCTTTTAATCATGATATAATTATGAACTTTTCTCAGGTGATGCTAGAAATACAACTTCAATTCAGAGGATCTTTTATTAATGACTCAACCTCATGGACCAGAGAGATGAATTTACATATTCATAAATGTTATGTTATATTGTTAGTAACACTACTCAAAGAAACTGTATTTTGCAGTTTGGAATAATTGCATCATGCGTTTGTCTCATTCAAGCATCCATTCAGCATATGTGAGATTTTCCCAGTCTACTGCCCTCCGGAAAAAAACGTAAATATTGGGTTTCTTTCATTTAATGTCATATCAACCTTCGTGAGTTATTTTATGTTAAAGCCATCCTTCTTGAAGAATCAGTGATACTATTTAATTCTTAGCTTGGGGAGGGGGGGTCCTATTTTTTCCAAGCGTAAAAGTCCGAAAGTGAAGGTAATACGCGCCTGGAGTGACTTCAAAGTCGCAGTCCAGTATTTTATTCATTACACCACGAGGACTCGCTCCCACTGTTTGGTTTGATTGATAAATTTCATGATAATGAGATTTTGCAGGATCAAAAGAACTCAGACTGATCTTTTTTTTTTTTTTTTTTTTGTTTTTTTTTTTTTTGTTAAATGCCAAGTTTTTAATGATGTGGCCAAGCGTTTAATTCCCTCACTCAGAAAACCATTAGAAAGCTATTTTCGCAGATTGGGTTTCCTACAACTCATCTTTACAAAGCTTCAAAGAAGTTAAAACAGTTTAAATACTGTTAAAAAAGACGATTACATTCTCTTTGGCACACACACGTGTATATATATATATATATATATATATATATATATATATATATATATATATATATATACACTTGTACTTAATCAAGAGATAATTTATTGTAAGTAAAGTAAAGTTGGTGACCGAGGTGTAGGAGAGGGAGCTACTCCTTTCCCTGGCTTGCTCCACTTTACCCTTGATACGTATCTTACATTGCTGAGTGTTAAGCAAGGAGGTATCAAGTACTATTTTTAAAGTCTTTGGTATGACGCGACCTGGGATTGAATCCAGGTCTCCTGGACCATTGGTGAACACGCTACCCACTAGGCCAATGAGCCGGTTAAACCAATGTAATTTAAGAAAATTATTCTTTATTTGAATTCATTGGAAAAATTCACATGGAGAATGGACAATATTTACATAACTTGTTTGCATATTCATATATTAAATTGCCGTTGAATCGAGCACGTTTTCAGCTACAAAATCCTTTTTATCGATATTGATCAGAATTTATGCCAGCGATCCACAAGTATCAGAGGAGGCGACCAATTTTTCACAGCAACTATAACGACCTCGTTTTCAGAAATTTGTTATCCTCGTAGTTCATCTCGTATCAACTTAATTCGCATTAATGAGCTGATCGTAGCGCACTTCATTTCCAAGATTGATAGCTGTATTTTCTCCCACCGCTGACTCTTTTGCTGAAACACATTACCCACCACCTAGAGACATGTTAATAGGTGCATTTTCTTTCTTACGTATGGAGGAATTCAATAACAAACCTTTGCTCGATTTCAAACTTTATTTAGCTAGACTGACGCTCAGTTGCTAATTCTGGATATATATCTACTCGACAAATGCAATACAAGGTCAGTTTTAAAACGGGGATACAGCTGATGAATTTAAAAATTGGTTGTTGTACCAAAGCTAAAGAGCCGAGCCTGTCCGACGATTCACCCATAGCTGGGTGAAGGGGAGATAGATTCATGCCTTTCCCATTAGTACAAGGTGAAACAACCAGCCTCTTCCGAGATTTGAACTCGGATCGACGTGTCTATTTAATAAGATAAGTATTACACTCACCTTTTTAAGTTTAAAATTATTCGGACTATTCTTAAAACAATAAAATAGGTAGTACTACTTTTGCATAGTCAATAATGATGTCTAGAAAAAATATTTTGTTGCAGAAAACTTGCTCTATTCAACGAGGGGTGCTGTGTTAAAAAAACTTCAAATTACGTTATTTATTAAAGCAAAACAATTTACAATTAATAAAATAAAACATCTTATGATCTATAAGCAGATAAGTTAAAATAGCTTTGTGACATCATTTTTCTTTCTCGGTATCAAACACGTGACAATAATAGTTAAAAAAATATCTATAAGCGCCATGATTAAAGAAAAACTATCTAACCAAAGTTGCTGGTATGTGATACAAGGTCTGTTTAATGTGGGCACCCTGCAAGAAGAAAGCCTCATGGGGGATGCAAAATTTGCTTAATTCTATCGCCATTTTCCTTCAGGAGCGCCTCAGGTGCCGGATAATAAACCCAGCCTTTTAGGTAAGGGAACAGCAGCCGCCTGGCTGGGGAAATCCCCTGGAACTAAGCCTCCCGACACATAGAGAAGACAGTTTGGGATTTTAACATTTCCTTTATGCGTGTTATCTATTAAACTTTGCTTGGTCTGAATCACAGACTTCAGCTTGTTTATTGCTTCTTACTTCCTTATTGCTCAACCATTTTTAAATATTTCTCCCATGAGCTTTCGACAGTTTTTATATAAAAGTGATTTTGCTTCAAGGCATTTCCTTTACCAATAGGAAAAACTTAGTTTAAAATCACTTAATAACAAAAGATCGTCTTTATTTCAAATAACAAATACAAAATTTAAACACTTCAAGGAGAGCATGATCTTATAGTAGTAGTAATTTACTAAGCCTTTTGCTTAGATGTGACACAAGGCCATATGAATGGGGCACCCAATGAAACTCGAACTCGCTCATGAAGGTTTGCTAGTCTAGCTTGCTAACCATCACACTACTCGAGGTGCCCTGCATGATCTTTCAGTAAAAGATACTCTTCACCTCAACTCCCTATAATACTAAATGACTGAAACACAACTGCTTCCAAGAAAAATAGAAATAAAAAGACCCTACTAAAAAAAAAAGAATGGGGAAACCAGCACAATAACCTCAAGCAAAAGCCTTTACTCTATGGTAGAGCATTATTAAATAAATTTCATTAAGACTTCAACCCTTTCAAAAAAAAAAAAAAGTTTCCAAGACAAAATCCAAACAGCCTACTGACAATTCAATAAATTTTTACACATTTGTCGGAAGGATAGCACCGAAAAAGACATTTAATTTGAATCTTGAGCGTCCCCCGCCCCATATATATATATATATATATATATATATATATATATATATATATAAACAAACCTTATTCTGAATGAAATTAATTCCTGACCTCTAATATTCTATAGTGTTCGCCAATGGAGTCTAGCGTTTAATCCCACGTCGAGTCATACCAAAGACTAAAAACATGCTACTTGATACCTGTTTGTTTGACAGTGAGCACTACAAAGTACGTACCAAGGGTAAAGTGGAGCAATCCAGAGAAAAGAGTAGCACCCTCCCCTCTCCCTCGGTGTAGTAGCTATTGAAAAGGAAGACTTCGGATCGCCCTCGACTACGGTTGCCAACTTTACATACATTTCCATACTAAAGTGGCGGGAAGGTTTATCCTCGACTGCCATACCACCAACATTTTCCTCTAATGTTGTGGGACTACAAAAAAGTGGCATTACTTTCAGAGCGATCCTTTTACGATCCTAACATACAGGATCTTGTTCATTGCAAATATTTAGCCTATGATGGTGACTATTGAGGAATGAGGAATAGCTGAAAATATGCTCTATTCAGTGGTGACAGTATACTCCCTGCATGTTGTACGTTCTCTGGAAATAAGTTGGAGGCATTACTTTTGGAGCGTTTCTCATACATTATATGTAAAATCTACAATGCCCTCTGATACTTTTTTCCAAGTAATGACGGTGGAGTCGGGTGGTGGGGGTTCTTCGTTTGTGTTGTTTAGTATTATTTGGACCCCAGGACGCAGTGAACTTTGTCGGGGCAATCAGAAAGTTTGCATGATGTTTTATTGCAGACTAAATGAGTAAAGATTGTGTGTAACGTTATCCGAGTGATGACGAAGGCCACAGTGTTTGGTTTCTCGCTCTTTTGTTTTTCTAGTTTTTAATTACAGAGCCTCGTTTTGACCAGGAATTAACGAACCAATCAAAAACATGGTGGGGGTGCAGAAAATAATAGCGGAAGAGAAGAAAAGAGAGGAAAGAGGAATAAATGAAAGGGAAAATAAGAGTGAAAAACATCCCTTAAAAAACAATTCCAAAAAAAAAGGAGGAAGAAATAGGAAAGAAATTAATAAAAAAGCGAATGAAATTGAAGAAAAATAGCCGAAAAAGACCTAGAAGCAAAAAACAAAGAAGGAATAGACAAGTAGATAAAAAAAAAAAGAAAGAAAAAACATAATAGAACAAAAAATGAATAAAAATTGTAGTAAAAAAACTAATAAAAAAGCAATTAAAAGTAGTTGGGAAGAAATAGGGAAAAAGTTAAGAAAACAATGAATGAAATAAAGGAGAAAAGATTAAGAAATAGGAAAGAAGGAAGTTTTTTTCATTTTTTGTGGTTCTGAATTATACATTTCTGGGAAAATATTTTAATAGAATAACATTATTAAATAAATTTTTCCAAAAGTTTTTTTCCTTGTATAATCTTGTTAAGAATCAATTCAGGAGATTGAGAAGGCAAAACTCATTTCTATTGGGAAGAGTTGTTAAACAAGAAAGTTAATTTAGACTCATCCAGTTCAAAATTCTTAACAGCTTCTGCAATCTTAGACAAGAATTTGTAACGATTATTGTTTTTTAGTTGAGAATATTAAGTTAAAAACGCATGAAACAAGGCAAAACAATTAAACAATCTAATCCCGTAAAAAGAAAAGGTAATATTTTCAGCCAATAATTAGAGTATAACCATTAAAAACCAAAACTACACGTTCAGTGGGAGCCATATTGTCAACAAAAGAAGACAATATTGCGTCCGTTGAAGCTTTGATAGATAGACGGTATAGACTTTGGGATGTGGTCGTGGAACTTGATCAACCGAAGTTAGTGATCCATGAAATTGTCCACGAGAAGTTGAAATATCATCACGTTGGGTCCTAAAACAACTTATGGAAGAACTATCGTCCTAACGCCACGTTCTTCCAGAAGGGTATTCATAAGCTGATGCACGGATGGAACAAGTGCATCAATCTTGATGGCAACTGGGTGGAAATGTTACATTTTCCAAGTTGTCGCCGTGTCAGTACTACTATATGGTTGCACTACTTGGACTTAAAGGAAATACTTGGAGAAAAAGCTAGATGGAAAATACACAAGGATGCTGCGTACTGTTTTGAACAAAATCCTCCAAGCAGCACTCTACAAAATAACATTCGTCTTGCCCATTTCATGTCGCAAGCCATCCAAGAAAAGCAACTTGTCGAATGTACCGGACATTGGCATAATGGTTAGAGTGTTCGCCAATGGCCCGGGAGACCTGGTTCAATTCCAGATCGAGTCATACCAAAGACTCAAAAATTGTACTTGATGCTACCTTGCTTAACATTCCGCATTATAAGGTAAGGATCAAGGGTAAAGTGGAGCAATCGAGGGAAAGGAGTTGCGCCCTCCTCTACACCTTGGTGTAGTAGCTATCGAAATGGGAGCCTTCGGGTCACCTTCGACTACGGTCGCCAACTTTATTTTTTTTATTACTGTCGAAGTAAGAACGAACCCATAAGTGACGTTCCTCAGTGAACTTCTAGATATGGACACACCAGCGATAGCCGACATAGCAAAAACTAACACTTATAAGCTCTGTGCAGACACTGAAGGCTGTCAAGAAGACTTACCAAGAACAATGACCAATAGTGACAAATGGCGAGAAAAACTCAAGGAAATCCCTTGACTTGATGATAGTGATTATAATGTAAGTGCTTAATGAGTTGATATTAGGGATTGCCATGATTTTATCATTCAAATTGATGCTTTTTTATTTTACAAAGTTTTTAAGATTATTTGGTTTGGTTTAGTTTCTTTGTTTAATGGTAAATCAAACATCTTGGGTTATTTAATTCCAAAGCAGTAGTGACACGACTTAACCCATACATTGGTGGTGTAATGGACACGGCGACTCGAGTTCAGTAATCCTGGACGAGACTACATTTAACATAGCGCTAATACATTTTGGGAAAGGTATGAATCCAACTATTCTCCGACCAGCTATGCGCAAATAGTAGGACAGATTGGACTCTTTAACCTTGGTATGGCAACCAGTCTTGGAGAAGGAAAACTCTTAATTCAGACCTGTTGAACCCCGCTTAAAAACGACCTTGTGTCACACCCTGGTTGTGTAGAGGGGTTGGGTAAATACATACTATTTAACCCATACCTGGAAGGATAATAAGATTCATATCTTTCCCAAAGTTATTAAAAGCGAACGTAATAACGTGACTCGAGTTCGAACACGCTTACTACGATATCGCAGTTCCGCCACTGCTTCACAGGAACTCCTCTTTTAATATGAGTGCAATTGATTGTTCTTAGAAAGAGAGGAAGTAATATTTTACTTACTTATGATTCTTACTATTAAGTGCGACCTATTTCTGCTATAATGGTCAGCATTAGGTTTTTGATTGCTCCTATATTATTGGTATTTATAATAAAAAAAGGTAAGCATTTAAGTCGTCACAAGCACATCCACAACACTTATAATTGACAGACGGATTTTAATGGCATGTCAATTAGTCTAGGGTTACTTTATGCCTAGAGTTATGGAATCGCGTTCATAGTATGTTGATATCTACTTTTTTTGTGTAGTTATTTCTTAATTACCGGGCCATTGACCGAATGAGTAGAGTGTTCGCCAATGGTTCGGGAGACCAGAGTTCAATCCGAAGTCGAGTCATACCAAAGACTCAAAAATGCTACTTGATGCCGTCTTGCTTAACACTCAGCATTATAAGGTAAGGATCAAGAATAAAGTGGAGCAATCCAGGGAAAGGAGTAACGCCCTCCCCTTCACATCGGTGTAGTAACTATTGAAAAAGGGAGCCTTCGGGTTGCCCTCGACAACGTATACCAACTTTTATTTTATTTCTTAAGAGTTTTTTCAGACAGTCTTATTGAATACAAATAATTTTTAAACATCGATTTGACTCATCGATGGAATCCTAACAGGTATTACCATTCTGGATCAGAGTGGACGTGGGATGAATGAAAACGGAGTATTTTGCAGATCTCCAGAACTGGAGTCTCACCATTAGATGCAGTTTAGTGTTTTATTCCAGACAATCTTTTGATGGACGGGGATTTTTACCCTTCTGCAGAAGATACAGTCAGTTTATTCCAAGCTTCATTGACAGAGAGTTAAAATACTGTTTATTAATATACATCTTTGTTAAAATCTCTGTATACTATTTTCATCTTTTTGCTTTCTTTTAGTTTTTTTTCTTTTTCCAACGTTACCGTTTCTTTCTTTTTTTCTTTTGTTACACAAACATGAACGTCAAATTTTATTCAAACATAATTTCCCCTTTTTATTTGCCCTATACACCCACGCAGAGAAACAATAATTCTTTCATTTTCTTTCTCTTTTATTCCTCGTTTTCCACCAAAGGAAAGGGCCGCCCATCCCGTCATGCATTTGGGTCTGGTTCTTACCAGTGCAGTGCATGCATGCGTAAAGCCATTCCACAAGCGTCGAGACGAGCATCGGCCACACATGACATCGCAGCACGCATGCGCCGGGTGGGCAAGATCAGTAACAAGCGCACCAAGAAGTTACGTGATGTAAGGTCTTCATCTCTGTTCAAAATGGAGATTACTGGAGAGATAAGACGAAAAGGAAGAATTAAAGGGTCAAGAAAGAAAGAAAGAAAGAGAAATGAAATGAAAAATAGACAAGAGAAGAAAAAGAAAAGGAAGAAGAAGACGAGAGAGAGAGAGAGAGAGAGAGAGAGAGAGAGAGAGAGAGAGAGAGAGAGAGAGTGTATTATATCAGCTATCAAGAAGAAAAGAAAAAAATGAAAAAAATGAAATGTATGGTTGATAAAGAGTGGATTGTGGATAGAAATGAAACAGGCTGGGTGGGTGGTGGTGAGAGGAAAACACAGTCAAGAGAAGGTAGGAGAAAAGTGAATTCCACACAGATGAACTTGTTGTTAGTGAAAAAGAGACTATTTTAAAACAAAGGAAATGTTATTTTTTTGATAATATTTGATTAAAAACAAGTAGAGTAGTTGATTCAAATATTTCAATGTTTATTTACGTCATCTCAAGAATATAGTACAATCTAATGATAAAAAGGTATTTATTTTATTCGACCAATCTTTATTTTTCCAAAATCTCTTTGTTGATGCATTCAATTCAGAAGTGAATATTCATCATATGAGTTGAATATTGTGCAGCAAAAATTTCGATTAAATTTAATTTAATAAATACACGTACAAATTCATATATATGTGTGTGTGTGTGTGTGTGTGTGTGTGTTTCAGTATGAAAATTTTGGATTGGTGCAAAAGTTAAAAAATAGAATTAAAACGAAACAATTTTTAATGTATATTCAGTCTCCAATAGCCCACCCATGTATATATATATATATATATATATATATCGTAAACCTGACAAGATGATAAAAATAAGTGGAAAAGTGGATAAATCAAACACAACAGGTTTAGTAGTAACATTTCGTTCTTTATTCAAAGAATAAAGAACGAAATGTTACTACTAAACCCGTTGTAAGTGTTTGATTTATTCACTTTTCTACTTATTTTATTATACATATATATATATATATATATATTAGGATCCTTCAAAAAACAAGGGGAATCGAGGCTTGCGCAAAATTCTGTCTGTAAATTTGTCATCGGAGTGAAAACCAAAGGTTTGTCTAATGTGCATAGAAAAGCATGTTTTAGTCAAGAACATTGTTTCCAAACAGTATAAACATGGGATTGCCATTACGAGGCTGAATCGAAAAGACAGTCCATGGAGTGGAAACATACTGACTCTCTAGTAAAGAAGATGATGCTAAGTCTTTAAGGGCATGAAAGCACCCATCACAATGGAGTTCCTTAAAAATGGTGCTACTGTAAACAGTGCTTCTTTTTCCAAATTACTTGGTAATTGAATTGCAAAATTCAGCCTATTTATTAAATTCAACATTTAATATTATTTGCATACATTTATTGTATTGCTTGATAAAGGATGAAGGGCAACACCTGCTTATAAAGATACATACGTCTTTTTATTCTTTCGTAAGGAGATGATGCTTTTGTTGTGTGTGAGATACGGAAAGAGACAAGGATACAGAATGCTATATTGACTCAACTTCTTCTCTGGACCATAGCACGCTGTGTTATCTTCAAGACCCCACTTAGCAATTCTTCTGCTTCTCGGACGGGGTACTCAACAGGAAGCAGCAGTGGGCCGCTGAGACCTGTTGCTCTCAGTGACTGCAAGCTGGCTCTGACTCAGGCCCTCACTGAATCCAACTGACTCCAACTGACAAGCAGGCATCTGCAAATATTATTTCATAACGCCTACAACTTCCGATAGATCATATGGTTGCTTCC